>JAEQBA010003733.1:0-600000 GCA_019434445.1 Phalangium opilio
CCAATGAACTGATGTGGTTCAGTCTAATTTTAGAGGAAAATTCACAGCTGATACAAAGTTATTCTAACTGAAATTTCCCAACTATTTGAAGGGAAAACTAACCTATTTCTAAGATTTAAATGCTTTAACCATACAATATAAATCTAGGGAACTTCTAACTGTGGATACTAATTAGCATTTCAGGAATTATAACAAATTGTATGTGCTTATGAATTTTTTTATTATCACTAGAAAATTACAAATTCTCTCTGGATTCTGGAAGCATGGAGGATTGAAGGTGGAAGGAGAGTGGGAGGTAAAGTGAAAACCAGTTTCAACAGCTAAAAACCGGTTTCACACAGCTGGTAACCAGTTTTTCTCGCCAATATTTCGCGCCGAAACCTTACCGGGAAATTTAAAATGAATAATGGTTGTGCTCATGTACAAACAAAGCTTTATTGATTTCAGGGAAAAACTATTGGTTTTAGAGGTTTGAAACTTTGCTCGGTCATTAATATTCCTTCAGTACACCTCTCATTAAAATTTCAAGAAATTTGAGTCAGTATTTTCAAAATTAGGGCCAAAAACCTGGTCCCCCATAGACGGCGATGTTAAAAGCTGACGGCTTTGATTTAGGCTACGTTTTAATTTTTTTACAAAAAAACTACAAAATGTAATCTTTTGAAATTTTGCACAAAAATCACAAACCTTATTTCACCTCTCATTAAAATTTCGAGGGATTTGAGCCCTTATTTGCCAAATAGACGGCCATGTTAAAAGCTGACGGCTTTGATTTTCGGCAAGTTTTAATTTTTTTACAAAAAAACTACAAGATGTAATCTTTTGAAACTTTGCACAAAAATCACAAACCTTATTTTACACCTCTCATTAAAATTTCAGAGGTTTGAGCCAGTATTTGCCAAATTAGGGGCAAAAAACGTGGTTCCCCCCCCTAGACGGCTAAGTTTAAATTTTATTTTTTACAAAAAAACTACTAGATATAATCTTTTGAAACTTTGCACAAAAATCACAAACCTTATTTTACACATCCGATTAAAATTTCAAGAGATTTGAGCCAGTATTTGCCAAATTAGGGCCAAAAAACGGTGTTCCTCCCATAGACGAACCATGTTAAAAGCTGACGGCTTTGATTTTTCGAGCAAAATCCCCGATACGCGCTTTAACATAGGAAAAAAATTCTTTGGGCGGGCTTCTATAGCGCGAGCAGCTTGCGTCCGCGAGTCGCGTGATCCAGGGGGCTATGGTGCCTACAAGTTCCCTCAGTAGGAAAACTACTATAGCAGTAGTTTTATAGAAAAAGACTTATATTTAAGTTATTACCGTGAAACTGGTTCAAATTGAATATACATATATAGTAAGCTATGATCTATATTATAAACCATTTTAAAACTTAATTCCGAACTAATTTACTTAAATTTAAGGGTGCCTACAACTTACTATTTTACAGAAAATGCTTATATTTAAGTTAATTACCGATCAAATTAATTCAAATTTACTATACATAATCAGAACACGTTTCTGATTATGTATAGCTTGACGTTGTAAGTCCTCTGTTGACTGTTCTTGTCTAATTATTATTATTAAACAGATATCCTGGTCAAAAGGTAAACGTTAATGGTGTAAATCTACACTTTGAAAAAGTTGGAAATGGCCCTCATACTTTGCTACTTCTTCCGGTGCCATTGGATCAACCAGATCGGATTTTGGACCTCAGCTGGAGAAGCTTAATCGTGAGAAATACACTATCATTGCCTGGGACCCTCCCGGTTACGGTTTCAGCCGGCCTCCAGCCCGAGCCTTTGATACGCAATTCTACCATAAAGATGCGGAGATGGCTAACAAATTAATGAAGGAAATTAAACATCCAAATTACTCCGTAATTGGTTGGAGTGACGGTGGGATTACTGGCTTGATTATGGCAGCGATTTATGGCGACAATATAAATAAATTGGTTACATTTGGAAGTTGCGCTTTCATAACTGATAGAGATTTGCAGATGGTTGCTGGTACGCGCTGAAAAATTAGTAAAATTTAAAGGTGTGCGGTTAACCGTTTCAATCGAATAATTCGATCGAATACCGAACCGAATAATTCGATCCAGTAGTCGATAAGCCCATTTTCACTATTCGATACGAATATCGAATAACGAACTGACTATTCGGTTAAAGTTCGACTACCATAAATTTAGGTCCTGGGCAATTGAGAGACCCACCTTATTTAAAAAAGAAAATCATCCCGATTTTATTTGTCCTCCATCAAAAACTGCCAGCAAGTGCCTAGGAAAATTTTAAGAAACACTTGGCCACCAATGAGGAGAGGTATTTTGAAATTTAGGAGCTTCTAAATGTTCTTCTCCTCGCTTTGTATTGACTATTGGCGAATATTAGGGTTACCACCCGATTAATCGCGAATAGTTAAGCCTAGTATTCGCGAGTATTAGGGTTAACTGTTCGCGAATACTAGGCTTAATCTTTCGCGGTTAATCGGTTAGTAAAAAATTTACCAAGGCCTATCTATTCGGTATTCGATCTGGAATAAACTATTCGATTCGGTATTTGATAAGGAAATTTTTTTAGTATTCGATAACCGGTTCGATACCCAAAAAGTGGTATTCGCACACCCCTAGTAAAATTTAACTCAATTAATTTATAGATTACTTTGGTTTTCAATAGCTACTCGTGACATTTCAAACTGGAGCGATAAAATGAAGGCCCCTTTAATCAAATTATACGGCCAGGAATATTTTCAAACAATGTGGGAAGGATTTTGCGATATTTACGCAGCAATTAGAAACAGTAACGATGGAAATATTTGCCGCGAAGAGTTAAAAGATATAAAATGCCCAACTTTAATCGTACACGGAGATAAAGACCCGATGGTTGATCCCATTCACCCGGATTATTTGAACAAACACATTAAAAATTCCAAGTAAAATTTGATATCTTTTTAAAAAGTTAATTTAACAATTTATAATGAATTTAAATTATTTTTATTTCAGGTTGGTTCGATTTCCTGAAGGAAAACATAATTTGCATCTAAGATACGCTGACGAATTTAATAAGATTGTTGAGGAATTTATGGACCAGTAAAATTAATATCTATAACGTTTCAATGGGCTGTCACTGTCAGAGCCCGTCTCCTTTTTTACCAACCCATTTGTCCCATGGTCCAGACAGCCGCTTTAATGCCAAAAAATGTTTTGATAAATAAATAATTTTAATTTTTTTAGTGTTAACGTGTTTTACACTGTTACTCGACATGTTTTACACTGTTACTCGACATGTTTTACACCATGGATGAAGGATGCGCGTGAAAAACATTCGACGCTCAACAGGATGTGCAACTCCCTATACTAAAAAGTAGACAAGTCGATACTAGCGCCGCCTGGCTACCAGCGCTGGAAACCCTCGTGGGAAAAATAACAAATACTGGACACAAGAAAAAAAACGCGCTACCGTCGATTTTTTCCCTTAGCGTCGTCTGCTAGAAGCAAAACAGTGGGTTTTTTTTCTTATGTCCAGTATTTTTTATTTTTCCCGCGAGGGTTTCAGCACTGGTAGCCAGGCGGCGCTAGTATCGACTTGTCTAATTTTTACTATAGGGAGTTGCACATCCTGTTGAGTGTCGAATGTTTTTCACGCGCATCCTTCATCCATGTTTTTTAAGCCGGGGAAAAAAGAACATCAAACGTTGCTGAGGGGGAATAGTTTAACTCAATGCGCCCCCAACAAGCCTTGCGCCCGGGGGCGAGTGCCCCTACGCCCACCCCCTTAATCTGGCCCTGAAAGCTATATTGGCTTCTGCTCCATTATCATCGTTAGGGTTCAGTCAGATGAACGCTGCAATCGGCTTGGGTTCAGACTTGTAAATAGGGGGTAGCAGGGAGCCTGTGACACCCAAGAAAATTCACAGGACACCCTGAAAAAATATTTTTAGGGGGGTCGGGTACCACCCGGGTACCCTGAAAAATTCGGGGCGATGATAACTCTCCGCCATAACGATTACTCAAAACAGCTCTCAAAAAAGGGGAAAAAATAAAATGAAGAATATTTCCCCTCAAAACTGTTGCCGGAATGCATCCTTCCCTCCCTCACATTTTGTTTATTTACCTTTGTCCACTAGGGAGCCCCGGGTACCCAAGAAAATTTGGCTTTGGGGGGGTTCGGGAGCGGGCTCCCGATGAAATTATTACCATTTACAAGTCTGCTTGGGTAACAAGAAACGTCTAGCCTCCCCAAGGCAGGACCTCCACCAAAGGTTCACGCAATTGCGCTATTTCTTACCATTTATCGGGAATCGGCCAACTTATATACCCTAAATTACCAAAATTTGTTAATTTCCGTCAAGGATAGCTATGTTTAAAATTATTTTAGGAATAACGTTTCTTAAAACGACTCAACTAGAATTAAGGTAAATTACTAACGATTAAAATAATAATAATTATATTTATCCAATTATTTAAGAAAACCACATAAGTGAGTAGAATGCTCTAGTCTTGACTCAGAGAGGTTTATTTTGGTTTCCCAACTTGTTGGTTGTTAGAATGGGTCGTTTGCCTATCGGTCACAGGTGTGTATAACCAGGAATTTGGTATCACATATAGAGCTGCAAGCATGCAGTGTAGTTTTATAACACATCAACTTGGTGAAAAACCTTTTAAACGTGATCAATGTTTCTATAGGAGAACAAAGGCTGGGACCAGTCCGGAGACCAGTTAATTATTTCGGGGACTAGGGGGTCACTGGCCCCAAGGACTAGTTTAAAAAATATCCTTATTTCCCAGACTGTTTACAAAATCTTTGGGTTTTTGAAGAACGCGTCGTCTGCTACTCATTCTGGAAAAACGTGAAATATGTGGGCACTGGGCAACACTATTTTACCCCGCACACGCACACAGGGCCGGAAATAAGAAAAAAATCTTATAGGACATGTGTCCAGTGACCCCCCATTTGACTGGAAAATTTATTGGACATTGTCCACTGGAGTGTGCTAAAATAGTGTCGCATCTTCATAGTCAAGCTATCAAAACTTCGGAAAATCTATTGGTCAAAATGTCCAGTGACCCCCTTAGTTTTTTAAAAAGTTATGGGACATTTTAAAATTTTATTGGACAATGTCCAGTGTCCTGTGCTTATTTCCGGCCCTGCACGCACACCTAGCTCCGCGCTTATCGTCATCGTTCGTCGTCTGTTCTTTTGTTTTTGATGAAGGCTTAATGAGTCGCGCTGCATTTTGTTAGTGCTAACTGCCTTAACGGAACAGTTATCATTATTTTATGTAATATAAATAGTAAACTATGGTTCGCACTAAAAACTGTTGTTACAAGGGTTGTCGGAATGATTCCAGGTTCTTAGATAAAACTGTAGTAAAGGGAACGGTTTTTTACCCTTTCCCTAAACCAAAAACTCAATTAGAAAAGTGTATAAGATGGATAAGAGCCTGTGGGAGAGTCGAGTTAACGCCCGATAAAATTAAAAAATATCATTACGTATGCGGTGAACATTTTGTTGGCGATCTTGGACCCACTGAAAGAAACCCTGACCCAAAAACATATAACCTCGAAGCAACATTTTCGGTAAGTATTCCTCTGTCCATCTAACTTCTTGACCATAAAAACGCGTTCCACGCCCGTCATAAAGACACAACCCACAACAGAAGCTGAAGTACACGTCAAAATGAAAAATAATCATTTAAAGGTGGAATTCATAAACGTCGGACGCAACGCAATTTAGTACAGGCAAAGGCAGGGCATCGTGCGCAAACTTACGCCTTTTGCGCCATAGACATTAGAACACTATTAAGAACCTAGACAAACCATTGCGAGGGGGGTCTCGCGACATTCTTTTACGAAAATTTCCATCCCACCCCTTCACGTGTGTGATAGGGTTTTTGATACGTGGCGCCCCTATTGGCAAGCGAAGGAGCTATTCAATTTGAACAAAAAATAAATACCGTAATGTTTCATCTTGCAAATGTTTTAATTCTCTGTTAATAAACATCTCTTTATTCTACAAACACTTTTCCTTCTATTAATTGGCCATGTCTAATCAGCGCCACTAGCGGATGGTCTGAGAACTACTCCCATAGAGACTAGGTATATTTAAGAGGGTTTACAACATCATAGCCAGGTGGCTCGAACGCCGCGCCATCTGACGGAAATTCTGCAAACCCGCTTAAATATACCTAGACTCTATGGGAGTAGTTTTCAGACCATCCGCTAGTGGCGCTGATTAGACATATGGCCAATTAATACGGAAATTAATAAAAATTAATTAAATATAAAACGTCCCCGTCGGGATTCGAACCCGCGTTGTCTCCCTCCCAAGTACTGAACGCGCTCGAAGCTTCTTAACTTCAAGCAGCTTCGAGTGTTAACATGGGGTTAGTAATATTTTAGTTTACCTCGCCGCATGTAGATGGCGCTACAAGCAACTCACCCTATCACACAACGCGAAGGGGTGCTTCCATTGAACCCGAATCAAAGCTGAAAATTCAACTGTTCCTCTTGTATCTCTATGTTTTGCGCACGACGCCCTAGCTTTGCCTGTACTAAATTGCGTTGCGTCCGACGTTTATGAATTCCACCTTAAATCATCAAACGGAAGCTCTCTATAAGAGTCTAGAGAGCTTTCAGATGGGATAGTAGTACGTCACACCCTCCCAAGTCTTACCTCTGTTCTGGTAGCCATATTGGGTGGTCTCAGCTTCATTCCTGCTTTAAACCGACAGCGTAAATACAGCAGCGTAAATTATAGACTCAGCTCCTCCTCCAACTGAAAGCTCTCTATAGAGCCATTTCAATTCGCGTGGGAAAGGATAGCAGGGTTCGTACACGACCTGGAAAACCTGGAAAAGTCAGAGAAATTAAAAATGAGCCTAAAAGGTCAGGGAAAAGTCAGGGAAATTTAAAATGGACCTAAAAAGTCAGGGAAATGTCAGGTAAAAATATAATGGAGGGAAATTTAAAGTCTGGATAACAGTATAAGGGTGACCAGAAAATGTGTTGTCTGAGATTAGACCAGAGCGCCAAATTCGCGGAGCTCGCTTCGCTCGCTCCGGTTATTTATGACTTACCTAAAGTTAAATTTAATCGAATTAGTTGGCTAATTTTTATAATAATATCTCGTGCCAAAATGATTCGACTGAATTTGGATTGGTTTTCATATATGTTCGCCATGTACCTTATTGCAAATGGTCAGGGAAATTTGTGGAATTTAGTCAGGGAATACCTGGAAAAGTCGGGGAGTTTCATTCCAAAAATTTTGTACGAACCCTGGATAGTTTTTGGGGCGGGATTTCACTAGCTCCCGCCCAGGCGCAATTTTGTCAGGTTTAATTTAACATAGTGTTCTTCCACGGCCCTCACGGAGGGAAGGTGAAATGGGCACTGTTTATAGACCTAAAAATAAAATAAACAAGCTGGCTATATATATACGTCCGTTAAGGGGCAGATTGAAAATGAAGCGAGCGCCATCTAGTGAACAGAAATACAAACTCAAATTCTGGGTGACATTTTTTCATTGGCCGAAAACATTCGTCTGCTTTCTTTACTCTAGTCTTAAGCCTAAGTTTAGTTTACAGTAACGGGTTATTAAGGGAGTAGGGACTAGGGTAACTGTTTGCTACCTAAGTGTTGAATTGTCCCTTTTTGGTTCCTTTCCTCTTCTAAAACGCTTCTTTGAAAAATCTGAGGCTTTTTCTTTTAATTTACCTTTTAATTTGTCATATAGAACCTAGACAACCGCTAACGACAGTTTCTTCGCCATGATATCTGAGAAAATCTGACACTAAAATTCTGCCTCTGTGCATTTCTAAGCGAACCAATAAGATCACCCCTCATTCGTGAAAGCCCGGTTTAGAAACTCGTATGGCCGTTGTAAATTTTGAATGAATTTATTTTTAGGTGTATTGGAGCATGGCAAACCCGTGACTTTTCTCGCCCTTCAACTGGTTTAGCTTTTTTACCCCACTTTTTAACAATAAATACCTTTCTTCAATAAAAGCAAAACTTCAGCTCGATTTCCATCTTCACATAATTCCTTTTCAAATCTTACAGTTTTGAACATGTCTTATATTATCCTAATATTTTAGCTCTTTTATGATTTTATCGCGATCACATTTGACTAGACACCGAAATTGCGGAGCTTTCTTTGCTTGCTCAGATTTTTTTACATTATATTTTAATTAAGTTCCTCTTTTCAAAGTAAAGTATTTTTTCTTATGAGATTTTTCTACATAATTTACGCCAAAATAGTACTATATATGAGCATTTTTATTCAAATATTTTCCTATAAAAGCACAGTTTTTCTCCTATAAAATCCTAGTTTTTCTCCTATAAAATCCTAGTTTATCTCCTATAAAATCCTAGTTTTTCTCCTATAAAATCCTAGTTTTTCTCCTATAAAATCCTAGTTTTTCTCCTATAAAATCCTAGTTTTCCTCCTATAAAATCCTAGTTTTCATGTAAGGGAGTCTTTATTTAATCGAATTCGCGGAAGCAGAAGCTGACGGCGTAAAGCAGACGGCGCGGGTGTCCAGTAAAAATATTGCCAGTGTCCATTTAAAAGTTAGGGAGCATAGGAGCCTGATGTACGTTTGTTATATAAAAATAATCCGGGTCTTGAGTACCATAATTCATATTTAAAAGCCTGCAGGGAATTATTCAAATTGTATTACAATTGGTTAAGCAAAATAATTGCCAAGAGTGTCAACACCAAACGTAATTCATAAGATATCTTCCTATTTACGAAAGGAATAAATCGAAATGGGATGGAAGCATTACACTTTAAAATTACGGACATAATCTTGATTAAAAAAATAAATTTAAATTATTCACTGTTCGGGACTAGAGAAAATTACTCCCCCTTTAAGCTTTGGTTTGCCCATTTAATGTGTGTATTTTAATTTTTAGTGTGACGTTTCAATGTCTAACATGAAGAAAGAGAGAATCAAAATTGTGTTAAGAATAAATGAGCAACAAGAGGAAATTGGGAGGCTTGATGAGGAAATTGAAAGGCTCAAGGGAATCATTGGAAACTTGAAAAATGAAGTTGAAGATCTTACGGTTTGTAGCGTTCTGCCTTTTCATAGTCGAGAAAAACATCGAAAATCAGGTTAATTTAGTAGTTAATTATTTGAATAATTAGGAAAAGAATGGATTGAATCGAAACTATGATTATGCCATAGCGGGTCCAGTTAAATATGAACCTGAATCATATGGACTAGTATTGTCTCTTCCATTTTCCATACAGCAACAACCTCAAGAACAAATTGAAAGGTATTTAAATACAATCTCACTGGCTGAAATAGACAAACCATTCATGGATTAAAGTGGTTAAACCTACACTTACCACTATCGTGACCCTTACTAAAATATTGCATGATAAATAGGTAGATATTACATGAATTTCACGTGATTGTTACCAAGTACAAGTGAATATTACGTGACACAACGTGTCAATGATTATCACCTGTGTTTGAGAAGTATTTCATTAGTGAATACCAGCTCTTTAAAGTGTCACGTTAGATGGCTTTTCATACTCAAGGTGATTCATGGGTGACACTCGCATCACTTATATATACCCATGGATATCGGTCACGTTCAAGGCAAAGCCTTTATGAAATGAGGGTTCCTGATAGCAATATCAGGTGAATAACATCCAAAAATCACTTTGTTTGTTAAGAACTCAGTGAGCGCATGTCGGATGAATATCTGAGAACAAGTAACACTTCACTGGGTTCATGTACACCTTGTTGAATATTGGACATTCAATATTCACCCGAATTACACCAGCCCCGCACATCACAAACATTCGTGAATTAATGTACAGTCCGCCATTCATCCAAGAACCACCATCAGTAACTTATATGAAACGTAGCGAATATTGAAGATTCGATATTCACCCGAAATTCACCAACTGCATATACGTGAATTAAAGGTTTATCATTTATGTCTGGTGTATCTCAGATCAACAAAGAGTGATTAATTATCACTTGTATCTCATATTAATAGAAAGTGATACATTTTCATTTTTGTCAATTGCATCTCAGATAAATAATGGGTGACAAATTATCATTTATGCCAGGTTTATCTCAGATCAATAATGGGTGACAAATGTCAGGTGTATCTCAGATCAATAATGGGTGACAAATTATCATTCATGCCAGGTGTATCTCAGATCAATAATGGGTGACAAATTATCATTCATGCCAGGTGTATTTCAGATCAATAGCGCCTGATAAATTACCATTTATGTACTGAGGTTGGTGAATATTACACATTCAATTTTCACCAGAGATATACCAACTGCGCTCGTCAGAAACATTCAAGAATTAATGTGAGGTCCGCGATTCATCCAAGAATCACCAACATATATAAACCATAGTGAATATTGGGGATTCGATATTCACCCGAAATTCAGTAACTGATATATGTCACACACTTAAACGAATTAATGTTTTAACATTTATGTTTGGTGTAACCTTTGGTGTTACTCTGTTGAATAGCGAGTGATAAATTATCTCTTATGTCAGATATATCTCAGATCAATAAGGAGTGAAACATCAGTTTTGACAGGTGTATCACAGATCAGTAGCGAGTGACAAAGTGTCATTTATGTCTTGTGTATCTCGGATCACTAACGAGTGATACATTATCATTTATGTCTAGTGCATCTCAGATAAATAATGGGTGACAAATTATCATTTATGTCTAGTGTATATCAGATCACTAACGAGTGACAAATTTTCATTTATGTCGGGTGTATCTCAGGTAAATATCGAGTGATATTACTTAGATCAGAAGTAACTTCTGCTTAGATCAATAGCGATCATTTATCTCAGGTTTATCTCAGATCAATAACAGGTGATATCATTTGTGTCATTTATTCGGCCCTATCTTGGTATGATAGTGCTTCCTTTAATTCGTATTATAATAAAGATTTTGAATAAAAATGAAAGATAAGATCAGAAGTCTTTTTCATTAAGTTTGTTAGCTGAGAAATAAATATATTTTTTTCGTTTTAATTATCATTTAAGCATAATAACAGATGACCAATTTCGTAGTATGCCTTATTTTACATTAGCCATAATGATAGATAAGCCTGTATCTCGTAATTGAATGAATCGATCATTGCGTCCTCGGATTTCTAAATCAATCGTGGATATCGAAGCAATGTTCAATTATCGTTAAGTGCAGCCACTTGACACCGTCCATATTTTCGAAAACCGCCCAACATGCGGGGTTTCGTTTGAATGGGACATTTGAATTTTGGGTACAGCCGAATGGGGGAGAACCTTCGCGTGTCACTTATATTAGGTGTATTTCAGATAAATTAGTGATATAATATCAACTATTTAAGGTGTATCTCAGGTCTATCGCAAGCTAAAATTTGTCACTTTTATCAGGTGTATCCCAGGTCTGTTGCAAGAGATAAATTGTCACGTACGTCGGGTCAATAACGGGCGATTATTTGTCATTCATGTCGGGTGTCTTTCGGGTCCATGGCAAGTGATTATTTGTCACTCATCTCGGGTGGCTTTTGGGTCAATAACGGGTGATTATTTGTGATCTCGGGTCAATAACGGGTGATTATTTGTCATCTCGGGTCAATAACGGGTGATTATTTGTCATCTCGGGTCAATAACGGGTGATTATTTGTCATCTCGGGTCAATAACGGGTGATTATTTGTCATCTCGGGTCAATAACGGGTGATTAATTGGCACCTCGAGTCGGGTGGCTTTTGGGTCAATAACGGGTGATTAATTATCTGTCATCTAGGGTCAATAACGGGTGATTAATTATCTGTCATCTAGGGTCAAAAACGGGTGATTAATTATCTGTAATCTCGGGTGATTATTTTACATCTCGGGTCAATAACGGGTGATTATTTGTCACTCATGTCGGGTGGCTTCGGGTCCATAGCGGGTGATTATTTTTCACTCATGTCGGGTGGCTTTTGGGTCAATAAGGGGTGATTATTTTTCACTCACGTCGGGTGGCTTTTGGGTCAATAAGGGGTGATTATTTGTCATCTCGAGTAAATAACGGGTGATAATGTATCACTCATGTCGGGTGTCTTTTGGGTTAATAGCGGGTGATTATTTGTCACTCATGTCGAGTGGCTTTTGGGTCAATAACGGGTGATTATTTGTCACCTCAAGTCGGGTGGCTTTTGGGTCAATAACGGGTGATTAATTATCTGTCATCTAGGGTCAATAACGGGTGATTAATTATCTGTCATCTCGGGTGATTATTTTACATCTCGGGCCAATAACGGGTGATAATGTGTCACGTATGTCGGGTGTCTTTTGGGTCAATAATGGGTGATAATGTGTCACTTATGTAGGGTGTTTTGGGTCAATAATGGGTGATTATTTTTCACTCATGTTGGCTGTCTCTTGGGTCAATAACGGGTGATTATGTGTCACGTATGTCTAGTGAAAAATGAGTGATCAGGTGTTACACAGGTTTATAACGAGTGATAATATGACTCTTATCACAAATGACAATCAAGTGTAAGTCACGTAATTTTTACGTAAACGGTCAACGTGAAATATAAATAAATAGCAGGTCTATATTGGACTAATTTTAGGCAATACTTGGAGGTCTATTTTTGGGTAAGGGGAATTTATACATCTTTGAATATGCATGCTATAGATGCGCGCACTAACTCATGCTATAATGCTACCACTCCCTTAAAATATCCATGGATATGGTTACGTCCAAGGTAAAGCCTTGAAGAAATGAAGGTTCCTGATAGCAATATCAGGTGAATAACATCGAAGAATCACTCCAGGGACCACTTTATACTGTTTGTAAGTTTATAATCAGTAGGTGCATCTTGGATGAATATCGGACATCGAGTATTCACTGAGGTTAGATACACCTTTATGAATATTGGACATTTAATATTCACCCGAGATACACCAGCTGCGTATGTCACAAAAATTCGAGAATTCATCCAAGAATCACTAAAACTAACTTACATAAGCCGTAGTGAATATTAGAGATTCGATACTCACCCGCAATTTAGCAACTGTATGTTCGGCACACACATACGTGAATATTTTATCATTTATGTCAGGTGTATCTCAGATCAATAACGAATGAAAACCTACGTATGCCAGGTGTATCAATAACTAGTGAAAACGTATGTATGTCGACAGGTGTTTCTCAGATAAATAACGAGAGAGAAATTATTATTTAAATCAGTAGTATCTCACATCAGTATAGTGTATAATACCAGTAGTGTATATGTTCATGGTGTATTCATCTTTTATTACTACTTGTGCTTATGATTATTTTTTTTATATAGTTTGCACAGTATTCCCACTGAGCCAATCAGCAACATTTCCGATAGTGTACTCGAAAAGGAAGCCGCGAATCACAGTCAACTTGGTATAAAAAATTTCTTTACAAATGTTATAACGTTTGCCCATGGATTAAATATACCTTAACCTAAAATAAAAGTCGTTGCACAATCAGCGCAACATAGAGAAAAATAATCGGATAGAAATTTGTTTAGAACTTAGGCCCGAGGCTTAGTTCTGCTGCTGCTGCTGTTGTTAGTGCATGCTTACATTGCAATGGTTATCATGACGTCTGGTTCCTGGGCTGTGCGCCAAGGTAAGTGAGATACCTTGCGCCTTTCAAGTTACCTTCCCTTTTGGGCTCTCCTTACTCTATTTCCTACTTGTTGGAACTTGGAAATTGAATTTTCCTTTACTGAGCGTTTGAAAGCGTGATATGTAGAGGAACCCACGTTAGAGGGAACCTGTAGCATATTGCTGCGGCATATTTTTCTGTGGTCACTTCTCTTGTGGAAATAATGAACATTTTCCCGGTCGGAAACTCTAGGAGTCCAGGTCAAAATATAATTGCTAATATAGGGATAAAATAGACATATTAACATTTAATGTAAACTCGCATTAGAAATAAATGGGGGTTCTACTAAAATCTAGATTAAAAATATTGGATTTTCGAGTGGCGCTGTCATAACCTATCGGTGAGTGGCGTTTGTCTTTTGAAGTAGCTGACGTTCGCTGTCGGTGGTCCCGCTCATTAAAATATAATAAGAGAGTCAAAGGGGGAAAGGGGACGGTAACTTGAACAGCACAGTCGGTTCTGTATCTCACGGGCATGAGCGTACCTACCTCGGCGCACAGTTAAGGAGCCAGAAGCTCTGCAATGCCAATGTAAGCATACGATCCAAGCAACTGTATCAGAGCTAAGACTCGGCAGTAAGTTGTAATCAAATTTCTCTCTGGTTTTTTTTTCCTCTGGAATGGTCTATAGCGTAGCGATTAATTTTTTTCACCACCTGTAGTCTGATACATAAGAGCATGACAAAATTTAGAATGCGCACCTTAGCAATTTTACGTTATGCTCCCCTATCAATTTAATTCAGTTTGCTGCACATTTTACAAGAAATCTACAGGAAATGACTGCGAACTGTGAATAAAGTGTTGCTTTTGTTTATTAATACACAATAGTTACAACCATAAGTGGATTAAGGGATAAGTGCGCTACGCCCTATAGGAGCGAGGGAGACAGCCAGAAGAATCGTATAAAAATGACGGCGCGCTCAACGGCGGTATTTTCGTCCCAATTTGGCCCAGAACTTAAATCGAAACTAGTCCAAACAACTGTAAAATACAATTTATTACAAAAAAGAGGTCATCTTTGTAATTGCGATGACGTTTCCAATGAAGAAATTTCCAGTAAACGGATGAAACATGCGGAGAAACCCCTGGTAAGGGTTAAGCCTTGGTGCCTCTATTATCATGGTTGATTTCAATGTTTGTTTAGTTACATTGTAAAAAAAACCTACATAAATGATTACAGGTTGGGTTTTCTGGAAGTATCAGATTGGGTAAATTGAAAACTTGGCTCCTTAACAAAGATAAAAAGGAATGCCTCTTAATAGCCGAAAAAATGAGTCTTCACAAAGAATTGAAAGAGGCGAGAATTTTTTTTAGTCCACTTTCTACGGTTTAATTTTAAAAGAATTAAACCCAAAAACTATTCTTAATTTAAAGATTCTTTTGGAAATAACGAGGAAGGATCAGCTTATTGTAAGGCACGGGTTGGATCCGGTTAAAATTATCGTAGAAGAAAACGGGGAAGCATCTGTTTTTCACATCTTTAAGGGCTGCGTAATCAAAGTGCTATTGTTTGATGGCGAATCGATCCGAGAAAATGTTGCTACGGATATATTTCAGCAGCTCTTCGATGATAGTTTTATTTTGTGCCCGGGTCTTACTGAAGACTCGATTAAAATTCTAAAAACATTGTCATTTCTACCACAAAAACTAACCAAATTAGCATATCCTTTTGAGCATTACCTTTCTGAATTATGTTGGGCATGGTTTAAGCCCCCAATTAATGCCCCGATTTCTGACATTTCATCTGGAAACTATCGATGCACTGAATGTAGTTATCGCTCTCGATACGCAAAAACACTATCCAACAAAAAATACAATCTACTAGCAAAGAATAAGACGTCACCGGCTTCAAAACACAAGTTGAAGAATTTGTCTTCCAACTCGTTGAAAATCCGTCGAAGAAAAGAGAGATGTAGAAAGTAACGGTTTTTCCGAGCAAATTCAAAAATTTTGGAAAAGTGTCAAAAATTAAAGTTAAACTTCTCTGAGAAAAAGAGCAACGAAATGTCCAACGTAACGCGGTATTATTAACAGGGATTTCAAAAGCGAATTAGAAAAACTATTGAGCGAGCTACCGTCTACCAACGAGAAAGAGGCTGAAATAAAATTCACTATGAGAGAAGTTTGGTTGAATGAAACCAAAGAACAAGATGAAAAACCCTTAAAATGCGATCAGTGTGACTACGCCTGTAGTCACAAGAGTACTTTGGTCACACATCTACGTATTCTCAGTGTTGAGAAGCCGTTCAAATGTGATCACTGTGATTATGGCACCTCGTTTAAATGTAGTTCAATCAGACATCAACGCATTCACACTGGTGAAAGACCCTTCAAATGTGATCAGTGTGATTATGCTATCACGAAGAAGACTTATTTGCTCAATCATCAACGTAAATACCATGGTGTAAAACTGTTCTAAAATGACCAGATTAATTAAACGAGAACGTAAAAGCCATAGGGATCAGACCACGTAGAAATCAATAATATATTGGATTTAAAGGAAAGGGATGTAGTAGAATACCGGGTGGAAGCATTCGTGGGGTAGAGCTAGAATAATCATTGTGTGACGAATATTACCTAGGGAATAATCAATTTCGCCGCGCGTTGCACCTTGCGTGCGCATTTGACCACGCGTTGCTACCAAACGAATTAGTTAGAAAGACGTCAGTTATGAGGCCCACAAAACCGCCATAGAAATTAACGTTGGAGTTATGGGACACAATGATTCATATTAGCTGTATACATTCCTGGTATTTAGCAGGGCGTTACATGTTTTAATATAGAAAATCGAACTTTTTTGGTACCTCGTTGGCTTTCACTAACAATGATACTACTTTTTGCAGAAATAGTGTTTTACGAAACATTTCTATTCTTCATGTACGGAACAATAATTTTCCATGCGTATTTATGAATTTCACGCTGTTAATAATCAATCGTGGGAAACAATGCACATTGCGTCTGTGTTTGGACTTAAAGGGTTTGCGCAGCTTTATTTGGAAAACCTTTCATTCATTTAACAAAAGATAGAATTTCTTTCAAAGAATCCAAAAATATCAAACTTTAAACTCTCCGATGTAGTTATTTTGTAAGATAAGTTTGAGGTTTTCAAACGAAGCTTCTCATACCCTTAATGTGATTTCTATGTGTGCGTTCTACCATAATTACTCCGATCGCTTCAGGACATTTTTACACCACTGTGTTTAAGTTGATGTTTGAGCAAATAAGCCTTCTTAGTGCTAGCATAATCACACTGATCACACTTAAATGGTTTTTCCCCACTGTGTTTGTGTTGATGTCGGATAAAATCAACCTTCCATCTGCCAGCATAGTCACAGTGATCACATTTAAACGGTTTTTCATCACTGTGAATGCGTCGATGTGAGATCAAATTACTCTTGCCCGTGCATCCAAAGTCACACTGATCACATTTAAAGTGTTTTTCACCACTGTGAATGCGTTGATGTCTGTTCAAACTGCTCTTGTGCGTAGTGGCATAATCACACTGATCACATTTGAAGCATTTTTCACCACTGTGAATTCGTAGATGTTGGATCAAATTATTCTTCTGCTTGCAGGCATAGTGACACAAATCACACTTGAAGGGTTTTTCATCACTGTGAATGCGTTTATGTTGGATCAATTTACTTTTCCGCTCGGTAGCATAACCACATTGATCGCATTTGAAGCGTTTTTCTCTAACTCGCATCCTAGCGTGATGTTCAATATACCATTCATCTTCACTAGAATTGTTGCTTTCAGTAAAACCCGATTCCTGGAATATTCCTACACAAAGTAAAAATATCTCATTAAAGAAATGATCATGTACTATTCGTATCAAATTAGAATATTGCCATTTTGTCATAATTGCGTAGTTCAATCATTTGTTATGATTTTACATATGGCATTTGGGAAAAAAGAGAGCTCAGGTTTTCATGTATGAAACCTTAAAGAATCTATGTAAAATATTTAACACCAGCAAATACAAAATGAGATCGGACGAACACTCATTTGAGTGAAATATCCCTGTACTACTCTTGAAATAAGATTCGTCATTCTGATTACTATCTTTAATCGCATGTCATAGGTATTAAAATTATCATAGAGTCAGAAAAGGTGTTCTTATCGTATTTGAATGAAAATTTTAAATGTTTTGATTTCAAATGCCGCATTTATAGCCTTTTTCTTTTTTCGAACATTTTTGAATCATAACAAATTTTTGAACTATGTTATTAAAACAAAACTTCTCATGTTGATTAAACTTAATTTATAATTTCTGGCCCTTTGTGGGTTTGAAAGAGTCAGGGATTGTGTATAAATGCAGATTATTAAGGACTGCAAAGCAAAACTCATTTTTGTATAATATTTGTCCCTTTTTGGGGAGAAAAGTTATTTAGGAAATAAATTACTTCTGGAGTTGTAAAATCGTCCAATTTTTTACCTATGTTATTTAAATAAATCGTAACTTACAGTTGGAATGGTCGGAAAATACAACGCACCGTGTGCTAGATATTCGTGGGAACTATTAATTACCAGATATTATAATAATTATCCAGGTATTTATTGTGATAATCTAACTTTAGATTTAGCAAACCAAAAAGTAGGCCTAAAAGGTTTTTGAAAAATCACGAAACCCTTAATTTCACAATCGGAATGGTGAAATGGAGCGCGAGACTAGAATAGAAATTTAGCGCGTGGTTGAAAAAGAAAATATTTTTAAAACCTATAGAATATGAACAACTTAACTTTATACCATGAAAACTGAGATACTTCAGCCTTTGCTAGTGATATGAAGCGTTGCCTACGTCAATCAAGGCCTGTGCGCGGTAGTTTCGACCGGGGCGACTTTTAAGAAACGAGACTTCTTACTTTCTCTCTATTTTACCGCGAGATGGCATTGATAGCTGGACCGAAACGCTATTTCAAATTCCAAGCACGCGAAAATGAACGTTTAAAATTCCAAGCGCGAGAAAATGAATATTTCAAATTTTAAGTCCAGCTAATAGCGCTCTCAAGTGAGAGAATTCGGCAACTCAAATTGCCAAACGAAAAATAAACAATCGGCGTCGCGCACAGGCCTTGATTAACGTAGGCAACGTATGAAGATAGGTTGTGACGAAGCCTTGGTCGTGAAACCTTGGGTCTAACTCGGAAAAAAAATGAGCTCTTAATTCTAAATTCCAAAGAGGTTTTGATTGAATATAAATAGAAGGGATTTTCTTAATATCAAATTATGGATGGGATACAAAAAAGCTTTATTGGGCCTGATTTACATAAAAGTGAATTTTTAAAAATTTTAAAAAGGCTTATTTTTGAGTTTAGTATTTTCAAATGTTCCAAGTTTTATGTCATTTACTCTGAAAAGATTAATTACTATCATGAGTTAATAATATGTTAGCTCCCTATAAGTTACTCAGGCTCCGTAGGCGTAATGTATCCAGCGATTTCTTCTCATTTCACCGGCGCGGGAAAAAATCCGAATGTTGCGCTCTCTCTTGTCGAAAAAAATCCCGCTCGTACGGCTCCTCGACCAGGCTTGGAAATAAGGTTTATTTCTGAACTAGTCCTCCGGACCAGTGACCCCTGATGTCTTAAATATGAAACTGGTCCCGGGACCAGTGACCCTTCCCCAATTTATTTTTCTACTGGTCCCAGGACTTGTGGTCGTTCTCTCTTCTAAAAAAATCTATCTCGGCTTTGGGTTGTATACACAACTGGACTCCTGGAGTCGAAATTGATGTTAAAATTAAAATAATTAAAGAGGTCCCCATATCAATTTTTAATAAAAGTAAGAATTAATAAACTAGTCATTGGGACCAGTGACCCTCGCGTTTTGAATAAAAAAAGTGGTCCAAGCTATTAATAAACTGGTTTTTGAACTGTAAACCTGTGTTATTTCCTAGCCTGTCCTCGACCTCGAGTCGTCGGCTGCTTTTTCACCAAGGGAGTGTTTTAGTCGTGAATGTTTATGTTTTAACATTTTAACATTAAATCATGGCGTTTGTGTCAGTACTGAGACAAAAAATGCACGAACTCAATGCAATTTGCCGATATTGATCAAGAATGCTAAAGATAAGAGTTGTTAACTTGTTATTGTGACTTGAAACGAGAAAATTATACAACAGCTAAATCCAATCCACTGATCTCTTAACCGAGGTTACTGAGCGAAATATTCGGCTGCTTAAATACCTCCAATATCATTGGCTAGCTTCCACTACACGCGCTTCCGGGGAAAAACCGGAAAGAAGAGTAAATAAGATTTTCGTTCCCGTAGCGGCCGCAGAGCGTCGCATATAATTGGGAAGCCGTCGGCGCGGGAGAAAACGCTGGAGTATAAAAATGAATTGCCTGAGTAACTTATAGGGAGCTAACATATTATTAACTCATGTTACTATTTGATAATGACTAAACTTTGATCACGCGCACTGAAGAAACAATGCTAGTTTAAGAAAATAAACATTGGAAACTCCTTATCAATTGATCTACCTAACAAACACATTTTAATAATAAAAAGTCCATTAAAAAGCCGTTTTAAATACAGAAGGTGTGATGCCCTTTCAAAATTCGTTACTTTCCTTGTTCTTTTTGATCAAAACGAAATATTCTACTACAGCCTTTTCCAAACTATTAGTTCGATTTCTATGTGTTCTGATCCCACTGGCCTTAGCGTTCTGGTATAGCTACTTTCATCATTTTACAACTGTCTTTACGTTAATGTTTGAGCAATTAAGGCTTCTTCGTGCTAATACAGTCATACTGAACACACTTCATAGGTCTTTCACCACTGTGAATGCGTTGATGTGTGATAAAAACACCATGAAATGAGGTGACGTAATCACATTGATCACATTTGAACTTCTTTCCATCACCGTGAATACGTCGATGTATGACCAAAGTACTCTCGTAACGGCAGGCGTGGTCGCACACATCACATTCGAATGGTTTTTCACCACGGTGAATACGTTTATGCTCGTTCAAAATGCGCTTGTGCGTAGTGGCATATTCGCACTCATCGCACTTAAACGGTTTTACATCACGGTGAAAGCGTAGATGAGAGATCAAACCTGTCCTATGTATACTGGCATATTCACACTGATCACATTTGAAAGGCTTTTCACCACTGTGAATGCCTTTATGTTTTTTCAAAGTGATATTGTCCGTAGTGGCGTAGTCACACTGATCACATTTGAAGGGTTTTTCACAATGGTGAATGCGTTGATGCTTTATCAAATTATTATGGAAACTGCCGGCATAATCACACAGATCACACTTGAAAGGTTTTTCACCGGTGTGAACGCGTTTATGCGCGATTAATCTACTTTTCCTCGAGCAAGAATAATCACACAGATCGCATTTAAACGGTTTCTCACGTCCACTGTGAATGAGTCGATTTTCCATTAAATTACCCTTCTGCTTGCAGGCATAATCACACAGATCACACTTGAAAGGTTTTTCATCACTGTGAACGCGTAGATGTTGGATCAATTTACTATTCTGATCGGTAGCATAACCACATTGATCGCATTTGAAGCGTTTTTCTCTCATTTTCTTTCTAGCGTGATGTTCTATCGGAGGCTCCGGTTCTATACAAGTTTTTTCTTCGCTAGAATTGTTGCTTTCAGTAAAATCCTTTTCCTGCAATTTTCCTACACAAATCAAAAACATATCATCAAAGAAGCGCTAATGTGGACTATTCGTTTGACAAGACATAGAATATTCATAATGCAAAAGCGCATGAAAAGTGAAAGTAACACCTCAAGAGTACTGATAAAAACAAAAAGTATACTTTATTCATGTCATGGTTTAGAATCAATCATTTTCTATAGATTTCGTGTAAACTAATGATCAAACAGTTATTTACCGTTAGGGGAGTACATCAACTGTATCTGACATTTGACAATAGCGTATGATAGCTTTTCTTCATGAGCGTATGCATGTTACCTATGTATACAGTCGTGAGAGGTATATTATAAAGAGAGAGTGGAAACTGTTTCGGCTGCGATGATGTTTGACGAATTATACTTTCTGACTGTTCAAATCTAAAGGGTACTGACGGGCTTACAAGGACGACCACCGACAAGGAATGCCACCAAGAAGGGATATCTAGTTTACTAGTGAGAAGTTATAACATGCCTAAGTATTCGCGCGCCTTAGTCCCAGTCCCCCTTTCAAAATACAAGGGGGACGTAAAAGGAGGCCGGCTATTTCGCCTCTCCTCAGTCTTCATAAATTTTCGTCATTCGCGTCGCGCTGACGTGAGTTTTCAAGCTCACGAGATACAGAAACGACTGTTGCCGTTCAATTTACCGTCCCCCTTCCCCCTTTGACTCTCTTATCTTTATTTCCTCCATGAGTACGGCTAATAAGCGGGACCACCAACAGGGAACGTCACTCGTCAGCTACTACAAAAGGCAAGCACCACTCACCGATAGGTTATGGCAGCAACTCTTGGAAATCCCATACATGCTACTCTAGATTTTAGTAGAACGCTCACTTTTTTCTAATGAAATTTTACATTAAATGTTAATATGTCTCTTATTTCCCTATAATATCAATTATATTTTGACCTGGACTTTTAGAGGCTTCCGACCGAGACAACGTTCATTATTTCCACAAGAGAAGTGAACACAGTAAAGTATGTCGCAGAAGTATACTACTGGTTTCTACTGAAATCGTTTTCTCTACATATCATGCTTTCAAGCTGCGTCTAAATATAATATAGAACTCAGTTCAGGATCACACAATTTCTAAGTTCCAACATGTAGGAAGTAGAGTCAAAGAGGGTTGGTAACTTGAAAGGCACAGTCGTTTCTGTATCTTAAACGCATGCGCTCACTTACCTTGGCGCACAGCCGAGGAGCCAGACGTCACGATACCGAGTCGCTGCAATCATTGTAATGTAAGCATGCACTAACAACCACAGCGGAACTAAGCCTCGAGCCGGAGCCTAAGTTGAAAACCAATTTCTCTCCGATTTGTTTTTCTCTATGTTGTGCTGATTGCACCAACGACTTTTATTTTAGGTTTAGGTCAGGGAAACGTTATAATATTTGTAAAAAAAAAATTTATACCAAGTTGATTGTGATTCACGGCTTCGTTTTCGAGTAGACTTTGGGAAATGTTGCTGATTAACTCAGTGGGAATACTTTGCAAACTATAAATAAATAAATAATTATAAAGCACAAGTATTAATCAAGAAGGGATATCTAGTTTATTAGGGAGAAGGTCTAAGATGCCTAAGTATTCGCGCGCCATAGTCCCAGTCCCCCTTTCAAAATACAAGGGGGACGTAAAAGGAGGCCGGGCTATTTCGCCTCTCCTCTGTCGGAAAATATGACTGTAATTTACGTCATTCGCGCCGCCGCGCTGACGTGAATTTTCAAGAACCAATGAGATGCTGGTTGTAATTTAGCAGGTGAGATTCTATTTAAATACCTTTCAATTTGTTCTTGAGGCTGTTGCTGTATGGAAAATGGAAGAGACAATACTAGTCCATATGATTCAGGATCATATTCAACTGGTCCTGCTATGGCATAATCATAGTTTCGATTCAATCCATTTTTTTCCTAATTTTCAATCATTTAATTGCTAAATTAAGCTGATTTTCGTTATTTAATCGACTATAAAAGAAAGAACGTTACAAACCGTAAGATCTTCAACTTCATTTTTCAAGTTTCCAATGATTCCCTTGAGCCTTTCAATTTCCTCATCAAGCCTCCCAATTTCCTCTTGTTGCTCATTTATTCTTAACACAATTTTGATTCTCTCTTTCTTCATGCTTGACATTGAAACGTCACACTAAAAATTAAAATACACACATTAAATGGGCAAACCAAAGCTTAAAGGGGGAGTAATTTTCTCTAGTCCCGAACAGTGAATAATTTAAATTTATTTTTTTAATCAAGATTATGTCCGTAATTTTAAAGTGTAATGCTTCCATCCCATTTCGATTTATTCCTTTCGTAAATAGGAAGATATCTTATGAATTACGTTTGGTGTTGACACTCTTGGCAATTATTTTGCTTAACCAATTGTAATACAATTTGAATAATTCCCTGCAGGCTTTTAAATATGAATTATGGTACTCAAGACCCGGATTATTTTTATATAACAAACGTACGTATTGACCCGAGATGTAAAATAATCACCCGAGATTACAGATAATTAATCACCCGTTTTTGACCCTAGATGACAGATAATTAATCACCCGTTATTGACCCTAGATGACAGATAATTAATCACCCGTTATTGACCCAAAAGCCACCCGACTCGAGGTGCCAATTAATCACCCGTTATTGACCCGAGATGACAAATAATCACCCGTTATTGACCCGAGATGACAAATAATCACTCGTTATTGACCCGAGATGACAAATAATCACCCGTTATTGACCCGAGATGACAAATAATCACCCGTTATTGACCCGAGATGACAAATAATCACCCGTTATTGACCCGAGATCACAAATAATCACCCGTTATTGACCCAAAAGCCACCCGAGATGAGTGACAAATAATCACTTGCCATGGACCCGAAAGACACCCGACATGAATGACAAATAATCGCCCGTTATTGACCCGACGTACGTGACAATTTATCTCTTGCAACAGACCTGGGATACACCTGATAAAAGTGACAAATTTTGGCTTGCGATAGACCTGAGATACACCTTAAATAGTTGATATTATATCACTAATTTATCTGAAATACACCTAATATAAGTGACACGCGAAGGTTCTCCCCCATTCGGCTGTACCCAAAATTCAAATGTCCCATTCAAACGAAACCCCGCATGTTGGGCGGTTTTCGAAAAATATGGACGGTGTCAAGTGGCTGCACTTAACGATAATTGAACATTGCTTCGATATCCACGATTGATTTAGAAATCCGAGGACGCAATGATCGATTCATTCAATTACGAGATACAGGCTTATCTATCATTATGGCTAATGTAAAATAAGTCATACTACGAAATTGGTCATCTGTTATTATGCTTAAATGATAATTAAAACGAAAAAAATATATTTATTTCTCAGCTAACAAACTTAATGAAAAAGACTTCTGATCTTATCTTTCATTTTTATTCAAAATCTTTATTATAATACGAATTAAAGGAAGCACTATCATACCAAGATAGGGCCGAATAAATGACACAAATGATATCACCTGTTATTGATCTGAGATAAACCTGAGATAAATGATCGCTATTGATCTAAGCAGAAGTTACTTCTGATCTAAGTAATATCACTCGATATTTACCTGAGATACACCCGACATAAATGAAAATTTGTCACTCGTTAGTGATCTGATATACACTAGACATAAATGATAATTTGTCACCCATTATTTATCTGAGATGCACTAGACATAAATGATAATGTATCACTCGTTAGTGATCCGAGATACACAAGACATAAATGACACTTTGTCACTCGCTACTGATCTGTGATACACCTGTCAAAACTGATGTTTCACTCCTTATTGATCTGAGATATATCTGACATAAGAGATAATTTATCACTCGCTATTCAACAGAGTAACACCAAAGGTTACACCAAACATAAATGTTAAAACATTAATTCGTTTAAGTGTGTGACATATATCAGTTACTGAATTTCGGGTGAATATCGAATCCCCAATATTCACTATGGTTTATATATGTTGGTGATTCTTGGATGAATCGCGGACCTCACATTAATTCTTGAATGTTTCTGACGAGCGCAGTTGGTATATCTCTGGTGAAAATTGAATGTGTAATATTCACCAACCTCAGTACATAAATGGTAATTTATCAGGCGCTATTGATCTGAAATACACCTGGCATGAATGATAATTTGTCACCCATTATTGATCTGAGATACACCTGGCATGAATGATAATTTGTCACCCATTATTGATCTGAGATACACCTGACATTTGTCACCCATTATTGATCTGAGATAAACCTGGCATAAATGATAATTTGTCACCCATTATTTATCTGAGATGCAATTGACAAAAATGAAAATGTATCACTTTCTATTAATATGAGATACAAGTGATAATTAATCACTCTTTGTTGATCTGAGATACACCAGACATAAATGATAAACCTTTAATTCACGTATATGCAGTTGGTGAATTTCGGGTGAATATCGAATCTTCAATATTCGCTACGTTTCATATAAGTTACTGATGGTGGTTCTTGGATGAATGGCGGACTGTACATTAATTCACGAATGTTTGTGATGTGCGGGGCTGGTGTAATTCGGGTGAATATTGAATGTCCAATATTCAACAAGGTGTACATGAACCCAGTGAAGTGTTACTTGTTCTCAGATATTCATCCGACATGCGCTCACTGAGTTCTTAACAAACAAAGTGATTTTTGGATGTTATTCACCTGATATTGCTATCAGGAACCCTCATTTCATAAAGGCTTTGCCTTGAACGTGACCGATATCCATGGGTATATATAAGTGATGCGAGTGTCACCCATGAATCACCTTGAGTATGAAAAGCCATCTAACGTGACACTTTAAAGAGCTGGTATTCACTAATGAAATACTTCTCAAACACAGGTGATAATCATTGACACGTTGTGTCACGTAATATTCACTTGTACTTGGTAACAATCACGTGAAATTCATGTAATATCTACCTATTTATCATGCAATATTTTAGTAAGGGTCACGATAGTGGTAAGTGTAGGTTTAACCACTTTAATCCATGAATGGTTTGTCTATTTCAGCCAGTGAGATTGTATTTAAATACCTTTCAATTTGTTCTTGAGGTTGTTGCTGTATGGAAAATGGAAGAGACAATACTAGTCCATATGATTCAGGTTCATATTTAACTGGACCCGCTATGGCATAATCATAGTTTCGATTCAATCCATTCTTTTCCTAATTATTCAAATAATTAACTACTAAATTAACCTGATTTTCGATGTTTTTCTCGACTATGAAAAGGCAGAACGCTACAAACCGTAAGATCTTCAACTTCATTTTTCAAGTTTCCAATGATTCCCTTGAGCCTTTCAATTTCCTCATCAAGCCTCCCAATTTCCTCTTGTTGCTCATTTATTCTTAACACAATTTTGATTCTCTCTTTCTTCATGTTAGACATTGAAACGTCACACTAAAAATTAAAATACACACATTAAATGGGGAAAAAAAGCTTAAAGGGGGAGCAATTTTCTCTAGTCCCGAACAGTGAAAACTGTCTATAATTTCAATTTTTTTTATCAAGATTATGTCCGAAATTTTAAAGTAATGTTTCCATCCCATTTCGATTAATAGGAAGAAAAGATATCTTATGAATTACGTTTGGTGTTGACATTCTGGTAATGATTTTGCTTAACCAAATCAAGAAGGGATATCTAGGGAGAAGGTATAAGATGCCTAAGTATTCGCACCCCATAGTCCCAGTCCCCCTTATCAAAATACAAGGGGGGGGGACGTAAAAGGAGGCCGGGCTATTTCGCCTCTCCTCAGTCGTCAGTAATTTTCTTCATTCGCGTCGCGCTGACGTGGGTTTTCAAGAACCAATGAGATGCTGGTTTGTAATTTAGAGGTGGGGATTAACTCCGGACCTACGTTCGGACTAGAGATAAAGCTAGAAACGTGGCGCGAATTTATACCTTCTCCCTAGTAAATTAGATATCGTTTCTTAACCAAATTTAATAAAATTTAAATAATTCCCAGGCTTTCATATATGAATTATGGTCATATATTATTATATCAAACATTTAGATGTTTTTCATCCCTAAAGCGTGGTTTCGGGCATTTTTTAATTTACATAAACTCTCTATCCTCATCTTTAAAATTTATGCTCCATCACATTATATCGGATGCACTACTGAGTCTTCGAAAACAAACATACATACATCAGGCTCCTATCTTAAACCTATTCTAGCCTCATAATAGATAAGTTGATCTTGAGTAAGGTAGGTGGCGAGTCATGTTACACCTTTAGTTAGCGCCCCTATACCGAGCTAGGCCTCAATCTGCTACAGTTTTGGCACCGAGTTTAGCTCCGGAAATAAATTCGCATTCTGTGGAATGTAGCGAATAGGGACTTGGCAATACGGGCTTAACTCCGCCCCCAGCGCCATTATGGTATGTTTTTTTAACAGAATGAAAGCTACATAAGCCCCTCCTCCTGGTATGTTTTTTAGCACTAGTGGAAGGTAGCCTGACGTTACATGACGTAGTACTGCCAAGTCCCTATTGGTGAAACTATTTCGGTACCCTTTCTTTCCTTTATCAAGATCAATCAACTCTTTATCCGGAATATCACCAGAAGTGAACAGGAATCTACGAAGGTCAAAAATGTTATAGGTTCACCGAAATTATGTAATATTTATCAGAATACCAAATAGCAAGCTTATCTAATCAAATATACTAGCACATCTAGTTTGACCTCAAATATTGGATTTATCTTACACAAACGGAACAAACAACTTGGGGTTTTATTAAAGCAAAGGGCGGCTCCGTTGATGCCCCTGAAAGATGCCCTTTCTACTAAACCCCCAGTAGCACAAGCCTTCCGCATAACAGTCGGTTAAAGGTCGAATAGTCGGTTTACGGTCCAGTCAGCTGTACCATGCTTATTCCGACACTTTTCCGACTCATGAAGCCGACTACTTCTTTTAGTTGGCAATGCCGACATCTATCTGACAGTTGGAACAGAGATGGTTTAAAGTAGGCTTGCCTACCGTCTAGAAAATTCCAACTTATTTTTTGCCAATTGATTACCGACTCTCTCGCGCTAGTCGGTATTGTGACGTTTAAGAAGAGTAAAATTAATAGCAAAGTTATGCTTAGGCCGTTTAGTAACCGACATTTATCCGACAGTTGGAACTGTGGTGGTTTGAAGTAGGCTTGCCTACCGTCCTAAACATGTAACCCATTTTAGCCAATTGATTACCAACTCCATCCCGCTAATCGGTATGGTCACGTTTTAAAAGAGTTAAATGAAAAAAGAAGTTGTTGTAGAGGCCTTCTTTTTCCGTGGGACGGTTTTTTTGACTTTTACTATTCCGCATATGCCACCAAATTTTTTTTGTTATATATTTAACTTATACTATATTTCGACCCACAAACAGAAGTTGATAATACTATATTTTTGGAAACACTAGAAACATAACGTTACAAAAAAACTGCAAAGCAAGAAAACACATCTGATTTTCTAGTTTGAATTTTCCAACCTGTAATTTCTTGGGTCAGGTGACACGCCTCTGTTCTATTGGCGTAACTAAGGTAACGCCATGCACGTCATCATCGAAAAGGGCGCTGCTAGTGCGAAAGCAAGTCAGCCTTTCCAGTATCTCTGACACGGCTGGGTCGTTAGAATGTAAAAGCGAGATTTTTGTGGTTGAAAATGATTAGTTCTAGGCTTGCTAACTTTTAATTTCATCGCTAAGGTTCTTTGTCACACTATATAATTTAGAAACGTCTTCGTTTGTCACGTTATTGAATTTTGTTATTGAATTATCAATTTATCTACCTCTTAGATTCAGTTTTATGCATAAGCCTATGCTTTTTACCTAGCTTCTCATCTGCTGGGAACCACACCCCTATAAAGTGAAACCAAAACTTAAACGTTTTCGTATACCTTGAGTTTCTTTGTTTTAATATAACAAAAGCAAGTGTTTTGGGGCGCTTGGAGTTCAAAAACCTTATATATTAAGTATTTTAAAGATTTTTGGTTGTGAAAATAATACTGAATTCCAAGATAGATTTCAATTTGTTTTAATTTGAGAATTTTTATGCGGTTTCAAACATTTTAAGAGAAAAATGTGTCAAGTAATACCCTTTAGAATTAAAATTTTTCTTTTTCCTTAAAAAATCTGTAAGTGTATATTTTTCATAAAGTTTTTTGTAATTTAAGAGATAGTGACTGGCCACATCGAAGATATTAACAATGAATAATAATAAATGCTTTAATTGATATAAATATTATACTCGCCCTGAAAAATTTTACTTTTTGTTAAAACCAATTAGCTAGGCAGCTAATATTTCCATTCGACTAGTCGTGTAATATCGAATACATTGTTTAATATTTAAAATTGTTATAATTGATGCTCAACCTGTATGTTACTTGAAATATTCAAAGTACAAATTCTAAAGCGATTTTCATTGAAAATGTTATAAAGAAATTTCAATACTAGGTATCAGTATCCTTTACTATAAGCGAATGAAGCCTCGAGTTAGACTTGATCGTCGCAAAAGCGTCGGACCTCTTACTGACAGGCGGTTAAGTCGACTCTCAAACGTGTTGGATGAGGGTCCTATTTCATTCGTGTCGTAACAGTCGGTAAACCAGTGGGCCGTCGTCCCACCGGGCGGACATTTCGATTCTCAAACCCTTACTCTACCAGCCCTTTACCGACGATTTACCGTTCCTATACTAAAAAGCCGCGAAATCGACGGATTGAGCGCGGCTTTAGGTAGGCATAATGACGCCGACCTATAGTCGACCAACAGTCGTTTTATAGTCGCCTCATAACAGTCTGAAAACCGACGGGCCGTCGTCCCGCCGGGCGGACATTTCGACTCTCAAACCCTTACTCTACCAGCCCTTTACCGACGATTTACTGTTCCTATACTAAAAAACCGCGAAATCGTCGTATTGAGCGCGGCTTTAGGTAGGCATAATGACGCCGACCTATAGTCGGCCAACAGTCGTTTTATAGTCGCCTCATAACAGTCTGAAAACCGGCGGGCCGTCGTCCCGCCGGGCGGACATTTCGACTCTCAAACCCTTACTCTACCAGCCCTTTACCGACGATTTACCGTTCCTATACTAAAAAGCCGCGAAATCGTCGGATTGAGCGCGGCTTTAGGTAGGCATAATGACGCCGACATATAGTCGGCCAACAGTCGTTTTATAGTAGCCTCAAAACAGTAGGAAAACCGGCGGGCCATCGTCCCTCCAGGCGGACATTTCGACTTTCAAACCATTACTCTCCCGACTTATTAGTGACTTTTTACCAACTCGTCGGTAACACACAAAGCCGACCATGTAGGCCCTACGTCGGCAGTGCTACTGGGGACGCTGGCTAAGCTTGGAAAAAGGCTAGTTACACCAAAGGCAGAAACCAATGGGACCTAGTGCATTAGGTCTGATTGGTTCCTGCCTTTGGCAAGGTAAAATTATTGTCCAGAAGATTAGCCAGCATGCTAGGGGTGATAATAGAGCCGCCTGTTACTTTAAGAACTAAGTAACTACAATCATAATTCTCATCAACAACCCTGCATTAATGCGTATTTCGAAACATTTGAACTTTTCAAGCTTCTTCTGAATCTGTCTAATATTTGTTCACGATTATCCATGACTTGCATTATTGGATTAACGAACACCACGCGTTATTACCTCCGTAACTTCAGCCTGATCAACCACTTGATTGTCTATATCTTGCGTGGGTTCGTTATCAAGGAAGTCACGTGAAACTGTTCCATCCTCCTTTGACAGACATAAGAGTATTCAGTGTAATTGTTTTACCAATCGATACCAAAGTTAATAGTCTCTATTCTCACCCCCCGGGGTGAAAATAGCTTATACGCTATTCTCACCCCCCTCCCGGGTGAAAATAGCTTATACCCTATTCTCACCCTCGGGTGGAAATAGCCTACGCGCTATTCTCACCCCCCCCCCGGGTGAAAATAGCTTATACGCTATTCTCACCCCCCCTCCCGGGTGAAAATAGCTTATACCATATTCTCACCCCCCCTACCACGTGACCTCCCGCGTAACGCCATGCGGCCGAGATTATTTTGGTCATTCCTTGGTTGAGAGGTAAGCGAACGGTTTTTATTTTGTTCTTCCCTAAATGTTTTGTGTTTTATTTATATAGTCTTGAAAGTAATAATTTATATTAGTCCATATTACTTATTACTAATAATCTTTATATATTTTAGTGTATTTAATATGTTATATTTAGGGTTGGTACCGGTAATTGTGAACAATTCTAAATGTGAACACTTTTTCTTTAACATATTGTAACTAATTTTTGGGCGGCTCAAATTCCTTTTAAAAGGGCTCAATTTGTAGATTGAATATCGAGGATTACGATAAAAATGGTTAGAATATTGTAGGAATACGTGGATGAAAGATACGGGCCAATATACGCACCAACTCGGGCTGATCAACTTAAGTTGATGCCAATTTTAGGTGTTTCTTAATACAATACCATCGGGGAATAAGCTTTAGCAGGAGTTACAATAATCCCACGATAACAAACCTTTAACCAATAGATAGATCACGTTTTTTGCTATAAAATTGATATTAAAATCTCTGGTTTCGGTTCGGAATTCGATTCAAAAATAGAGTTGGAAAAAACCAAGTAAAAATTGCAAATGTGAACACGGCGTTTCAAGGTTAATTCGAATCCTCTTTAAGCTATGTTACTAAAAGATTAAAGGTAACAGTGGTGTAAACAAGCTACTTTCAGATAATATTAACTTTAAAGTACATCATTGACCCAAAGAAAAGACTGAAATTTCGCGCCTTTAGTAAATTTTTCAATTTAGCCGTAAGAGGGCCGTAGCTACCACTAATTATTGGGCGGGAAAGCGGGATCGCGAGTCAGCTATTATGCTAGGAGCTGAATAAAATGTGACTTCTCAACAAATTATTGAGCATTTTGACTCAGGTATTGTTTTTAATTATATTATCCAATTATCACTTATCAAATCTGCGTAAACTTTAATCCAGGTGCATGAATTTAGGCCCTACGTATTGGTAGCTTTTTTCCAAGGGCCTTTTTTATTCCTCCCATTTGATTAGCGTTGGTGTTCACATTTGGGTCCCGCGTTCACTATTTAGGGTCAGGGTGTTTACATTTACCAGCGATTGTTCACATTTGGGGTCCTCAAAGGGGTTTTGGAAATAGGATATTGTGCAAAATTTAAAAGAGTTAAAAAGCTGGAAAAAATGATTGGAAACCAATTGGGAAAACGCAGTTCAGAAACCAATTGGGAACCAATAGGAAACCAATAGTGTTTTCGTCACATTTCCGATAGGATATACCAATTACTGACCGATAAGATTGACCAATTACCGACCGATAAGATTGACCAATTACCGACCCATTAGAATGACCAATTACCGACCCATAAGACTGACCAATTACCGACCCATAAGACTGACCAATTACCGACCCATAAGACTGACCAATTACTGACCCATAAGACTGACCAATTACCGACCCATAAGACTGACCAATTACTGACCCATAAGACTGACCAATTACCGACCCATAAGACTGACCAATTACCGACCCATAAGACTGACCAATTACCGACCCATAAGACTGACCAATTACCGACCCATAAGACTGACCAATTACCGACCCATAAGACTGACCAATTACCGACCCATTAGAATGACCAATTACCGACCCATAAGACTGACCAATTACCGACCCATAAGACTGACCAATTACCGACCCATAAGACTGACCAATTACCGACCCATAAGACTGACCAATTACCGACCCATAAGACTGACCAATTACCGACCCATAAGACTGACCAATTACCGACCCATAAGACTGACCAATTACCGACCCATAAGACTGACCAATTACCGACCCATAAGACTGACCAATTACCGACCCATAAGACTGACCAATTACTGACCCATAAGACTGACCAATTACCGACCCATAAGACTGACCAATTACCGACCCATAAGACTGACCAATTACCGACCCATAGGCTCACACAGAACATATGAAAATTAATTAATAATATGGCGAACAAACTAATTACCACAGGCTCCACAATACTAATAAAACCTTCACAATTGAAATATTTTATTTTAAAAAGGAATTTTTTTTTTGGTTTTTTCAATTTGGCGCGGCAATAATTTTTTTTCGCAAATCGGAATTTTTTTTGGGTCAGGGCGTGGTTCACTGCCTTAGCCGCCATCTCCTGGGCAGACTGATCTTTCCCCTTTTTCTTGGCGTAGTAGCGAACACTACCTGCAATAATAACAGTTACTATTGTATGATTGATACAAATTTTTAAGCTTTCATTTTTTTAAACTTACTCTTAATAGCCGAAACCTTTTGTGGAGTAAGAGATGGCCTCGCTTCTAACGCCTTAGTTTTTTTTGAACCTATTTGACGATGTTCCTGTCAAGCTTCTATAATGAAACTCCCCGTTAGATTTATTTGGAACACTTAGGATTGTGCAAAAGAGTTCAATTCATTTACACCTTATAACACTTTGTACATTCTGACATTTCAATATGAATTTGTGAGAAACTGAGAATGACACAAAAGCCTCCCAAAAAAAGCACACACACACCCACACCCACACTTGAAACATTAACATTAAAAATATGGCACAAGCAAAATGGTTTCAATCCACTTTTTTAATCTACAGAGTTTTTGAAAAACTATATGTTAAAGGGAGGGTAAGCGCGTTATGTAGGGGTGGAGCCTTTAATAAGCTTCTCTCTTGCATTTTGATGGAAGATAAAATTCAGAGAGAAGCTTACTATTTTTGACTTGTATATGGATTTAAAAAACAAGTAATTTGATCTAAACAGATCCATGATAATTATGATGTGGAACTCATAATTTTTCCAAAGACCTATTCGCTTTTAAGAATTTAAGAGAAAAAATATCATACTTTTACTGTGCATCTCCTCGTCATCACTAGACATATCATCTGGTAACAATTTAAGAGTTAATTTATTAGAAATTGAGACTATATAGGGAAGTCTACTCTTGTGTGTTAGAAGAAACTTACCGTAATTTACTCTCACTAACCCACCATCTCTCATCATCCCTTGGGGCTCATGATCTCTTATGCCTTTGACTATCTCTTGAGGTTCATTATCACTAATCATCGTTTTACGTTCATCACTAATCATCGTCAATATAACTTATCAAAAATGTCTCGTTCATTTATAATGAATACGTTTCTAAAGGATATCCACCACTTTTCTAAATGTAAAAACTACTTTTATGTCGTTTTAGAGATTCTAAAAATTCAAACTCTGAAAACAAGGGCCAAGGCTTAGCGAGTAGCAGTACTTTAGAAGCTTCAAAAACGTGATAAAGTTGTTCTTACCATTAGAAAATTGCTGAATATCCTTTAGAAACCTATTTGGAGCAAGATTTAATCGGATTTCATGAATTAATTCCAATAATAACGCTGAAATTGAGTCGAGTTGAGTTTATCGAGCGTTGTAGCGGGCTAAACCTTGACCAGAGAAACGAGCATGGCCATGGAGGAAGGATACGAGCTATGGGCTCTATAGGAGAGCCTGGAGGGGCCAACTAATAGGCGCGCGAGAAGCCAAAAAGGGTCACGGTGGCGCCGCCAGACGGCGAGTAAAGTAACTAAAGTTTTAATAAAAATTCAAAACCATGTCAAGAACAACAAATCGAAACATGTGGTTAATAATTGATTGCATCGCTCCTAACTCCAAAAATAATAAAGGAAATGCTAGAGATTTGTCTTTTTTCCGATTTCCCAAAAATACCTGTTTTTTCACACGTTATAGAGCCATAATTAGTTTGAACTTTAGTTACTTTACTCGCCGTCTGGCGGCGCCACCGTGACCCTTTTTGGCTTCTCGCGCGCCTACTAGTTGGCCTCTCCTATAGAGTCCAATAGAGTTCCCTGTTGGAAACCAATTGGAAATGAAAAGGACTTTAATTTGAAAACATGACCAATACATGTCCAATAGAGTTCCCTATTGGAAACCTATTGGGAATTAAAAGGAACTTAATTTGAAAACATGACCAATACATGTCCAATAGAGTTCCCTATTGGAAACCTATTGGGATTTAAAAGGAACTTAATTTGAAAACATGCCCAATACATGTCCAATAGAGTTCCCTATTGGAAACCTATTGGGAATTAAAAGGAACTTAATTTGAAAACATGACCAATACATGTCCAATAGAGTTCCCTATTGGAAACCTATTGGGAATTAAAAGGACCTTAATTTGCAAAAATGACCAATACATGTCCAATAGAGTTCCCTATTGGAAACCTATTGGATATGTAATGGTCTTGAAATGGCAAGAAACCCCAATTCATTCCCAATAGAATTTCCAATCGGATGGTTATCGGAATGAAATGGACTTCTATTGGCAGATCATTTCCTATAGGTCGCCAATAGAAATCTTCAAACACCAATAGGATCGAATTTGTCACCGATTGGTTTCCAATCATTTTTTCCACTAGGGTTGTGTCTAAAGAATCATATTTCATGTCCTGAAAGTTTCAGGTGTCTAACGTTAGCGCCACGGAAGTTATTCAAAGATTTGTAAAAAGTGTTCACAATTACCAGTACCAACCCTATATTATTTTATCAATTTATTGTTAAATCCTTTAAAGAAAGGATCATCATGGACCAAGCCGCAAAGGCTTAGGTCCACGTGGTTTTTTCTTGCTAGCATGATTTACCCAAATCATTCCCAAATAGACTAGTTAGCTTTTAATACGTTGGAAAATACCATTCTCAATTTCATTTAGTTTTAGTAATAATTGGTTGTTTTCATTAGTATAATTACAGTCTGTTAAGTTTGTACTGTCGAACTAATTTATATTTTTCAACTTATTTCATTTCAGATTTCTCCAGCTGTGTTTTTCCCTGCGTTTCGTTGTTGTTTTTGGACGAGCTGTTTTGAGGACGTTTAGTTGACTTGAGGAGGTTTAGTTGTGTAGTGGAGGTTCACTGAGAACAACAATATAGAAAGAACAAGAGGAAACACTACCAATTTTACAAATGAAGCTTTTGACTCCAACGTCAGAGACAAAATCGTTAAATTTCGAGGCATCAAGCTCTGGAACAATCAACCCCATCAACTCAAAACCCAAAAAACCCTCCAGAAATACAAACTAGAAGTTCAAAAATATATCAATATTAATTATAGGCCTACTTGAATTTTATCTACCATAATAGAATTTTATTTACTTTAATTTAAAACGGACTGGACATCATTGCAAATAAGATCTTATCTTAATGATTGCTCCAATAAAAAGCCATTTATTATTATTATTATCTATTTTGTACTTTCTTATTTATCATATCTAATAAAATTAATCAAAACGCGTCTTGGATTTAACCAAGACCTAAAAAGTATCGATAAGAACAAGGTTAATCACTTGACTGAATGCGCAGATATTGAAACTTTTTTTAATAAAACTTACATGTTTAAGAAAGTAATGTTCCATCACCCTATTCCATTGAATAAACTTTTTTTACTGGTAGTAAATTTTTTCCCTCTCAATAATTTGAAAAATTTACTTATCTCGGGTTTTCGAGCACAATTCTATTCCCCGAAAACATTTTATAACTACATTTATTATCACTTTTAAGAGAGTACGTGTATGACATTGTGTCGTTAATAAGTTGCTAACATATCCTCCCGTTCATGCCCTGTACGCTCCATAGTGAAACCTTTTGTTAATTTTAGTGCAAATTTCAACAATGGCAGCACATTCAATAGGGACGTTATGATTTTTACTCTTGGTTAAACTGAATTGTGTAATAGATCACTTTGACATATCTTAGAGGGAAAGACACGGGGGTAAAACTTTGCCTTCCATCTCGCTCGATGGAAAGATCATAAATGGAGCAGAGACGGCGAGGGGTCAACCCCCTGTATGTCCCGATACTGAGGATTGACATCTCTTTTTTTACGTAGAAAGGGCCTATAGCAGTTGTACAGACTGTTAAAAAAGTCTTCGCGCGTTGCGTTTTTCGCTCATATTTTACTATATTTCAAAAACTATTCAAGCTAGCGCTCTGGAATAAAGTGCGTTATAAAAGTTTTGCATTTTTCTTTCATATTTTACCCGTTCCAAAGTTGTCCTTTGCATACTTATACCGGAAACCGGAAATGTCAAAATTATCAACTTTGAAAATATTGGATTCTCGAGGATATAAATGCGATTTTCGGAATCCTTGGGGTCGATTCATATTTGAAAAGTGTTCACCAAATTCAATTCGGATGAATAGGTCACGAGTAATCAGCCTTTATTCAAAATCTGGCAAACTTGGTTAGATTGGCGATAATTCATAATCGAGTATCGAATCTTTGTCGTAATAATGCTCCTTAGATGTTATGACACTTTATGCATATATATATGATTGGTCTTTTGGCGCAATACTTTGAAACAAATCAGACGTTCATTAAAGGGATGGTGAAGTGGAAAATAAAGTAATTTTTTATTAATTCTTCTATAAGACCAATCTGCATCGTGAAACATCCAGGAAATAACACCGAACGATTTTTAAACGACAATTAGTTTATTGGATAATTTTAAATAGGGATCTCCGACCAATCGCGTAGCGCCCCGCCTTTTTATCAACAATTTTCTCTTGGCACGCTCCGTGTTGAATAAATTTATCGCGAGACTTGAAAAAATTTGCACGATGTGACAATTGTGGCGCGAGACATGGAGTGTGCCACGAAAATTTTGTTAACGAAAAGGCACGGCGTTACGGGATTGGTCGGAGTTCCTTTTTTGAAATTATTCTTAAAATCTTAACCTAATTTGAATATTAAAATCAATGGGAGGTATTTCCTGAATTTTTCATTATGCATACTGGTAGAAGAATCAATAAAAAAATCACTTTATTTTCCACTTCCCACTCCCTTTAAGAGAAACCTCGCATCTTTTGAAGAGGAGAAGCGGTTTGAAATTTTTTTTATTTGGGCCATGATATCATAATATTTAGAACTCATATTAATTACGTCTAGGTCTTCAGCCCGATTCATTGCAGCCTAGAAAAAATCTCATTCATGATGGCGTATGCGCTTCACGAGATCCCTTCAAATAGACATATTCGACTACTCCAAATAAGAAACAACTTGAGAGGAGAGGGCTTCTATGCTAGGAATGTTCGCTACGCGATTGAGCTTCGCTAAACGGAGCCTGAGGTTGACTATAGCCTCCCCCGTTTAGCGCAAATGTGAGGCCAGGGATAGATTTAATTTTAGAAGTGGGAATAGAGAATAGAGTAATCTAGGAACGCGTCAAATTCCCGGACCCCCTTCCACGGAAAGGAGGGGTATGAAAGAAGAGGCGTGTCAAAGCGACAAAGGTTAAAAGGAATAACGTATTTTTTGCCGATCCCGTCAGTAACGTCAGCAAAACGTAGTTTAATTGAGCAATACGAAAATTTAAACTTTTCATCACGCGTTAGAGGGAGGGCTCTATACTGGGCAATGAGTCGGACTGAATTAAACACTAACCCTTCTCGAATCCTGCTTCTAAAATGAAATCTATCTCTATTGAGGCTTAATGATAAAGCCGACCACAACCAAAGCATGGGCAAAGGCGTATTTCACAACTGACGTTCAAAGCTACCGATGGAAAAACCTAAAAATTAAATGAAAAAAAATGAATGCCGGTAAGAATGATCACAACTGAAAATAACAGCTTACAGCTAAAACGAACCCGAACGGTAAACACTTGAAGTTGGTCTCTCTGCGCTGCTGGTCTGCTACTCCTTTCGTTTATTTTCTATGGCAAAAATACTAACTTTGGGAGGTATTGGGATATTAGGCCATTTTGTGTTTTAAGACTTTTATTGTGTAGGAAAGATAACTAGCCTTTTTAAAGAAATTTTGGATAACTATTAATATCATTATTGATAACTAGTTAAAAGTTGAAAAATATTTATAAAATTTGGACGAAAATTTTCAAATAACAAGACTTCCTTCGAGTTTCAAATTGAAGAATGCTCGTGTGCTTTATTGAACTATTTTATACAAACAAGACAGTCACTTTCAGCTTGAATTGTTGCTTGATATTTTATTGGACATCCCCTAGCCCTTAAAGGGAGGATGAAGAGGACAATAAAGTGATTTTTTTTATCGATTCTTCTTCTAATTATAAGACCATTTTGCATAGTGAAACATCCAGGAAATACCGTCTGCGTTCTTGAACTATCTATTACAAACAGTTCAATTGTAGCTTAATATTTTACTTAACCTCCCGTAGCCCTTAAACACATTTTTAATCTTTTATTAAATGACAGACATAAACGCTAAATCGGGTTCAAGTCGGGCCAATCCAAAGCGTTAATTCCTTCGTTCTCCAAAAATCTTGCAACGAGTCGGGACGTATGGGTTGGACAATTGTCCTGCTGAGCCTGAAACCATACACTAAAACAATGTTTTAAGTTAGTCAAGAATAACTATCAGGTTATTAATATTAATACCGGTCACGACGTGGGCTGGTTACTCATACGGAGAAAAAAATACCAGCGAACAGGGCGCATCTCTATTTTTAATATTACAATGCTTTACCTCCTAATTTCATTAGAGTTTATGTCTGTCTTTTAGAATACGATTAAGAATGTGTTTAATGGGAGGGTGAAATGAAAAATCAAATAATTTTTTATCGATTCTTCTACTAATTATAACACCATTCTGCATAGTGAAACATCCAGAAAATATTTCCCAATGGTTTTGAAACTCCAATTAGGTTCAGATTTTACAGAAAATTTGAAATAATGACCTCCGACCCATCGCGTAACGCCCTGCCTTCCTATTGACAAAATTCTCGTGGCACGCTCCATGCCGAATGAAATTTATCGCGAGATTTAATAAAAGTTGCTTGCGATGTGACTATCGTGGCGCGAGATATAGAGCGTGCAACGGAAATTTTGTTAACAGGAAGGCAGGGCGTTAAGCTATTAGTCGGTGGTGCTTACTTCAAATTATCTTTAAAATCTGAACCTAATTTGAATTTTAAAATCATTCGGAGACTGTATTTCCTGGATGTTTCACTGTGCATATAATGGTCTTATAATAAGAACAATCGATCAAAAAATCACTTTATTTTTCCTCTTCATCCTTCCTTTAACGACTAGGGGATGTCCAATAAAAGCAACAATTGAAACTGAAAGTGACTGTCTTTTTTGTAAAAAAATAGTTCAATAAAGCACACGAACATTCTTCAATTTGAAACTCAAAGGAAGTCTTGTTATTTAAATATTTTCGTCCAAATTTTATAAAAAAATTTCAACTTTTAACTAAATATTAAAATTTATCCAAAGTTTCTTTAAACAGGGTCGTTTTTTCTTTCCTACACAATAAAAGTCTTAAAAAGTTAAAACACAAATGGCCTAATATCCCAATACCTCCCAAAGTTAGTATTTTTGCCATAGAAAATAAACGAAAGGAGTAGCAGACCAGCAGCGCAGAGGCCAACTTCAAGTGTTTACCGTTCGGGTTCGTTTTAGCTGTAAGCTGTTATTTTCAGTTGTGATCATTCTTACCGGCATTCATTTTTTTTTCATTTAATTTTTAGGTTTTTCCATCGGTAGTTTTGAACGTCAGTTGTGAAATACGCCTTTGCCTATGCTTTGGTTGTGGTCGGCTTTATTATTAAGCCTCAATAGAGATAGATTTAATTTTAGAAGCAGGATTCGAGAACGGTTAGCGTTTAATTCAGTCCGACTCATAGCCCAGTATAGAGCCCTCCCTCTAACGCGTGATGAAAAGTTTAAATTTTCGTATTGCTCAATTAAACTACGTTTTGCTGACGTTACTGACGGGATCGGCAAAAAATACGTTATTCCTTTTAACCTTTGTCGCTTTGACACGCCTCTTCTTTCATACCCCTCCTTTCCGTGGAAGGGGGTCCGGGAATTTGACGCGTTCCTAGATTACTCTATTCTCTATTCCCACTTCTAAAATTAAATCTATCCCTGGCCTCACATTTGCGCTAAACGCGGGAGGCTATAGCCAACCTCGGGCTCCGTTTAGCGAAGCTCAATCGCGTAGCGAACATTCCTAGCATAGAAGCCCTCTCCTCTCAAGTTGTTTCTTATTTGGAATAGTCGAATATTTGAAGGGATCTCGTGAAGCGCATACGCCATCATGAATGAGATTTTCTCTAGGCTGCAATGAATCGGGCTGAAGACCTAGACGTAATTAATATGAGTTCTAAATATTATGATATCATGGCCCAAATAACAAAATTTTCAAACCGCTTCTCCTCTTCAAAAGACGCGAGTTTTCTCTTAAAGGGAGTGGGAAGTGGAAAATAAAGTGATTTTTTTATTGATTCTTCTACCAGTATGCATAATGAAAAATTCAGGAAATACCTCCCATTGATTTTAATATTCAAATTAGGTTAAGATTTTAAGAATAATTTCGAAAAAGGAACTCCGACCAATCCCGTAACGCCGTGCCTTTTCGTTAACAAAATTTTCGTGGCACACTCCATGTCTCGCGCCACAATTGTCACATCGTGCAAATTTTTCAAGTCTCGCGATAAATTTATTCAACACGGAGCGTGCCAAGATAAAATTGTTGATAAAAAGGCGGGGCGCTACGCGATTGGTCGGAGATCCCTATTTAAAATTATCTATGAAATTTCAAACTAATTGTCGTTTAAAAATCGTTCGGTTTTATTTCCTGGATGTTTCACGATGCAGATTGGTCTTATAGAAGAATTAATAAAAAATTACTTTATTTTCCACTTCACCATCCCTTTAATGAACGTCTGATTTGTTTCAAAGTATTGCGCCAAAAGACCAATCATATATATATGCATAAAGTGTCATAGCATCTAACGAGCATTATTACGACAAAGATTCGATACTCGATTATGAATTATCGCCAATCTAAAAAAGTTTGCCAGATTTTGAATAAAGGCTGATTACTCGTGACCTATTCATCCGAATTGAATTTGGTGAAAACTTTTCAAATATGAATCGACCCCAAGGATTCCGAAAATCGCATTTATATCCTCGAGAATCCAATATTTTCAAAGTTGATAATTTTGACATTTCCGGTTTCCGGTATAAGTATGCAAAGGACAACTTTGGAACGGGTAAAATATGAAAGAAAAATGCAAAACTTTTATAACGCACTTTATTCCAGAGCGCTAGCTTGAATAGTTTTTGAAATATAGTAAAATATGTGCGAAAAACGCAACGCGCAAAGACTTTTTTAACAGTCTGTACATATATATATATGAGAAGTTTTGAACTACAACTGTCACTCTAAGAATATGGGGTGTGCTTTAACACCTTTAAAAGTAGTTTATATGGGTCCAAACAAAGAAGATACACGCCCCAGGAATGGAAAGTGTGGCTTCCTCTAGTGTAAATTTTTGTCTGGCCCCTCCTAGTACGAACCAAAGGCAGGCTCGGTTGACCGAGGTATTTCCGGCTACATTGAAATTGCATAGACCGGAAGTTCCTTGGTCAACCCAACCCCCAGACATACCTTCCATTCCTGGAGCGTATATTTTCTTTGGTCCAAATTTGACACCGTTACAGGTGTTTATTTACACCCCTGAAAGGGTTTAATAACGCTTATTTGAGAAATTGGTGTCAAAGATAAGAATAAAATGGTGCAACAGAGGTGTTGTTCAACACCTTTTTAACTCTTATCGAACTAAAAGTTAATTTTTACTCTCATATGAATGTTGTGCAATTCCTTAAAGGGCGCAGCATAGCACCTTTGCGAGTAGCGCATAACACCTTTCAGAGTGTCGAATAACACCTTTGAGCGAGGGGTCGGACGTTCGGCATTTTAGTGTACGGGATTTTGAGATTTCAAGATTTCGACCAAGATTGTGAGATTTTCCCCAGATTTTGAGATTCTGACTGAGATTTTAGAAATCTTGAAATCTAGTCAAAGATTTTAAGATTTCGGGATTTTCAATGAGATTTTCAGATTTTGAACGAGATTTCCAGATTTCGAAGGAGATTTCGGGATTTTGTTCAGGATTTTCAGATTTTGAAGGAGATTTCGGGATTTTGAAGGAGATTTTCAGATTTTGAAGGATATTTTCAGATTTTGAAGGAGATTTTCAGATTTCGAGGAGATTTTCAGATTTCGATGAGATTTTCGGATTTTTGATGAAATTTTGGGTATTTGCCGGGGATATCAAGATTTACTACTAACTTCCGGTGTTCACAGGATATTTCGAGATTTTGAAATATAGACTATAAATTTGTTTTAATTTACCGTAATGAATACCGGAGAAAAATCGACAAAAATAGTCTAATTTGTAATACAGTACTCTTATACAGCGCAAGCGCCAAAAATCGAGATGGAAGGCAGAGTTTTACCCCCGTGTCTTCCCCTCTTAAATTGATGCAAAACGTATATTGTAAGCGTGGGGATTTTCAGATTTTGATATTTTAGGGTGAGATTTCGGGATTTTACGTTGTAATTTCGGGATTTCTAGATTTTAATGTGAGATTTCGGGGTTTTAGGTGAAGATTTCGGGATTTTCAGATTTTAAGGTAGGGATTTTGAGATTTTGACGTGAGATTTTGGGTTTTTAGATTTTGAAGTGAGATTTCGGGATTTTGAGATTTTAAGGGTAAGATTTCGGGATTTCGAGAGAGATTATAATAGATTTCAAACGAACTGTACGTGATTTTGACAAACGTCCGACCCCTCGCCTTTGAGAGTGTCGCATAACACCTTTGAGAGTGTCGCATAACACAACACCTTTAAGAGTGTGCGATATATTACCAATTTAGTGCTACATTCATAGCAAGGTTTCACATTGATAGATGTTCTTACATGCAGAACTATACCACTTTAAGCAATGCTAGTTCTCACATGCAGTGTGAAACTTGATCGACTTTAAATTCAGCGTGAAACTGCATGAAAAGTTGGTCATTTTTACCGACTTAATAACTTCTGAAAAAGGCAGAAACTTTTAATTAGTAAAAATTCATCGGGTATTAAATTGGTTTTGGAGGCCATAATATCCCAGCAGTAGATACAGACGTACTCCTTAATTTTAATAATCTCTTTTCACTAAGAGTTTTTCGAGCACCAGAAACGCGTTTGACCTAATCTTCTCTACAAAATTAAAAAAAAAAAAAATTATTTTCTACTCTAATGCTTCTCAAAATAAAGATAAGACATGTCTCAAAAGCTGGCTTCTATAGTCGCCCTACTGTGAGGCCAGTACCTAACCTATAGTCTCGTTTTTTAATGTCGCACAATACTTTTAAGAGTATCGCGTAACACTTTCAAGAGTGCAGTAGCGTTGCTAGAGTTTGAAATTTGGGGGGCTTAATCTTATTATTCGTATATTAAAGATATACAAACTTTTATTGATAAACAGTACGGAACCGAGTTATTGACTATGAGACAATTGTGGATTAAAGAATTTCACTCGTCTTGAAGTTTAGTTTTCGTTTGCTTTTAGCCCCCACTACTGTTTGATATTGAAATTCATCTCTACGAAAATGAAACTTAACGAACTTATCATAATAATTATTATACACTAAATTGCTGCAGAATTTTAGGGGGCTACGAGCAATTTTAGATGGAGTTTACGGATTATTTTGAGGGGGCTAACTTTGAAATTGGGGGCGCTATAGCCCCCTAAAAAGGCCTAGCGACGCCATTGCAAAAGTGTCGCATAACGCTTTCAAGAGTGTCACCTAACACGTTTAGCAGTGTTTTATAATACCCCCTGATTACGAATTTTTTGTTAAATTGGCCGCAAAAATTCAAGGTAATAAAACTCTCTTTTGGGTGTTTTTACGGTGTAAAAAAGGTGTTTTCTTAAATTACACCCTTTTAACACGTTTTTAACACTTCCTTTTCTTAGACTATAGGGTTTCTGACAAATCAAGCAACTGGAGACTCTTTCTCTGCTTTTATAAAGGAAGTGTGCTCGTGCGAAATAAGTGTTGTATAAAATGGGGGGGTGCTTCTAGGAAAAATGTATCAGACGCGTCATTTGTGATATTTAGCATCACGTGACGTCCCTCTAACGAATCATGTCGGTGCGACTCTACCACGTAAAGTGTGAAGGTACATTATAGGTATACATTTGAACAAGCTGATAAAGCCACAACCAATTATTCACCAATTGTCTTTCCACATATATATGTATGTAAAGAATTATATGGTTATTTAAGTTCTGTTTATGTTTTTAAAACGAAAACTTACTTTAGATCCATATTTTCCATAAAACTGTTGGCAACTTTCTCCAAACGTAAAAATATACTTTGTCAAAAGGTTCGAAGTATAGCTGGTATAAACAAAGGGATTATAATATACTGTTTGGAATAAGAAATGATCTCTAAAATCTGGGAGCACGACAGTGCTCCCCGCCAAGTCGAGCACTGACATCCGTTTCTCGAAGCAACTCACGGCACTTTTAAGTCCACTGTAACTTCGTGATGAGTATATAAGTAAAAGTCTGAAATTTCGGTTGCCGCGAGGACTGTTCAACCTAGGTATAGTTTCCAAATTTCAAGTTCCTATCCTTAATAGTTTTCGACATATCGCAGGTGAAATTTACCTTATTTTGTCACTCACTCACTCACCGATGGTCAAAATTCTAAGGTACTTCTAGGGGAGATAGAAACTTAAATTTTATGATTTAGTTTTTATTTATTTTATAAAGCACAGAAAAATTAGAACATCCTGAAATTTAAAAAAAGTGCTCTTTAGTTCTATTTTTAAAACAAGATGACTCTGCCGTCCTTTCAACAGAAATAGTGTGGATTCTTGATGACGTAATGGTCTAGAGTGAACCGAAAGTTAAATGCATATTAAAGCTAATAGCAGTAGTAGTTTAAAAGAAATGTGTCATAACTGATGCTACATCCTTATTTTAGGATATAGCGTACAATCTTTTCTGCATATTCTCCGTCTGGGGGTCGAAAGGGGTAATTCAGCGTAAATATGGACAAACGTTAACAATTATATTGGCGAGCGAAGTATAACGAGAGGGTCTTGTAAGTAAATAAAGTACATTTCATAGTTAATAACCAATATTTTCCGAGGGGGAAACCACTAAGAAAATTTTGTACACCTGATTTCAGATTTCAAATGACTTCAATTGAACTATCATAGACTTCATTTAACTTCAAAGACTTCACTAACTGTATTTGATTTCAGATGACTTCAATAAAATTTATAAAGACTTCAAGTGACTTCAATATAATTTATAAAGACTTCAAGTGACTTCAATACAATTTATAAAGACTTCAAGTGACTTCAATACAATTTATGAAGACTTCAAGTGACTTCAATATAATTTATAGACTTCAAGTGACTTCAATATAATTTATAGACTTCAAGTGACTTCATTACATTTTATAGACTTCAAGTGACTTCAATAGAATTTGTAAAGACTTCTAGTGACTTCAACATATTTTAAAGACTTCAAGTGACTTCAATAGAATTTATAGACTAAAGCCGATTTCTATTTTTTTCTCAAGACTTCAATAAATTGTAATAATTAAAAAATATCTATGTACTTCGCTATTAAATACTAAGGTGCAGAGCAACCGAAAGCAATTATCTATGCAGAATTATATGGCGCAGATACAAGCCCGGATAGTATACTGATCCATTTGATCGTCGCTTATGTCTCAAGAATTCTGCGACGTTTCACGCGGGAAAATATGATCACGTGATCGGCGCTTATGTCTCAAGAATTCTGCGACATTTCACGCGGGAAAATATGATCACGTGATCGGCATAGATATGTAAGTTTCACTATATCTAGGGTGATCGGCCGCTATTTACGGAAAGAAGTTTTTGTCGTGGCATAGCTAACTCAATCACGCCAGTGAGCGCTTGGGCAGTAGTTTTTGCAAGGGGTCGGTCATTCATGAAATCCCGTACGCTACCCGCGAAATCCAACTTAAGAAATCTCATAAAAAATCCGAAATCAATAACGAAATAACAAAACAGTAAAGAAATCACAAAATCAGTAGATAAATCACAAAATAAGTAGAGAAATCACAAAATCAGTAAAGAAATCACAAAATCAGTAACGAAATCGCGAAATCCATTACAAAATTCACGAAATCCAAACTCAAAAGAAATCACAAAATCCAACGAAATCAATTGAAATATCCCAAAATCTGCCGAAATCATGGAAAAAATCCGAGGAAATCACGGGGAAAATTTCAAAATCCGTTGGATTTTATCGAATTTTGAAATCAAACAAAATCCGACGAAATCAATTGAAATCCGACGAAATCAAACGAAATCCGAAGAAATCAAATTGGATTTCGAAATCCCGTACACTTTTTCCAAAACGTCCGACCCCTCAGGTTTTTGAAACTGATTATGTCTGATTCATACTCGAATTCATAGTTCAGAGAACTAGAAGACACAATTTTTAAATTGGCTGCTTGTATGCTGTATTTTGAAGGTTCCCAATTTAGTTAAATAGTAGTTTAAATTAAGCCAATTAAACTTCGCCACAAACAAAAATATATTGTTTTTACGAATATTCTTTGAAAACGGAATGATTAGTCCAAAAAGGAAAAAATTCTGGGGAAGAGTGTCTGGCTCAAGAGTCTGGTAGCATTGCACCTCCGAAAACGGCCGAAAATTGAGGGATCAAGATCAGGGCCCCCCCTGTTTGACTGGAAAATTTATAGGACATTGTCCACTGTAGTGTGCAGCAATAGTAACACATCTCCATAGTCAAGCTATCAAAACTTCCTAAATTTTATTGGTCAAACTGTCCAGTGACCCCCTAGTTTTTAACAAAATTATGGCACATTTTAAAATTCCAGTGTCCTGTGCTTATTTCCGGCCCTGATCAAGACTATCGAAAATAAAATTTGAAGAAAAGGAAATTTCCACTTATGAAAGATGGAATTTCAATAGACTTCAAGGGATTTTTCTAGCACTTCATTTGACTTCAAGAGATTTCCAACGGACTTCGTATGACTTCTAAGAGACTTCAAGAGATTTCCGAGAGACTTCAAGAGATTTCAAAGGGACTTCAAGAGATTTCAAAGGGACTTCAAGAGATTTCAAAGGGACTTCAAGAGATTTCAAAGAGACTTCGTATGACTTCTCTTGACTTCAGAGAGACTTCAAGAGATTTCAAAGGGATTTCATATGACTTCAAGAGACTTCGAATGACTTCAAGCGATTTCCAAGGGACTTCCTAAGACTTCCGAGATTTCAACTAAACTTTGCGATTTATAGAGACTTCAAAAACAATTTATGGACTTCAATTGTGATTTCAAAAATTTTGTACACCTGATTTCACAAGTGGTTTCCCCCTCGATATTTTCTGACTCTTTCAATATACATCTTTGTTTATATGAATAATATGTTAAAAAAACACCACCAAACGAAGAAACTATGAGCTTGAAATAGTAATTAGTACCTCTCCGTTATATGAACAAGGGAGTGTGGGCGTCGGTTGGAATGTAGGGACAGAGACTTTTTAGTTATATCAAATCCAAAATACATCAAAATCTGGAGGTTTTACAGTATGCTGAAATGGTATTTTTTTTTAGAGTTTCACCACTGATACAAGTAACTATTACGTAGTGCTTTTCAACCGAATACGGGACTTACGAGGTTACCGCCCCCTTTTCGGGGAGTTGGCCTGTCAAGGCTACGGAGCGCCTTGACAGGGAATGTCAGCCACTGACTAAAGGCCGCCGACAGGTTATGGCAGCGCCCACAGAAATACCTCTAGTAAATCCCGTATACAGATATCTGATTTGTGATCCAAACAGATGAAATATGATTGCTTGACTTCGGCTATCGGTTTAACAGTTGAGAGCTATTTTCTGTTCAGATCAGATGCCTTTATCAGATACACATTCGGATCATATCATTTTTTAGATAAAAACGATGTTGTAGACATTTGAAACAGATATCTGCGGCCTCGGACTATAGTTTCGGATTAAAACCTTTTAAGAATTTAAACGCTTGAAATGTATTCAAAACGATTATACTTAAAAAAAAAAAACATTCAGAAAAATTGTATATTAGTTTGTGGTTGTATGTCGAGGGAAAGAGTGGAGAATAATTTTCCCAAACAATTGACTTGGCACGACTAGTACGAGGTAATAGTTGTTTCTAGAAGCAGGAAATTATTTTTGTGGCACCAATTTAGTCAAAATCACGACACTGTTTGCGATTGTAATTCGTTCCTCCGACTTAATAAAGATTGTTGAACGCGTAGAAAAAACTTATTATGCGCAAGGGTGCCTATGATTTATCAAAACACAGTGACTAGTCACTGTGACAAGGTTTTTCATGTATACTAGAATGTTTGTATATATAATCAGTGTATAAAGTTCAAACACAAATATCTGTAAAATTATAAAGATAACAGATATAAGGTTGGAAATCGATCTTTGCGTGTTGAAAAAATTTGACTACGCGGTATTACGTGGACTAGGTGTTATTTCGGTACTTTTTTTTAACCAAAATTTGGATTATAAGAGTTATGAAAGAGGCCGAAAAGCCAAAGAGACAAACGCGAAAAATGACGATAAATGCCAAGACGTTGATAACGACGAATGCTTCCGGTGTTTCGGATCTTTGACAGGGATGCAATTCCAGTTTCCAAGACGGGTTCAGATCTTCCAAGCAATCACCCTCTGTCAATTGGCGTAACCTAGAAATCAAGAAATACGTTCTCGATTGTAATAGTAGGAGTGAATTTCATAAATAAATTTGTTCTCTACACAACAAAACATAATACTAACTCTTTTAGGAAAAAAGGGTTTTTCAAAAACATTTTTAGATTTCTTCTATGATGGGTGTACTTTGTAATAGCAGTTCTCGAAAAAGCAACCGCGGTTCTAAATAACAGAGCGGTGTAAATCAAAACTACTCTTTTAGATATATCAACTTCTCTTAGGGAAAATACCATTGTTTAACTAGGGGTTTGAACAATTCTTGATACTACAGTTATCCTTACTTTAAATATTAAGTACAAGTAGACCATCATAACCTCCCCTTACTTGGCCTATTATTAATGGGCATAAAACAACGAAACCTTACCAGACCTTAAAATGGCTCTGCCCCATTGGACCGAATCGCATTCGGCCGAAACCAGTCCCAATCAACCGAAAAACCCGCACTTTTGGCGGATTCGGTCCAATGGGACAGTCCCATTGGAGCGAAAACCCGCACTTCTCCGGGTTTCGGATTCGGTCCATTGGGACAAGAATGCATGCGGATATACACCCGATGGAACTAAAATGAATTTAATTCCCGGGAGCGCAAAGATTGCATCTTTGCAAGCAAACAATTTCTTTGACTTATAATAAAATAATGGCCAAAGAAATTGAGCACCATACGCGAACATTCTGTAAAATATTAAACACCTATTTTAGTTTAGAAGAACCAAATACTTTCAGATCCCCGAAAATTTACTTTTTAAAGGGAATTGTAGGTTTTTTTTTATTATTTAAAGTCATATTTATCACGTTATCAGCTAATTAATAGGAGAATATTTTGGAAAAGGTGGCAGCTAATTAATAGGAGAATATTTTGGAAAAGGTGGCAGCTAACTATTAGGAGAATATTTTGGAAAAAGTGGCAGCTAATTAGTAGGAGAATATTTTGGAAAAAGTGGCAGCTAATTAGTAGGAGAATATTTTGGAAAAGGTGGCAGCTAATTAATAGGAGAATATTTTGGAAAAGGTGGCAGCTAATTAGTAGGAGAATATTTTGGAAAAGGTGGCAGCTAATTAATAGGAGAATATTTTGGAAAAGGTGGCAGCTAATTAATAGCAGAATATTTTGGAAAAGGTGGCAGCTAATTAATAGGAAAATATTTAGGAAAAGGTGGCAACTAATTAATAGCAGAATATTTTGGAAAAGGTGGCAACTAATTAATAGCAGAATATTTTGGAAAAGGTGGCAGCTAATTAATAGCAGAATATTTTGGAAAAGGTGGCAGCTAATTAATAGGAAAATATTTTGGAAAAGGTGGTAGCTAAGTAGTAGGAGAATATTTTGGAAAAGGTGGCAGCTAATTAGTAGGAGAATATTTTGGAAAAGGTGGCAGCTAATTAGTAGGAGAATATTTTGGAAAAGGTGGCAGCTAATTAATAGGAAAATATTTTGGAAAAGGTGGTAGCTAATTAGTAGGAGAATATTTTGGAAAAGGTGGCAGCTAATTAGTAGGAGAATATTTTGGAAAAGGTGGCAGCTAATTAGTAGGAGAATATTTTGGAAAAGGTGGCAGCTAATTAGTAGGAGAATATTTTGGAAAAGGTGGCAGCTAATTAGTAGGAGAATATTTTGGAAAAGGTGGCAGCTAATTAGTAGGAGAATATTTTGGAAAAGGTGGCAGCTAATTAGTAGGAGAATATTTTGGAAAAGGTGGCAGCTAATTAGTAGGAGAATATTTTGGAAAAGGTGGCAGCTAATTAATAGGAAAATATTTTGGAAAATTTGGCAACGAATTATTGGAACCATTGTTTTGGAAAAGGTCGCAGCTAACTATTAGGAGAATATTTTGGAAAAGGTGGTAGCTAATTAGTAGGAGAATGTTTTGAAAATGTGGTAGCTAATTAATAGGAAAATAACCGAACCGAACCTAACCTATCCTAACCGAAACCAAAATATTAAAATTTTAATTTAAAACTTAAAAATTGATGGAACTACCATTAAGATTATACTTCATTTTAAGCACAATTTGTTTATTTATTCTAAATATCTCTTGCCTTGAAAGGAATGAAAGTGAGCGTTTTAATTAGTATTACGAAACATTTAATTTATATATTTTAAAACTACACCAACGAATCGCTGACGGCTATCGTGTTTCAAGTTATATTGATGTATTTTTTAGGGCATATTTGGACGATTGAGATTTCGGTCCATCGGGAATATAGCCATTGGGCTAGATTATGAAATTCTAGCCAAACATTTTCTGTCGAATGCGATTCTGTCCATTGAGATTCGGTTGAATGGGAACCCCCCCTTAAAATATTAGGGTTGAAATAACCAAAAATGAACCCTACACAACCTGAAAAAATAGGGTTCCAATAACCAAAAATGAACCCTACGCAACCTGAAAAAAGGGTTCCAATAACCAAAATTAACCCTACACAACCTGGAAAATAGGGTTCCAATAACCAAAATTAACCCTACACAACCTGAAAAATAGGGTTCCAATAACCAAAATTAACCCTTCACAACCTGAAAAAATAGGGTTCCAATATCTAAAATTAACCCTACACAACCTGAGAAAAATTGGATTCCAAAAACCAAATTAACCCTACACAAACTGAAAAGATAGGGTTCCAATAACCAAATTCAACCTTAAAAAACCTGAAAAAATAGGGATCTAATAATCCATTTTAACTTTACGTAACCTAGTGCCACTTGAGTTCAAATAGCCCTACTTAGACCATCATAAACGACTAGCGCTTTGCACACCACAGATGTACTGCTCTTTAGGATACTGCTGTAACGGTGCGTTTACGTTACCGTTACTTGGGTATAGTTGCCGTAACTATAGTAAACAGCCTTTTTTTCTGAAACCGCTATTTAGACAATACGACTGTGAGAACCACTATTAAGAGGTCCGCTCTTGTGGGAAGCGCTCGTATGTAGGCTTACCCTAATAACATTTGACCTCTGATTTGACTTAAAATTGAATTCTTAAATCTTACCTTTTGTTAATGACTTTAATTAGTGTTTGCGAAATATTTTTCTTGAAATACATTGCCCGAAAGGCTATCATTAAAGGTTTGCTTAGTTTCATTTTGCAGTTTCCATTTTTGGCGTATCTTGCCTTGATAATATTCCAGTTGGACACATCAGACAATATAAAGAATTTTTCACGATTTTCGATTTGCGAATGGAGGATATCGGAATGCATGTTGCTTTTTGCAACGTAACACGAATTTGGGTTTGCTTCTACACGCTTAAATACCTCAGCGTAAGCAGCGCTTGTCAATGCATTTTTCTAAAATAATATTAAATCAACATTTAGCCAATCGGAGTGTTGAGTCATCTTGATTACTGACCGAAAGAAAATTGACGTTCAATGATCCGTCCTTTTTCAATAAAGGTCTGGCATAGGGAAATTTAAATATGTCCTCCATGGTGTCAAAGGGAACAGAGACAGTTTTGGTAGAAAATTCGGAAGTCATTTCCGATGATACGAAGATTAAAAGAATAAAAGATGTCAGACTCCATGTTACCGACAGAAATCGAGCGACTCCTTCATATTTTACGCTCTGAGGACCTTAATTAAAAGAAAGTTCGATAAGAAATTTGAAAGGAGCGTCACTTTTAGGATTCATACTTGTTCCTAGAAGGCACTGCAATAAAAACATCCCGGGCACTTCTGATTTCATTATCCCATACTTTGAAATTAGCTTCCCAATCATGTAAATCAGCAGAGCCAAGCCAACAAAAGCCACGATTATCTAGAGATATTAAATATAAACATGGCAAAGTGTGTAGCTCTAAAATATCTCTTAGCAATTCCAGAAGTATACAATACTTCTCTTCGAGAGAAGTGTACTACATAGCGGGTTAATTGTAGCATCATTCTTCCCAACATCGTAACATTAGGTGCAATGTTACTAAACTGAACCACAAACGCGATATAGTTCCCTCACCATTACTCTATTAACGCGTTATTATTTTAAAAGCTAGTTTGTGGATTTTGTCCCACGTCAAGACCAGGTTTATTGCTGAGGATTTAGTACCAAACTTCTAGAATTCACCCCACGGTGCGATGCGCATCTGAAGTTTGATGAGCAGGAGAGCAAACGAAAAGCGCGAGCCTGGGTAGAATCATGTTACATAACTTAATTATAAAGAGGATACAGAGTGTCATCCTTCTTCTATTATCCTCTTCTGGTAATTCCTAATAACATAAGTTTATAACTTATCTACGATAAGTGTGTCACTCAAGTCAATTGCTTAATGAGAGCTTGTTATAGAGCAGACGACAGCGTGACGTCAGACCCTTTAAGAATAGTGCCCCCACGCGGCCAAAACTCGAACAAATTGAGGCGCGGCTTAGGCGGAGGGATATCTACAGTAGCCAATAAAGCACGACTATTATTTGTCAAGGATATCGTCGTCGTCTGCTAAAGAGTCTTCTACAAACTCTATGAGGCTGAGTGGCTAGTAGTTTAGTCTGCAGTTTAAGGTGTAATTAATAATAATAATCGCGTTTAGTTATCGCGTTTCAAAATGGAAGAACTTTGTTCAAATAAGGAGGAACTTCTTCGTGATATTGAAGTTGCGGTGTTAAAAAACTTTGATTCTAGTGATATTAAAAACATTCATGAAGAAAAGAAAAGAAATGATTCCAGTTCATCAATCGTTGATGATTTAAGTACGCTTTTTGTCAAAACAGTAGAAAAACATAGGCCAAAACAAAAAGTTACTTCTAAAGTTAAAAAAGGTGATATTCAAAAAAAGAGTTTAGCCGCCCATCTCGAATTAGTTAAGTCGTAGCAAAGTAGCAAACCTCGTCAACAAGAGCAACTATGCACCAGAAAATGATGATAGAAACTCTAAAGATTGTAATGGATCCTGCCAAATTACCAAAGATTCTAATACTTTAAACCTTTATGCCCAAGTTTGTGATAATTCGAGCCTGAATGGCCAAATTTGTGATAATTCCAGTTTGAACGAAATTGTTCAGTTCTACTGTGATAAGTTAGCCAAAGTTCCTACATTTTCAAACAAGAATAGTAAAGTTTCAAGTTCAACCACGAATGAAACGGCTCTACATTGTTCAACCCAGAAATCCTTAAAAGTTCGTAATAAACACGAAAATGTTCCTTACAAAGTGGATGATGAATCTAGTCGAACAAAGAGACGAAAAAAGCTTCCTAGTCGTTATTTAAACTATTATATGGAAAAGCCATGTGATAAGTTTGAAAATGAAATAGCCATGTGATCATTAACTTTTTTATTATTTTCCTTATTTTAGTTTTTAGTAGAAAACGTTACAGTCTACGATATTATCAAAAATAAAAATGAGTTTGTAACAAAATAATCTACTTTTTTGAAAAGACTTAAATTTTTCAGCGAAAGCATCTTTCACGTACAAGGGTACATCTCTGTATCCATGGACACTGTGGTGTCCTTTGACATAAATTTTTGTTAGAAGGGCTTTTCTTGCCGTGTTATAATTAACGCTAGATAGTTTTCCACCTCCATTTTGCTTGAATTGTGAGAAAAGTTTTCCACAGCGCTGCCATTGATTCTTACTGGGCATAATAGCCTCCAGGATAGTTATCGAAACATTCTTTCACTGATCCCTCGACTCCGTAGACCATTATCACAACAAAGCCCAGGTCTGAATCAGTCAAAAAATATAATTTATAATCTGGATAATTCCATGTAAATTAAAAGAAGCGTGCATTAGACTGTGCGGGATTTAGATATAGCTAAATTATGGGATATCAACTTTATTAATAATTAATCTGAAACAAAGGTTTATAACTTGTCCTGAAAAATTGTAAACTTTTCTGTCTGAAATAATATATTTAGCTAATCTGATGCGCACTTCTTCGGGATAAACTGTAAAGATGAATTTATACCTGCCATGAGATGAATTTCATTGTGTTGTTTTTGTTTTAAACGAATTTCAAGAGATTTTAGTTTAGCTTCCAATTTTTAACTTTTAAGTTTTAAATTTTGGAAACGAAAAAGCTGTAGCCGTTTCTTTAAAGATGAACTACGAGTTGATAAGAACTTTTCTGGAAACGTTGATGAAGGTTCCATCTTTCTTTTATTTAATTATTAGATTCTAGGTGTCGCTTAAGACAAACCTTCAAATATGAATTAAGATTTTTACACGCAGTGCATACGTTTTGATGTGGTTCATTTGCATTGATTGGTTTCTTGAACCACGCAGGACAATCAGATGAAAGATAATGTTCTTTAGGGAATACATGTTTTACGAGTTTCTTTGGCAAGTTCACTAGTTGTGGAAGTAATTGAACTGATTCTTCTCCAAGACCTTCACAAAGAATGTACTGTTGGTCGACGAAATCAGTGAGAAGTTGTGATACCAATTCTGAATCGAGTTGTCCAGCCTTCGAATCTTAAAACTCCCTTAACACGCCTTTAAAAATAACATGGAATCTGAGATATCCTTCTTGAGAAAGAACATATTTCGCTGACTCGCAGTGAAATCTAGGCTCATAGCCATCTCTTCTAAATACTTCAACATAACACTAGAAAAAAGAAGTCGCTGTTTAGATTTATGAAATAAAACAAAAGTTGAAAACATTAAGTAATTATATACATACCTCTTTGTCGTTGATCCTTTTTCAACCCATGTAAGTGACTTAAAAGAAGCTACAAAGCTCTTAAACTGCAAACCTAATTCCGTGTTGAACCTCTGGAACCTAGTTAAATCAGTCTAATTCAAATGTATGGGGAATATAATTATTCTACTAGATTGTAGTTTGTTTCTAATAAGAATACCAACCTGACATTCACTATCTTTGGTGACTTTCTTCATTGTTTGACGAGTGACGAGCCAAAGTTATTGATTCGTTAAGCCTTTGCACCGTTTCCAAATCGCTATACGCAGTAAAGGTTGATACTATTACCGTTTGGAACCCTTTTCCGTTTTGTCAATCGATGAACAATAATTATACTGGGTACTTTTATAACGTACGGCTCATAATTTAAATATTTTACTTAAAAAATCAGAATAATTAAATGTTACACGGTAACACGTAACAACGACCGATTCAACCTTCGACTATCCAAAAACTAGCAGACTACACTCACGGTGCGCCCTCCCACTTCAAAAGAAAATAGTTCAGTCTCCTTTCATTGGCTCAAATTTAAATTACCGCGGTTTGATGTGACCAATAAGACAATGGCGACAAGTATATATACTAGGTAATGGTTTCACAGAACAGTAGGCAGTCCATAAAATGATTTGTCATTCTCTGACAAGGTCTCATTAGCAAATATCCATAGAAAACAGTGGAAGTGACACACTTATCGTAGATAAGTTATAAACTTATGCTAATAATAATGGCTTCCAACTTAAAAATTAGTAATTCATTAGATTAACTATTTAAATATTATTTTTTATTTAGATTATGTCTTTAAGCGGAGCCTCCGAAATCTCGTGCGTGTCGATTTTTATGTGGGGATATATCCAGTTTCATAGAGGAAATATTTTCACCCTATATGTGTATTAGATGGCGCTTTTATTACCGTTGCGACCGGGGTCTTCCATAAATTATCGTTGATATTTTAGGGGCCAATTAAAAAATCATGAAAGAGAAAGGATTCACCCTTAAATTAACGTAATTTTTTAGGGGCTATTTACTTGTTATGGAATCTACTGGTTCAATTGTATGGACCGGAGCCTCCGAAATGAACTAGGCCCATGCGTGTGGCGAAGCGAGAATATTTTTTTAACTAATTTAGTTCGCCGTGTTTTCCCGTTTGGGGGCGCTGATACGACCGAAAAATAAACAAAGTTCAACCCCGTGACCCTGTCGACTGCTTAAGTATTTGGGCCAAGGTCGCGGATTGTAAGAATTCGTTTTTATAACTCTTACTGAATTATTTTAATTGAAATAATTTATTTTGTTGTCATCAATACCATCTAACCGAAAGATTCAGTAAAAAGTGAAAAGCCCCAAAAACATTTACGTTAATTTGAGGATGAAACTTTTCTGTATCATAAAAATTTTATGACTGACCCCTAAAATATCAACGATAATTTAAGGAAGACCCCTGTCACAACGGAAAAATAAGCGCCATCTATGGTGAAAATATTTTTTCTAACAAACTGGATATTTCCCCACATAAAATTTGACATGCATGGGCCTAGTTCATTTCGGAGGCTCCGTATGGACAACAAAATTAATTATGAGATTTTAACATTGTTGTTTTTTTAGTAAAACGAAACTTCTTCAAGTTGGTAATTCACAGTTTTATTATACCATAAGAGGAACCCCTTTATAATCTTAAATTTTTTTAACCTTAGCTTTTTTTAACCTTAGCTTTTTTTTAACCTTAGCTTTTTTATCATGATTGTTTAACAAAGGTCTTCGGAAATTTTCTAAAACGTTTTCTTACTATCCTCGTCCTCGGCTTCACCGCTCTACGTCTATGCCATGCCCGCCCTAATATTGTAGCTGTCGACGGAGGCGCGAGGCTGAACTTTTTTATTTAACGATACTAAAAGCTCCCCCAAGTGAGAAAACACGGCGAACTAAATTAGTTAAAAAATATTCTCGCTTCGCGATAGGCAAGGGCCTAGATCATTTCGGAGGCTCCGCTTGAAGTACCATTACTAAATCAGATTAATTCTTTAATAATTATATTAAATAGATTTACTTGTAACTAAATTGCTTTAAATAGATTTACTCGTAACTATAAATATTTTCGGTACACCAGCGGATGTTAGGAGGCTCTAAATTGAGTTCAAACTAGCTAGATCCCGTATGAAGAAGAAACCATAGCTCTCCGGAGATTCAAAGTAACTCGCTGTGGGGGTTACAAGTCCTATTTGGATCATTCCTATTTTAGAGGCCGTTTTCCATAGTTGGAGAGTTTTGAGTAGGATAGTAGTAAAAATAGTAGTATTCCTCCTACGTGGAAAAGCAAAACCTATGATGGAGAAAATAGTATGAATTGCTACATTGTACCGACTATCCATAAATTTCCGCCTTTTCCAAAATATTGCTGACTAACTAAGGGGGAAGTGAACTAGCGACCTCGTATCATATTGATACATGTGACAAAAACTGATATCCGTATTTGACTAATTTTCCCAAGTCAGATGCCTCCTCGCGCTGCTCAATACGAGATTGCCCGCTTCAAATATGGCGGAGGCATTGGACAGCTTTTATAAAGAGATAAAGTTAGTTTTCATTAAGGGGAAAATTGATTTACGGACAACTCTACCAACGAAAAACTAATCAATAAATATTAAGCTGACAAAAATGATTAAAGATTCTTGGAACTAGGCGTAAATGAACGAAATAATCAACAAAGGAGCGACAAAAGCCAACTCGACCCTTGCCCACGGAAAACCTGATTTTCGTGGGCCACCGCTGCTGAAGACAAAGCATTCCGTCCGAATGTTTCCGCGACCATAAGCTGTTTCTCCAATATCCGTAATGCTGAATTTTTGTGTCTTCTTCGCCTTAATAAAAATAAATTAAAAACCGTCCACAAGCTAAAAAAACGTCTATTTTAAATTCTCTGTTATAAAATTTTAAGCACCTCTCAACATTAGAACGAAAAACATTTTCACCCCATTTTTACAAAAAAAAAATGGTGGGATTATTTTTAAATTTTCATTACCAACTGTATAAGTCATTGCACTAAAGATACACCTAATAGGTATCATGATAACTTATCTAGTAATATTAGGGTTTCATTAACAAAAGCTAACCTTACCTGCCTGATCTAGTGATATTAGGATTAAAGTAACAAATCCTAAACTTACCTGCGCTAACCTAATAATATTGTGTTCAAATAACCTAACCTAACTTAATGTCACCTGACTTAACCCTATTTTGGTTCAAATAACCAAATTTAACCCGGCCTAATTAGGGTTCAAGTAACCCACTCTAACCTTGACTGAACTAGTAATATTTGAGCTCAAAAATGCCGACCTAGATCATCATAAACGACAACCGTTTTTCACATACCGGTTGTACCGCGCGGCTCTTTAGGATACTGCTGTATCGGTATGCTACGTTTACGGGAACCTTTATTTAAAGAAACTGCCCCAACTTATAATCTGAGTATTCGGGAAACCGCTATTTAAGGGTAGAGCTCGGCATTATCTATCCATTATCCACGTTTTTTAAGCTTATAAACTTTTGTCTTTATCCATACTGGAAAATTATCCACATAACTTCTAAGTTAAATTTTATTATATCCACAACTTTATTTCTAAATAATCGGTTATCCACCAATTTGTGGATAATGGATAGCAGAAGTATGATGAGACTAGAAGTAAAGAGCTCTAGCATTGGTAGTAGATCCTGGCACTAGTGAACAAATTTGAGGATTTTATGCCGCTTCCATGGCGCCTACACCAGAGAAAAAAAAATCGTCGAGCTCCAAAAAATTTCCTACCCCCTTCCCCTCAACCTAAAGCGGCGGAACACGGACGCGGGTGCTTGAATCTAGTTCGGCCGTCTACCGCCACGAGCGTCTCACGTTTTGGAGGGAAAATTCAGAAACCGCTACCAGAGGGCCAACCGTTGGTGTGTTATCAAGAATATTCACTTTCGCCAAGTGAATAATTTGGTTAGCACAGTACTTCTAGTCTCATCTTACTTCTGTGGATAGAAAATTCCGAGCTCTATTTAAGGGGGAAGTCTAGTGATTCGAAGTACGCAGATAAGCCACTAGAGGCAGCACTTTACATTTTTGTTTTTGCCTAATCGAAAATATAGATGTCTCTTAAAATCGTCTCTTGAGAAGGGGGGTTTGGAGGAGGTGAACGGTAGACTGTCAGGTACGAAAAATATCATGTATAATTAAACTTCATGGGGACAATCTAAGCCCACATATTCGCGCGCCATAGTCCCAGTCCCCCTTTCAAAACACAAGGGGGGGGCGTAAAAGGAGGGCAGGCTATTTCGCCTCTCCAGTCGGAAAATACGTAATTTGTAACGCCAAATTTGATAAAATTAATAAAATGTATTCTTCCCTTTAAAATTTGTTATCTTCCCTTTAAAAAGTAGTTATATTCCCTTTAAACTTTCAATGATTCTCCTTGAGTTGGGGTCAGCGCTGGTCGCGAACCTCGGTTCAATGGGGAATTCCAGCAAATAGAATATCAATGGCCATGGTTTCTAGGCGCACCTGAACGGCTTACAATTCTCTCTGGGGGTTCGTGAGAGTCCCTTTTTTTTTCTTGTACATATATTTTTAACCCTTTACCTAAAGAATGGAGTTTGCCAAAAGTGTTTTCAAAAGCGTTTGTAGTTTAAGATATTTTTAGTGTATTGTATATTATTGTAATGAACAAAAACTCTGACCTCTTGGGTCACAAAATAAGAGGACGCGTTCGCGTTGCAAACACCTGCAAATGAACAAGTGCGTCATCGTACTAAAAAGAGAAGGCGAATAAGGAGTGGTCATGGAGACGCTTACCACCAAAAGATCGTCGATGATTGGTTCGACAAAAAGAAACCCTTGACCACCAAAAAGCTATATAAGCCCAGAGTGAACAATAAACATAAACTTTTTGTCACTCTCCACGACCGAGGACGCTTATACCGGATTCCCGTTCCATGCCGTAGACGAAGGCCCGAAGCTGACCGCTGTCCGAACCCTTGCCGCCAATGTTCCTGATCGACGCTATGAGCAAACCGCGCCCGGCTTAAGTGCGCGTAAACGTTAAACGGAAAAAGTTAATTACGGATTTACGGTCTCTCTTGAGACAAAGAATCTGGCAATGAACATTCAATTGGTTGGGCTCTCGCCCTAGTTCGTCCGCGCCACGCGTTAATCGCTCGTCCTTGCGCCGCGTCGTACCGCACCGTGGAGATAAGGATGTTCCCGCTTAAAAACGTGTTAAGTACAAAAACATTTTCTAAACGTCCTTATGAAACATTTGTTTAGAACTCTAAACCCTTTTGTGGTTAACGAGACCAAAAGCTATTTAATAGCTTTCTTAATGTTAACACCCTTATGTGGTGAATTATATTAATTACTTATTATAACCCTTATGTGGTTTATTCTAATCTTTAAACACCTTCCGTGTTGAAATACGATATCGTATTTAGTGAAACAGGCCTTAGTAGTATTTTATTATTATTGTGCATGCTATTTTTAATTACCAGTCTCATTTAGTGTGCATGCTATTATTTATTATTTTATTTTAGTGTTAATTAAATATGTTCTATTGGCAAACTCCAAATACGTTTCCCATGAGTTATTACTCCTATATTTAAAAAAAAAAACAATCCCCTAGACAACTTTGACCATAATTATATTATTTATCTCACTAACCCCAATAGTGAACGTTAAGTGAGCCGCCCGGGTATATGACCTTTATAACGATAGTTAGACTAGCCATGAGCCGAAGTTAAGAGTTAAAGTAAGAAGGAATCGTACGTAATTTTCGTCATTCGCGTCGCGCTGACGTGAATTTTCAAGAACCAATGAGATGCCGGTTGTAATTTAGAGGCGGGGATTAACTCCGGACCTACGTTTGGACTGGAGATAAAGCTGGAAATGTGGCACAAATTTATACCTTCTCCCTAATAAACTAGATATCACTTCTTGGTAAGACCTAGAACTCGCCCAGGGTTGAGATAAGTCAACTCATGCATAGTGGTGCCATCTTTAGAAAACCTGAAAAGCTGGCAATTCACCAAGGCAAACCATACGCTACAAAGCCTCGGTGGTACGGACCGCTGACAATTGAAATTTTGCAATTCGAGTGTTTAGAACTGGAGATTCCAGTTCAGGGAGTTCTCTATTTTAAATTAAAATTAACGAATAGTAATTATACTTCAAAATTTATTTTTAAATCAAACCGCGATGTTCTATCTTATTTAGCTATCTTGTATTTAGTTCAACATAATTTGCCCTTATTACTTCAAAACACCAGACTTCCCCTATCCGCTCATACGGGAACCTTTCATATCAGGGCTTCCCACAAAATGTGTTTAGTACTGCCCTTGTACCATTACCATGCATTGTTATGAGTCAAGGTAGTCAAGTACCGATTCAAACTAAATTGCTAGCCTTTCTTATTGACTCAAAAATGTTCAGGCAACATTGAAGATCATTTCCCATTAAGTGTTAAAATTTACCCATTTGTCGATAACCGAATAAAAATCCCATTCGTTCTTTTGGTGAGCTCCAAATAATATATGAGTTCTTGAAACCAAAAAAGGATGCGAAGTTGCGAAGGCATTCGAACGTTCATCGTACATTGTCGAAGGGATTATGGAAAAATCAGCCTCCTGAAAAAAGGAATAAACTAAGACCTCAAATCAACATTATTACCGTCACAGTTGACCTACATTTCGTTTGAGCACACCGAGAAGTCCGTTCCACGAACTACCAACTGGATACCCATTATTGGAGTCTGTACTCGGTATCAAAGTAAAGCTGGAATATTTTGAGCGTGAATGGTTGGTTATAATTAATTATATAGATAGTTGATATATATATAGAATCTTACGTTATATTATCGACTCTTTTTAGAACATTGAGGAATTTAATCATATAACCATATAGCTCTCCGTTTCCATTGTTAATGACATATGGCGGTGACTGGTAATAATGAAAGACAGAGGATTGAAAATTATTCTTCACTTATTGGTCAAATGTTTTCTGTTTGTGCGTATATGCACATTTAAATAACAGTGTGTCTGTAGCGTCGACCTCGAGGTACAAAAAGAGCTAAGAAAATTGAGGAACGATTTTCTGACAACCTCGTATAGCAAAACAAGTACATTTTCAGGCGTCGTAACTCGTTCTTTAATAGTAAATACGCTACCACCATGATACTGTTCAACCCGTTGTTTTTGAGGAATTACCTTGGAGAATGGGTTATGGCTAGTTTACATATACCAAAGTATAATGCTGTATAAAGGTACTGCTGCTAGTTCGCAGTGTCAATGCGATAGCTTACATCTATTTATATTCAATCCAAAAATGTCATGAAAATATTTAGAATGATTAATATTAGGCGAGGGGTTAGTCACTTGGATAATCAGGTGTAGAAACCTCAGAAATGGATTTCTTGATTTCTAGAATTCTTAGAAAAGCATCAGTAATCAAAATAATTCCTTTGTGTAATCAAAGGTAATCAGAAATATTAGCAGGCTAATCTTCTCAACCAAGTATGCGAGGATGGTACCAATGCTAAAGCGATTGCCCTATGTTCTTATTAGCTTAAATCCGTTCTTGGTAGTACCATTCTCTAGACAAAAATGCACGCTTCATGTGTGATAGAGCTGGTACAATTTCCTAGAGCGTATGAGAGACAAACTGTACTGATTCACTGAACGCACGCGTGACGCGTGTTTCGCCACAGTCCCCTTTCGCGGTGTAGCTGCGCAATCGTAGCCCCCCTCCCCGCGGCAGGAACTTTTGAGAAAAAAAATTGTGTCATTCATTCACCGTTTGATCGAGTATCAAGGGGTAACGGATGGGGGGGGATTAACAGCCGCAACCGCCCTGGGCATAAAAATCCCTGGCTACGCCTCTGCGTGAAATCTTGAGAAAAATCGGAAATTATCACATGATTTACTAGTAATCTTTTATAATCACCTCGGTAATCACACCTTCCGTGAAATAATCACGTATAATCAATCGAGGAATTCGAAAATCCAAAATAGAAATCATTATCAGTTGAAATAGAAATAATCTCTGCATTCATCAAAATTCACGAAGAATACAGTGGTAATCACTGCATTCTCAAAAAACAATTCACCGGAATTCATTGGAATTCAAACTGAAATCACAAGTAATCTGAGGCAATAACGGGAAATCAGTGTAAAGATTATGGAAATCACCGAAAATAATCGTAATCACGGGATTCGTTCTGTAATCAATGGAATTCACCTAAAAATTCAGAAACCAATAATCAGGTGTACAAAATTTGGCGAATGACTAACCCCTCGATATTAAGATATGATGCTCATTTAATAAAGTTTAACACACAGTTATACGGTGTGACATATTTATAAACAAAAGGGTCAATCAGAAAACTATGCTCTTTGAAGATAATTTCTGCTTAAAGTAATGGTACAGGGTTCGTACGTAATTTTTTACATTGAAAATCCCTGACTTTTCCTGGTTATCCCTGACCAAATTTTGGCAATATCCCTGACCATTTTTCGGTGTTTACCAGAGCCCACTTCAACACACCTGGCTCATATTTAGCATTACTCAAAGCATGGTTTGATATATCAAACGAAATTCCTAAAATATAGCTGACCTTTCAGGAAACGTTTTTAAATCCCTGACTTAGCCCTGACTTTTTCCCCGATTTTCCATGGCCCTGACTTATCCTGGTTATCCAGGTTCCGTACGAACCCTGACTGTTAACATTCAAAATCGAATATCGCTGTTTAGAAATTAATTGTATCAAATCAGGAATGTATGGAGGGGTTGATCAAATCTAAAAACGTTAACACACAAAAACTTATCAAGATATTTGTATAGTAAAAAAAAATCTTTCCTATACACATTTACAGTTGAGTTTATATAATTTCATAAAGGTAGCTTTACTTACAACGTGATATGTGGCTCTGAAGTTCTTTTCAATATCGACATCCATTACAATCTGCTGGCGTTTTGCGTCGGCACTTGTTACATTTTTTTCCTCTTAGCTAGTCGCTATTATTAAATTCTGACTGTCTCAAAAGTTTATTACACCCAATGGTGGATATTTCTTAGTGTATGATCCTACCTAAGATGTACAATTTCGCTAACGCTATGGGAAATAGACTATATGTTTGAAATGGTTTTATTGGCTTGCGTGTGGTGTTAACGGTCCTATATTATTATTATTATTACAGGGTGCTACGTTTGAGAGTCACCCAATAAAAAAGTGTCACGCCGTGTGTATTTAATGAGTATACCAAAGAAAGACCGGAGAGAGATTAGTTGACGACTCGATGGTACACCTGGTAAATGAAATAGCGTGTTTATTTTCATTCCCTGAAGGTTTGCGAGTAAAGATTAATTTTCTGATAAACGTGCAAATACACCGTATACATAGATATGACCTGCAAGTGTTTCTACGGGGGCATGGAAATAATTTAAAGGGATACTCTCAATGTTTTCCGACTAGTACAAGATTAGGCAGTTTTAGTTAAAAAACAAATGTGCCTAAAATTATGTCGAATTATATCGATTTAAAACGTTTAAAATTAAGAAAAGTACGTTAGACATTTTGAAATTCAAACCAGCCGCGAAATACCGCCCAACTTGTTTTCCCCGTAGTGACGTCGCTAAGGGGTCTTTCATTCATTGGTTGTGTGGAAAACGGAGAATGTAGGGAGCTCTAGTTCACTGTATAGTAGCTTTTCACCTTCACAGGCCCACTGGGTAGCGGCACATATTTGAGAAGACCTTTGTAAACATAATTTTGATTTTTCATGTTTATTATCTTTGTTCTCTTATTTCTTGGTTACTTTGCAGAGTAAGAATGATAGCGATTTGTCAAAATTGTTAGGCCTACAAGTAATGTCCAATACCCCACATTTTTATGCTATTTAGGCAAAGGCTTAGGTTTCATGTATAGTAATGGTATGGCTTTATTTTAGCCTAATGGCCCTAATCTAAGCTTTAACATATTTTTTTTTGTAATTAAACATAGTAAAGCTATTACTTTGAACCCCAAAATTACAGTGAAACTATTTACCTTCCCTTAGAACTTTCAAGGCATCTATATCGATATGAAAAATATTTATTTGGCGAAAGTACAAAATAGTATGAAAACTACTTTTAGGTGTAAAACTACTATATCTCCAAGTGAGAGAGGGTGCCGGGGGTAATGTAGGTGTTTCGGTCGTGTTTTTGCAAACGACTGTAGAGGGGGCAGTGATCGGAGCGGCGCCGGAAACTAATACTTTTAAAATTAATTAAAAATAGTATATATATATATATATATATATTGAAAGCTTTTCATTAGTAGTCAAAATATTGATTCTATCCCTTTAAAAGTAGGGGTATAAGTATAAGTCCAATATAAAAAATAAGCTAAACTTTATATGAAACTGTCTTTAAAAGAGGACTCCACATGCGTGCCTTTCTTAAAGAAGTTCTACTCAAATGTAGTCGACATAAAACCCCCAGAGCAGAAAAGGACATAATCTCCTTTCACAATGGTCAAAATCCCACGGACGATATCCCCCAAAGAGATATCTAGGACAAAATACGCCGAGCCACGGGGCAAACTCCCTTCACCTCCATATATTTACGACCAATGTGAAAAAGTATTAGCCCTCTAAACATAAGCCAGTCTTTAAAGCAAATGGTGGCTCATGTGGTACCAGGTGGTACCAAAAACATTCTGGCTGATCTTCCTCACACAAATTTGACCTTGTCGAAGGCAGGAGTCAATCAGAACTCGTCCTTGATGGCGGTCCTAAAACTAGCCTTTGCAAAGCTAAGAGGACCGGTCAGCTCCACCCTACGATTATAGGTGCATTTACTGGCATTTGTTTAAAGTAAACCACAGCCAAAAATTGCTTTAAAGGGATGGCGAAATGAAAAACGAAATTATTTTTTTATCGGATATTCTCCTATATTTAAGATTTATCTGCATACCGAAACACCAAAAAAATATCTAACTAAAGTTACATGGATTCAAAACCCTCCCCTATTTCGGCAATGATAGGTAAATCCATCAATGATGGGGATCCAATTTTTCTTAATCTAACCTAATGAAACGTGACATAACCTAACCTTAACGATTGACAGTAGAAATAAACCTAAGCTAGTACATCCAGACCTAACCTAACCATATATAGCATGTGCAGTACAATTCACCATAACATTAAAAAACGTAAAGCAGTAAAAAAAAGCAGTGACGCCACCAATTGCAAATTAAAAAAAAAACAAAAGTTTCGTATTTACGAATTTTCTTCAATATTTACACTGATTGCTATTATTATAATTTCTACCTATTAATTTCACTAGCAATTAATTGAAATGAATGACTAAATTAAAAATAAAACAAATTTAATTCAAAGGACCCCGCACATGTCCTGTGAAATATTGCTTTAGGTCAAAATTCATAAAATTGGGAATAGAGATCTCTAAGGTGTTGCTAATAAAAATTCTTCATCGACACAATGAAAAGCTTCGTTGCTGAAATAGTTGAATTAAAAATAATTACGTCTTACATTTTTGAAGTGCTAAAATACTAAATGAAGTGTGAATTAAGGTATGTTTTCTGGTTTTGAACGAATAGCCTCGTATACAGTGTGGACGAGATCAGACCAACACCTTCCTTTGTGGACAGCCCCCAATACTGCCAACGGATGACGTCACTATACTAAATTATAGATCTCTAATACAGATGGTAAATAATATTTGTTTGGAATTCGGGTTTTATTGTATGCAAATGAGAAGGTACAAATTAAATATTGGGGAATATGCTGAATGCAAAAAACGTTTTAAATCACAGCGGAACAGAAAAATATGGTCTCGCCATTTTGGGGTACGTTCAGTAACCCTCTTTGATGACAGCGCTTACTAAACGATGTGAGATTTTTCCTACTGTACGCTTTTTCGCGTTTCCGGTTTTCACGTCATGATGCTCAGCGCTTGCCCATCAAAAAAACCATCTAATCGATATGGTTTTTTTGATGGCGTGACGTAGCGTTTGACTGATGAACACTTGACAGACGAAAAGTTGTCGCGGGATTTAAAAATTAAATTCCAATAATGTTATTCCTACAGTAATTGTATTAGTTTTCATTACAAAACTACTTCTACCATTCAAATAGACATAATTTTCTTAAACAATTTCATTATTTGTAAGCTCGTTTATACTTAAAAAGAGCCATTTGCGCTTCGTAACGTTTTGATGGCCAGTAAGACGTTTCCCCAACTCCATTTTCTAAACCAGCGCTAACTTCAAAGTGTCACTTTTCCGTTCAACAGCCTTTTACGTCACTGTGACGTCTCGAGCCCATCAACCACACATCAAGAAAACAGCGATTTCCTTGAGATTTTCCTTACTGAACGTACCCTTGGTCTCGCTGATTTGGTCACGTGACTAATTAGTCTCATCGATTTGGTCTTGGGACCATTTGGTATCGTGATTTTTTGGTCCCGTGATTTTTAGGTCTCGTTATTTTTTCGATCTCGTGATTTTTTGGTCTCGGTACTATTTGGTCTCGCTGATTTGGTAGCGGGACTAATTAGTCTCATCGATTTGGTCTTGGGACCATTTGGTATCGTGATTTTTTGGTCCCGTGATTTTTAGGCCTCGTTATTTTTTCGATCTCGTGATTTTTTCGATCTCGTGATTTTTTGGTCTCGGTACTATTTGGTCTCGCTGATTTGGTAGCGAGACTAATTAGTCTCATCGATTTGGTATTGGGACCATTTTGTATCGTGATTTTTTGGTCCCGTGATTTTTAGGTCTCGTTATTTTATCGATCTCGTGATTTTTGGTCTCGGTACAATTAGGTCTCGTGATTTTTAGTCTCGGGACCATTTGCTATCATGAATATTTGGTTTAGAGACGGTTTGGTCTCGTGATTATTTGGTTACCTAATTAGTTGCCACCTTTTCCAAAAAAATGGTCCCAATAATTCGTTTCCACATTTTCCAAAACAATGGTCTCAATAATTCGTTGCCACCTTTTCCAAAATATTTCTATTATTGTTAATATATTTTTCGTGCTAAGAGGCGGACTTTTCATACTCATTATATTAATAATCTTCTTACCTCCAAACAGGGTTAGGTTAGGTTTGATTTATTTGGATTAGGTTTGGTTTGGTTAGGTTGGGTTTGATTTATTTGGGTAAGGTTAGGTTTGATTTATTTGGGTAAGGTTAGGTTTGGTTTATTTGGGTTAGGTTGTTTTAGGTTAGGTTTGGTTTATTTCGGTTAGGTTGGGTTAGGTTAGGTTTATTTGTTTTAGGTTGGGTTACATTTGGCTGGGTTGAGTAAAATCTGAAGAGGTGATAATTTTTTAATATCGAGACTTTCGAGTTTAGAGACCAATTTACCCCGAGACCCAATTGTTCCGGGACCAATTTGCCCCGAGACCCAATTGTTCCGGGACCAATTTTTCCCGAGACCCAATTGTTCCGGGACCAATTTTTCCCGAGACCCAATTGTTCCGGGACCAATTTTTCCCGAGACCCAATTGTTCCGGGACCAATTTGTCCCGTGACCAATTTGTCCCGTGACCCAATTGTTCCGGGACCAATTTGTCTCGAGACCAAAGTGTTCCAAGACCCATATGCCCCGAGACCCAATTGTCCCGAGTCCAATTTGTCACAAGACCATAACGGCGAGACCAAATGGTCGCGGACCGATATCACAGTCCTACGATTAGCTTTAGAACTTAGGCCACAAATTACACTTCAACTTAAATGTTCGACGTGTCTACCATCGTGGTGGAGACACTCTTCCAGACGAATTTCCATGTCTTGCAATATATTTGCAAGCACTAAACTCGTGACGCAGGAATTAAAAGTAAATGTCTTCAGTGATGTTCTCATCGAAGAAGGGTCCGATAATTCGGTTTCCAGGAATTCCCACCCAAACATATACCTTCCGTCGATGATAATGATGTCGTTACCATAGGGCCGGCATGACACCCTTGTAAACTGGAAAGAACAGTGTAATGGCTAAGTGCAACTTCATGTCCCACCCCTATACTACTAGCATGTAGATTTATTTCAAAACGTGCTAGGATTAGAGCTCGGCATTTTCTATCCATTATCCAAAAATTGGTATATAACCGATTATTTATAAACTAAGTTGTGGATTATAATACGATTTAACATGTAAGTTCTGTGGATAATTTTCGAGTATGGATAAAGATAAAATAACGTGGATAATGGATAGATAATGCCGAGCTCTAGCTAGGATGTCCTATTCTCTTTTCTCAATACAGACTATACAGTCTCTTCTACGTTCACGTACTTGAACGACGAAACTACCGAAATAACGAAGGTCCGTATCGTCTTTTGGTCACTATTTTCTGCGAGTATTGATTTTTACAGGCATTTCTCAAGTTTATGTGGCACTCTTCAGAACTTTATAGTGTATTCGAAAGAGACGCTGTTATTTATTTTATCATTGTTGGGTGCTGTACACCCTTAGCACGTTGGAACCCACAAGAATTATTACAAAATGATTTTTGCCTTTGTTGAACCATACTGTATTCAATACTCCGGTCTTCTCAGTAGTATGTTAAATAACTCCAACTATTTATGGATTAAAATTCATCGAGTTAAAAATTGTGTTATGCACTTCGAGAACTGATCAAACATTTTTAGTAAATTTTTTGATCGTCCCACGTGACTAACATTTTTTAAAAGCCTTTGTTTGCTCGAATAATTGAAAATCAAAGTTTCTGCAAATAATATCGGGTTATACGTGGAATTGTAAATCTAAACCCTTTGTTTATCCTTCATTAAATTGGAAACGCTACGTTGCGTGTAGGAAAAATGGAAATGAACATAATTATAATATTTAATTAAAATATGTCGACCAGAAGGAGATAGAGAAAATGGTACCTTTCTTCTCTATCTACGCAGTATGTTAAATAATTAATACTATTTATGGATTAAACTCTCTTACGGTAAAACAATTTACGCAATTGAAATAACAAGTTGGGAAAACCAAAATATTACCTCTCCGTGTCGAGAAGATTATATAAACAAAACTATCCAATGAAAACACTTTAGCCCTCATAATTTATATATATATATAGGAGGCAATGAATGAAATATATCACAATGCACGGGCCTTGATAGATATAGGAGGCAATGAATGAAATATATCACAATGCACGGGCCTTGATAGATATAGGATGCAATGAAGGAAGTATATCGCATGCACGGGCCTTGGTATATATAGGAGGCAATGATAATCTCTCTCTTTGCACGAGAGGTTTATCTTTAATATTTAAATAAATATAATTATTTTTAATTATTTTAATCTTCAATAATTAACATTAATAATAGTTAAATCGTTTAAAGTAAATTTATACCTATTATCTTCTCAAACTTTGCTAATATTGACGTTTAAAGTGAAGGGTACCCCTCTTCCCGCTTTCTTCAAATTTTGGGGTATATATACGATTCGTTTCCATTATAATAGTAAGGAAAAACCGCAAATGCGAAAACCTTTGGTAGCGATCCTACCTTAGGGAGGCTAGACGTTTCTCGTAACCCTAGCTGATCGCCGCGTATATCCTAAAACCAAACGATGAAAAATGGAGTAGAAGCCAATGGTACAGTTTGGTGTCTATGTGGGATAGACGGAAGACCAGTGGATGGTGGTGTTAGAAGCCAGTGTAAGTGCAGACGGGTGTCAATGTGGGATTGGCAAAGAACAGAAGATAGTGGTGATTAGAAGCCAGTAAGAACAGACTAGTGTCCATGTGGTATGGACAAAGACCAGAAGATGGTGGTGTGAGAACTCAAGTAGAGGAGCCGTTTCCGTGACTGTGAAAGCAATTCGGAAATGGCGAACACGTTTGCTCCGATACGCAAACTGCGAACGCGGTCACGTGGGTGTAACAACGGACAGACAGACAGACAGACAGACACACAGACACACACACAGACACGGCCGTTACAGAACCTCTCCTGGACTACGTCACACGGAGAGGTAAAAAACAAACGTTGGTGTTTCGGTAGACCATATGTGAAAACAACAAGTTGGGAAAACCAAAATATTACCTCTCCGTGTCAAGAAGATTATATAAACTTAAGTATCCAATGAAAACGTTATTATGTTTCTGAGTTGGGGTTTCCCTTTTTTGTTGTTGTTTTGAAAAATATATCGCGATGCACGGGCCTTGATAGATATAGGAGGCAATGAATGAAATATATCACAATGCACGGGCCTTGATAGATATAGGAGGCAATGAATGAAATATATCACAATGCACGGGCCTTGATAGATATAGGAGGCAATGAAGGAAATATATCGCATGCACGGGCCTTGGTAGATATAGGAGGCAATGATAATCTCTCTCTTTGCACGAGAGGTTTATCTTTAATATTTAAATAAATATAATTATTTTTAATTATTTTAATCTTCAATAATTAACATTAATAATAGTTAAATCGTTTAAAATAAAGTTATACCTATTATCTTCTCAAACTTTGCTAATATTGACGTTTAAAGTGAAGGGTACCCCTCTTGCCCGCTTTTTTCAAATTTGGGGTATATATACGATTCGTTTCCAGTATAATAGTAAGGAAAAAGCGCTATTGCGAAAACCTTTGGTGGCGATCCCACCTTAGGGAGGCTAGACGTTTCTCGTAACCCTAGCTGATCGCCGCGTATATCCTAAAACCAAACGATGATAATGGAGTAGAAGCCAATGATACAGATTGGTGTCTATGTGGAATAGACGGAAGACCAGTGGATGGTGGTGTTAGAAGCCAGTGTAAGTGCAGACTGGTGTCAATGTGGGATTGACAAAGAACAGAAAATGGTGGTGATTAGAAGCCAGTAAGAACAGACTGGTGTCCGTGTGGGATGGACAAAGACCAAATCGGAGCCTCGAGTCATCTTGATTTCTGACCGAAAGAAAATTGACGTTCAATGATCCGTCCTTTTTCAATAAAGGTCTGGCATAGGGAAATTTAAATATGTCCTCCATGGTGTCAAAGGGAACAGAGACAGTTTTGGTAGAAAATTCGGAAGTCATTTCCGATGATACGAAGATTAAAAGAATAAAAGATGTCAGACTCCACGTTACCGACAGAAATCGAGCGACTCCTTCATATTTTATGCTCTGAGGACCTTAATTAAAAGAAAGTTCGATAAGAAATTTGAAAGGAGCGTCACTTTTAGGATTCATACTTGTTCCTAGAAGGCACTGCAATAAAAACATTCCGTTCACTTCTGATTTTACTTTCCCATACTTTGAAATTAGCTTCCCAATCATGTAAATCAGCAGAGCCAAGCCAACAAAAGCCACAATAATCTAGAATTATTAAGTATAAACATAAAAAAGTGTGTAATTCCAAAATATGTCTCAGTAATTCTTAATAATACTGGCTTCCTTTTCTGTACTTGTTAAAAATTAGTGCTTCATTAGATTAACTATTTAAATATTATTTTTAATTATAAGTATCATTCCTAAATCAGATTAACACTTTAATTATTATTGCTTAAATATATTAATTGGTAGGCCTAACTAAATTTCTTTAAAGAGATTAACTTAAAACTAAATTGAATTAAATAGATTTACTCGTAACTATTAATATTTTCGGTATACCAGCGGATAATAGGGGGTCGGAAGTAGCTAGATCACGTGGGGAAAAAACTATAGCTCTCCGGAGAGGTCAAAATAGGAATTTTTCTCTCACTCGCTGTGTGGGTTACAAGTCATAATTTTCACTCTTCAATGGGCGCATATTCCTTGAAAGAATGAGAATTTATGTTTGAATGCTTGCAGTGCAAACTACACTTTTCCTAGTGACTAACTGTTGGGGAAGCGAACTATAGCGACCGCTTGTATCATATTGATACATGTGACAAAAACTGACATCCGCATTTGACTAAACTTCCCAAGCCGGTAGTTACTTCTCAGACCACCTACCCATGAACAGGCATCCTCGTGTTAAACCGCGGTTCTCAAATTGAAACGCGTAGCATGCGCCCTCATGTGTCGGCAGACCGCAATATATCTCCACAATAAATTAATAAGAAACAATTTTTGGCCAAGGCTTAATGTTATATTCATCTTATAAAGTAACCCAGAGTTATATTTACTAAACTATTCATAGGCGTAGAGTTCTATAGGCCCGTGGGGCTCGAGCCCCCCCAAAAATTTTAGAAGTGGCCACGGGCCCCTCCAAAAATTTGTCATCCATAGTACCGAAATCGTGAAGATAGTGACCTCATAAATAGTGGTCGGCGTTTGGACAAGATAATCCACAGAATTTTGGTTAATCAGTTATTCATGAATAATAATCAGATAATTATTCGTGATTGCATTGCATTAATCATAGACTTCCCGTGGATAATTTCAAATTATGAATAAAGATAAAACAAACAGATATTATCCTATCCAAATGCCGACCACTACTCCTAAAAATAATTTTTCCGTTTAACTGACTGCCAAAAACCCTTAAAACCACTACAGAGCAGTGTTTTCCGAACAGAATAGTTTTATTTTGTTCTGTAAAATGTAAACAAGACGACCCAAGGGCTGGGCCATAATAGTAGCCACATCGTTATCTACTTAATTATTCTTACTTCAGTAAATTTACTTATGTTATAATTGTAATAGTGCGACATAAACAGAGAACTTGAAATTTACTTCTGTTATATTTGTAATAGTGCGACAGAAACAGAAAACTTGAAATTAACTTATGTTATAATTGTAATAACCCGGTTCCGAGAAGCATTTGCTTTTAAAATTCCCCACGATTTCTTTGAATGTTGAAATAGGGGAGTGGGATTGAAAGCGTGAAATACTTGTCGACGGGTGATAGGAATTTTAAAGGGAGTATTAAACCTTCCATTTTAAGGCTATATCATAATCCTCTCTCTTTCTCGCTTGAAACATAGAGCAAATGTGAAACATACAATGCTTAACCTTACTAGTACAATTTAAAGCAATGCTTAATCCTCTTATATTCACTCTTACTTCAATGACGAATGAAAAATATCACCTCATCACAATCCTCTCCCATCAGCTCCCATTGACTCTCCCTTCAATGAGGCACGAAAAATTTTATACTGCCAAAGGCAGTACAAAGAAGGTAGTACAGAGATATTCCTACAATGCCACCGCCAACAGGGCAGGTCATATCAATGTCGGGAATCGGGATACCGCCCATACCTAGCCGAGGCTTAGTGTAGTTTTCAAGTCTACTATTATTCGTAGAGATATTTTTCTGTTGAAATTAAAAAAATTCTTATAACATTTAGTTGAAGACTTATTAAATGACTCGAAAATTTTCGAAACTTGAGCTTTAAAACGTTTAATATAATATAACGACTAACGAACGATACCGCAAATTTGCCTTTCGAGCTTCCCGGTTATGTCGCCGGCGAGGTCGAGTCGAGGTCCCATGCAAGAAAATAGAAATAGCCGTCGCCGATTGGTCTGGCATTAAAGAGGCTATCTACGGTTAGGGGACTTATGATTGGTTAAAAGCTTTTTTGTTCGTCTGTTTAGTTTTTACTTCGGGAATGTCATGAAATTTATGGCCAAAGCTATGGAAAAGTGGGACTTACGTACTTTATGTGTGAAGCATAATCCGCTTTTGGAATAATGCGACGAATGTAACGCCAGGGATAGTAGATGCTTTAAGAGGGATTCGAAGGGAGACGGAAATTGCGACAGAGTTATCGGCGTGTCATGCGCAGTACAGTCTACCGGACTTCTTGATTTTAGTGCGATTCAAAGCCAAATCAAGGATGATGGCGGGAGGATGCGAAATCTGAGAGAAATAGGCGCACTCTGGAACGGCTTAGGTCCGGTGGAACGCAAAAAATGGGGGAATACTCGGAATAGGAATTCAATTTGTCCTTGATAGGGAAAAACAAGACGGCGCGCGTTATAGATCCCCGTTAAATAAACCCTCTGCCGCAGTCTCGTCTGAACGTACGTGAAAAGGCTCGAGCTGATCATTTATTTATTTATTTATTTATTTATTTATTTATTTGCTACTAATAGTACATATAAGCCACTAGAGCTCGGTTAGTACCTCGGAAAAAAAAAGAAAAAAAAATTAGTTAAATTTAAATATCAGTATTTAGGTAAATTACAGTGAGTGAACAAGTTAAATTTTAAAGGAGAAAGGGTAAGTTGAATTTAAATTAGAAAGGGCAAGTTAAATTTAAATTAAAGTGGACAAGTAAAATTTAAGATTATTGAAGTATAAGTAGTTATACATTAAAGAGGGAGGAAAAAAAAAGAAAATGTGGAACAACAATAAAAAAAAAACATTAATGTTAATTTTATGAGCTTCATTATAAAAAATGAGATCTTAAATCAGGAATGAGTGACCATAAGGTGGAGTTATTGACTATTGCAAAATTTGGCGAAGTGGGAAGAAAGGGTGGCACGGAATTTAGGTTTATCAGTTAGGGCTATGATGGACTCGGGGAGTGCGTTCCAATCAGTTATTACGGAGTGAGTAAAGTGTTGTAAGCGAACAGTGGTGTTGGCCCTAGGTTTAAGTAATTTGAGGGAGTGCCCGCGTGTGGAGTGGATAGGTGCGGGACTAAAGAAGTTACTGATATCTAGGGCAAGTTTATTATTGAAAAAGTCATGTAATAAGCATAGGTTGTTGATACGATGACGGGTTAGGACTGGGTCAATGGAAAGTTTTGACAGTCTAACAGGGGCAGGCAGGTGATCCTGTTTTGAGCTTTTTGGAGGGTTGTAATACCATTACAGGAGGAAGGGGTCCAAATTGGGGATGCATAGTCTATTAGGGGCAGGGCTAGGGAATTATAAATTGTCTTAATTAGTTTCGAGGACCGAGTGGAAAAGTTACGCCGAATTAACCCAGAGATACTATTTAGGCGTTTGCTGACTTTATTTGTGTGTTGAGAGAATTTCAAATCAGGTTCTACAATAACACCTAAATCTGGCTCTGACAAGGAGGCTTTAATAGGGCTATCATAGAGTAAGTATGTGTGGCGTGGGTTTGATGAGCCTAGATGTAGGACTGCGCATTTATTGACATTGAAATTGAGGCCATGAGTGGTAGCCCAATTCTCAATAGATTGTAAATCTGCCTGAAGATTAGTGACGTCTGATGGGGAGCGGATGCGGTGAAATAGTTTAGCATCATCAGCAAAAAGCAATAATGAGGCAGAGCGCACTACAGTAGGTAGGGAATTTATAAAAGCATTAAAGAGGAGGGGGGCAAGGACTGAACCCTGAGGTACGCCTTTCTCTATTGGAGCCCAAGGTGAGTGTTTGCCTTTGACTACTACACGCTGACGGCGATTCGATAAGTAATTCTGCAGCCAGAGGAGAGCCCTGCTTGTGACTCCAGCATTGCTAAGGGACTTCAAAAGTAAATCATGGGGAATACTATCGAAGGCTTTGGCAAGGTCGAGGTAGATTACGTCAACACTGGAGCCGTCGTCTAACCATTTAGTCCATAGGTTGGTTGCCACTAGTAAATTGGTAACACAAGAGTGGTTGTGCCGAAAACCGTGTTGGGCCGTATTAAAGAAATTAGTGTTATTGAAGAAATGGAGTAGTTGATTATGAACCAAGATTTCGATTATTTTAGACATAGAATTGAGGGAACTAATTGGACGATAATTGGAGGCGGCAGTACGGGAGCCCTTCTTGAGGATTGGGGTGAGATTGGCCTCTTTCCATTGGGCAGGTAGAGTGCCAAAGGAGAAAGAGAGGGATATCAACCTGTGTAGGGGGTAGCAAAGTTGTACAGCGAATTGTCTTAGGATCATGGGGTGGATGCCATCTGTGCCAGGGGACTTGTTAGTGGAGAGTGAGGTGAGAATTTTGAATAAATTTGGGAGTGAGCAGTCAAATTGGGAGAGGCTAGGAGAGGGGCTAGAGACCTGAGAGGGGATGTACTGGGACGCTAGGGGGTCAGCAACGGTCGTCGCAAAGTAATCATTGAGTACTATGGCACTGTCGAGGTGGGTAGTAGTAAGGGAACCATCAGGGGCACGTAGTTGAAGTTGGGGAAAACGACATTTGCGGAATTTATTAACATAGGCATAAAAGGATTTAGGATTGGCGGAAATTTGTGTAATGAGGGTGGCCTCGTGCTTTCTTTTCAAGTTTCTGGTGTGGTTGGTATAGGCATTGCGAGCCTTGCGGTAATCAGCTAGACGAGCAGCAATAGTTTCAAGGGATAAATGGGCAGCTTTAGCTTGCTTTAGCCTGCGCCAAGCTACGGTTTTGTAGTGTAGAGATTTTTTTGTACGGGGGCGGATAGTGTAGGGTTTAACAGGGGTACGAAAGGGGACAAAAGCTTCTATACATGACAAGATAATTGAATGGAAAGCACTCCATATGGAGTCGAGGTTGTCGCCCTGAAATAGGGTGTCCCAGTTGATGGAATCGAGAAAGGCACTGAACGGGACTAGGTTACATTTAAAAAAATTTCTTATGGGGCGGTGTAAATAGTTAGGGGTAGTGAGGTTGGTTAGAAAAACAACAACATTATGGTCACTTTGGCCCAACGGAGGCAAATATGTAGGGTTAAAGATTAAATTTTCATCGGTACTAAAAACTAGGTCTAGAACACTATCGTCCGAGTTGATACCACCGTTCCGAGTGGCGGAAGTAATAAATTGAGTTAATTCACAATTGATGACTGTGTCGAGAAAGGTTCTTGAGTAAGGGCTGGCGCCCCTCTGGTGAATGGAGTTCACCCAGTCCAATTTTGGGTAATTGAAGTCCCCGAGTAAGAGGAGGGTAAAATTGTTTGAGTCACAGTAGCGAGTTATAGCATTGAGGTACTCGAGCAGCTGAGAATGGTTATCGTACGTGGGGGAGCGGTATATTACCCCAATGCAGATCGTCATGAGAGGGAGCGTTAGGAGAACCGTGAGTAGATCGAGACCGCAATAGTGGTCACGCGAGGGTGTGAAGTTAAAATCAGAGTAATCGAGTTGACGCGAGGGCATATGATCGAGTAAATAAAGCGAGACACCGCCGCCTGGAGAGCAAAGACGATCCACGCGAAAAGTTGCATAACCATCGATAGGATATTCGTTAAGAGTATGATCTGGGATCCACCAGGTTTCAGTGATGGCAGTAAGTATAGGGCGATGTAGCAAAATTAGTGAGCAGAATTCGGTGAACTTGACGGGGCCACAGAGACTGCGTGCATTTAGAAGAAGGCCCTTCGAAAAGTTGGTGCCTCTGGGTAGTTTATATGCTGGCGAGTCAAGTTTTGGCAGCGTGTTCATAAGGCATTGAAGGTAGGTATCAGAGTGGGGGGTAAAAGGTTGGATCATAGGGTTCAAGGAAGGAGTAGGTTGAGGAGGGAGCCTAGACAAGACCGGGATAGAATTAGAGCAAGTAACTTGGGGTGAGTGGTTTACTGATAGTTTTTTTGGTAGGTGGCACTCGAGTATTGGAAGGGAATAGGTGGCGGAGTAAACGGTTGTTGGTAAAACGGGGCAGGTAGTGATGGTGTAGTGTGCCATGTGTTGGAGTAGTGCGGACGAGCTGGAAGGGGTGCGAGCACCCTTGGCTGGGGAATAGGGGGCTGTAGTGGGGTAGGGAGCAATGGGGGCGATGAGTGAAGTATAGGCACGCCATTGTGGAGTAAGTGGTCGCTAGTAGGCGAGGCAGCAGGTTTTGGTTGGAGGGTGTCTGAGTCGGCGCGTGAGAGGGATGAAGAGCGCGAGCAAATCTTGCCTTGTCGTATGACAAGGTCATGACGGCCATTGGTGCGGAGTTCTTGAAGTTGACGGCGTAAGTCTTTGTGCGCCTGACGCTGTTCAGGGGTTCTGTCAACTGTGTAGGAGAAGGAGAATCCATAATTTGTGTCAGTTTTGAGCGTATGTAACTGGCTTATGAAGTTTTGGCGCGCTTTCACAGTAGGAAACTTGAAGATAATCGGACGGGGTCGGTGGTCATCATGTAGCGCACCAAGGCGGTAAAAATTAACAAGGAGAATGTCGTCGAATGATAGGCCGGTGTCACGCAGAAGAGTCTTACAAAAAGAAGCATCGTCGTCTTCTGAGGTATCAGGGACGTTAAATAGCAAAGCGTTACGTTTACGATGTTCGGTGGTAAAGGTAACACCGCGATTGGTGAAAGTCTGACTAGTTTGGAGGGATTTGAAATGGTTTAGTTCAGATCGCAAGTCCGCTAAGTCATCACGTAGAGGGGCCAGTAAGGGAGTATTAGCGACTGTTGAATCTTGATGCTTGGTGAGGGCAAGTACGTCAGCTTGGAGGGCGCTAATAGAGGTCTGGTGAGTGTCAAGAAGTTTCCTACTGTCAGTAGTGTGAACGTCCAGGAGGTCACGCAGGGATTTGGCTTCATCTTGGGAACTTGAGAGTTTAGTATCGAGAGTTTGTACAGTAGTCGCGAGTACTTCCGTCTGAGTACGCAAAAGGGCAGTTGATTCCTCTTTACACACATCCCTCTTTATACATCTAGTATCCCAGGTAAGGTGCGGCGCTGGCCAACTCCATAGAGTAGATAATCAATTTTCAAAATGTTTTTCGAGGCACAAGTATAAATTAGTCTTATGGGTTAAGCCGCTCTCATGGTTTCCTAAGTTGGTGATTTTCCCGAGTTTTGAAAGTAGTCTCGAAATTTTTGTAAGGATATTTACATTCGCATTGTAATGTATGGGGCGCCGAACAGGACATAATTCAACCTTTTAATATATATTTCCATTTCAAGGCAATATATTTCCATTTTAAGCAATATATTTCCATTTTAAGCAATATATTTCCATTTTAAGAAATATATTTCCATTTTAAGCAACATATTTCCATTTTAAGAAATATATTTCCATTTTAAGCAATATATTTCCATTTTAAAAAATATATTTCCATTTTAAGGCAATATATTTCCATTTTAAGGCAATATATTTCCATTTTAAGGCAATATATTTCCATTTTAAGGAAAAAATATATTTCCATTTTAAGAAAAAAATATATTTTCATTTTAAGAAAAAAAATATATTTCCATTTTAAGAAAATTAATATATTTGTTGTTAAAAGTCACGTGCATTTTTATGGGGAGGTCTCACAGCTCATATTTTTGAAAATGTCCTATATTATCCTATAATTCCTATATATAATATATTATCCTGTAATATCACAAATCGTCCTAGAAAGTCCTGTATTTTGGGGATTTTGAAGTAATTATTTATAATCCCAGCTGAATGATGACTTAAACACCGATTTAGCGAGATCACATTTCCGCTTATATTTGAAACGATACAAATTATTTTGCATTCTGAGTTGTGCTTCAATACAACACAAATGAATTTCGCCTTCTATATAATTCTAACGTAAAAAATCAATTACGGACAACAATTAACTTCGGATTCTGTCCTATAAAATCCTATAATTCGACTAATTTGGTCCCATATAGTCCTATAATTTTGCCAATCGAATCGTATTTTTCCTATGAAAAATTTCTAACGATTAAGCCTTTAGCCGCAGAGCTTGCTGGGAAAAGACAACTCGTATTAAACTGCGTTCAGCAAGCTGTACTCGGAAAACCGAACTCTCGTATTATACATGGTTGAAATTTATGATATTCCCGAACGCACTTTCCAATGTCATTGGCTACAAAACTGAAATGAACCGAAACTAACTACCCCTTTTCTTCCCCTTTTCCGCGTGTGTTGCTTCTTTCAAGATTTGAGTGGCCATCTTGCTTTATTTACTTTTGGGTGTATTAATAAACTGGTTTTCTACCTCTGGCCCTGTAAACCTGTCTTATTTTTAAGACGTTTGTGAGTGTATTGGCATAAAAGCAAGGTACAGCAGGGCTCGCCTTTACTTCTCCGTTATCATTCCTCCATGAGTAGACATATAGAGTGATTTTGGGTCAAACTGATGGCGTTTTCCAATGGGCTGCTCCATCTGCTCTCGGAGTGCTCCCAAAGTTATTTCGTGTCCCATTGGGAAATCACTCGGACCGTCTACTCTCGGAGAGAACGGTGACGTCACGTATCAATTTTATTTGACCCGAGAGGGAGTTGGGAGCAGTTTTGGAGCAGCCCAATGGAAAACGCCACGAGTTTGAGTGCGCAATAGAGAGCTTTCACTTGAGTGATTGATACGTCACACCCTCTTAGGTCTTACCTCGGTTTTGGGCGCCATATTGGTGGGTCTTAGCTTTCACCTTGCATTCAACCCACCAATATGGTCGTGTAAATTATGACACGAATCTTAACTCCTCCCCCAACTGAAATCTCTCTATTGCCCTAAAGTCGCTTAGGGGGAATCTATATATTCAGTGCGAAGGGATACTAATTTTAAATTACCGTGAAAAGCCTAGTTTAGGAGGTTCCAAGCAAGCGAAATATAACAGTAACAGGTGAAGGCGCATTATTAATACATAGCAAAGAGCATTTGCTCCTCTAACTTTGTATTGCCGTCTTCTAATTGGATTTCTTCGTCTCAGCGCTCTTCCAACTGGGTCTAGTAGATTAAGACGCGCGCGAACTCTCCACCGCTGCACTCTTAGACCCAGACTTCGAAGTCCACCTATTACATAAGTCTCCCCTATATTGGGGTTTCTGTTCAAAAATTCAAAATGTACTGATCTAGATGAACATCCGATATTGGTGGATCCTCTTCATTAGTGAGTCCAAGATGATCTCTATGTCGAAACAATGTTCTGACGCTGATTCCGAGATATGCGGCTGATTCCATCCAATTAAAGTGAAGCGTATTTCGACAGAAATCGATTTGCTCTGCCGTTAACATAAAGCGTGGCCTTCCAATTCTTCCATCGTACAGCAGAGGGCAAACGTAAGGCTCGTCAATTTCGTGTTGACTATTCAGAACATCTTCCATTTCGTTTATGAGTGTAGACAAGCCGTTGTAAATAACTTGAAGCAAATTCAAAACATAGTCGTTGGTGTTGGGACTTTGTCTAACGCGTCTAACACCCTGCAATGACCTTCTAGCCTGCGATGATTTAGTTCAATCACGTTTGTGTCCAGTGCATAGCGGTATCGTAAACCTTGTTCATACGCATGTTTTAACTCATGAAAATAGTCTTCAATATCGTTACAGATACACCTGATAAAGACAACCGACATAACTATAAAAAATAGGGGCTTCATCTCGAAGTTCATTTTAAAACCGACTTGTTGTTCTTACCACGGAATTTGTATTACTAAAGAAGATGAGAAAGTGTATGTGTGTGGGAGAGGGGGAATACATTTCATTAACTTCACTCCCCTTGGCCCAAGGAGGACCTCGATGTTTAGGCCTAATCTTAAACTTATATTTTTTGTTAAAATGGAAATATATCTCTTTCCTAAAATGGAAATATATCTCTTTCCTAAAATGGAAATATATCTCTTTCCTAAAATGGAAATATATCTCTTTCCTAAAATGGAAATATATCTCTTTCCTAAAATGGAAATATATCTCTTTCCTAAAATGGAAATATATCTCTTTCCTAAAATGGAAATATATCTCTTTCCTAAAATGGAAATATATCTCTTTCCTAAAATGGAAATATATCTCTTTCCTAAAATGGAAATATATCTCTTTCCTAAAATGGAAATATATCTCTTTCCTAAAATGGAAATATATCTCTTTCCTAAAATGGAAATATATTTTTTCCTAAAATGGAAATATATCTCTTTCCTAAAATGGAAATATATCTCTTTCCTAAAATGGAAATATATTTTTTCCTAAAATGGAAATATATCTCTTTCTTAAAATGGAAATATATCTCTTTCTTAAAATGGAAATATATCTCTTTCTTAAAATGGAAATATAATCTCTTTCTTAAAATGGAAATATATCTCTTTCCTAAAATGGAAATATATCTCTTTCCTAAAATGGAAATATATCTCTTTCCTAAAATGGAAATATATCTCTTTCCTAAAATGGAAATATATTTTTTCCTAAAATGGAAATATATCTCTTTCCTAAAATGGAAATATATCTCTTTCTTAAAATGGAAATAAATCTCTTTCTTAAAATGGAAATATATCTCTTTCTTAAAATGGAAATATATCTCTTTCTTAAAATGGAAATATATCTCTTTCTTAAAATGGAAATATATCTCTTTCCTAAAATGGAAATATATTGCCTTAAAATGGAAATATATTGCCTTAAAATGGAAATATATTGCCTTAAAATGGAAATATATTGCTTTAATATGGAAATATATTGCTTTAATATGGAAATATATTGCTTTAATATGGAAATATATTGCCTTAAAATGGAAATATATTGCCTTAAAATGGAAATATATTGCCTTAAAATGAAAATATATTTTTTGAAATGGAAATATTTTTTTTGAAATGGAAATATATTGTCTTAAAATGGAAATATATTGTCTTAAAATGGAAATATATTTTTTAAAATGGAAATATATTTCTTAAAATGGAAATATATTGCTTAAAATGGAAATATATTGCCTTGAAACGGAAATATATATTAAAAGGTTGAATTATAGTCCTGTTCGGCGCCCCATAGTATAGCGCAAATACGGATAAATTCGTTTTAAAACGGCCTAGATTATCTTTAGAGGAAAACATAGTACAGGGATATACTAAATAAATATACTATATATTGTAGCATATATAAATTTATTACTTAATATTCGTTAGGAATTTACATCATATGCATGCATCATGCATGTATGTATTGGTCCAGGCCGGTTGGGCTGGGCCCCACCAAACATTTACGAAACTCTACGCCTATGCCAGATAGTGTAAACACTTAGTATAATTACCCCGGTTTCCGGCCCCTCTGAATGGGTGCATCCTATAGTTGTTACCTCATAACCATTACCATGCATTTTTATGAGTCAAGGTAGTCAAGTACCGATTCAAACTAAATTGTTAGCCTTTCTTATTGTCTCAAAAATGTTCCTTTCTCCTTTAGTGTTAAAATTTACCCATTTGTCGATTACGGAGTAAACATCGTATTCGTTCTGTTCGTGAGTTCCAAATAATATATGAGTCCTCGAAACCAAAAAAGGTTGCGAAGTAGCGAAGGCATTCAAACGTTCATTGTACATTGTCGAAGGAATGATTGAAAAATCAGCCTCCTGCAAAAAATTAACTGGCATGAGCTAAGACTACAAATCAACATTATTACCGTCATTTTTGACCTACATTTCGTTTAAGCATACCGAGAAGTCCATTCCACGAACTACCAACTGCCAACCCATTATTGGAGTCTGAACTCGGGATCAAAGCAACGCTGAAGTATTTTGAAGGTGAATGTTTATAGTTGATTATGAATCATTCTTTGAATCTTACGTTATATTGTCGACTCTTTCTAGAGCATTGAGGAATTTAATCATATAACCATAAAGCTCTCCGTTTCCATTCTTAATGACATATGGTGGTGACTGGTAATAAAGAAAGACAGAGGATTGAAAATTATTCTTCACTTCTTCGTCAAGTGTTTCCTGTTTTTGTGCGTATTTACACATGTAAATAACAGCGAGGTTGTGTCTGTCAATAGTGTCGACCTTGAGGTACAGTAGTAACTGACTGAGATTCAACGCCCAGCCCAAGCCGCTTGGTATGTTCCCTTTCAACCGAATTCCCAATGGACCGTTATCCCATTAGACCTAATATCCCGCAATGATTTTTAGATTTCTAGCCTAATGGCTATATTCCCGATGGACAGAAATCCCAATCGTCCGAATATGCCCGTAAAAAATACATTAATATAACTTGAAACACGAAAGCCGTCAGCGAATCGGTGGTGAGATGGATACGGTGTTGGACTGCGAAGCGATGGATTGTTATTTCGAATCTCCGATAGGTATATTACTAAAATTAAAAATAAATGTTTCGTGATGCTAATTAAAACGCTCACTTTCATTCTTTTCAAGGCAAGACAAATGTAGAAATAATAAGCAAATTGTGCATAAAATGAAGTATAGTATAGTAGTTCCAACAATTTCTTTAGGTTTTAAATTAAAATATTCATATTTTGGTTTCGGGTAGGTTAGTTTAGGTTTGGTTTGGTTTGGTTGGGTTAGGTTAGGTTAGGTTAGGTTACTTTAGGTGAGGTGAGGTTTTGTTAGGTTAGGTGCGGTGCGGTTAGGTGTGGCTATGTTAGGTTAGGTTTGGTTTGGTTAGGTTGAGTTGGGCTGGGCTAGGTTAGGTTATTTTAGGTGAGGTGAGGTGAGGTTTCGTTAGATTAGGTTAGGTGAGGTGAGTTAGGTTCACCGTAGGTTAAACGTAGTTAAAATAAGTTTAATAATACATTTTCACCTCATATTTATTTCAACAAAAATGTGAAGTGATATGGATAAAAATATAATTAATGCAAAACCATATTAAGTCTTTTCCAGGTGAATATATAGTTTCGGTCCAATGGGACTATATTATAATGAAAATCGCACCTTTTGGCTACGTCCTGTCGAATGGGACACCACAAAAAACCTTCTGTTGAATGGGAATTCGGTTGAATGGAACCGCTTGTCCTAGAAGGCTGAAAATTTGCAGGAACGTTACTTTAAAAAGTAGGCGCGTATTAAGAAGGATTTATCCAATCCACCGCAATCATAATAAATGGCAACCAGAAATGTAAAAAATCTTTTGTATGCAACCAAGTCCGCGCGGTTCAACCGATTTCACAAATATTTAGTACACTGGTTTCCTTTAACCTATCCTAGCGTCGATGCGATAGCTAACATCTATTTATATTCAATATGAAAATGTCATGAAAATCCTCTAAAACGTTTAACATTAGGATAAGGTGCTTTTTAGAAAAGGCTAAAACAAGGGCCAATAAGAAAACTAGACTGTTTGAAGATAATTCTAGAAAGTATGCTTTGTGCTTAAAGTAACGATAACATTAAAAATTGAATATCGCGGTTTAGAAATTAATTCAATCAAATCCAAAACGCGCTAACACACAACAAACTATTATCAAAAGTAAATAGATATCAAAAAGTTAATAGCTTTAAGTCAATCATACCTTAACGCCTGCATGCTATGTAAAATGAGTATCGAGTATCACGTGGCTTGCTTGTAACCAATAGGATGTTCGCATGACGTCATAGAAGCGACAAGAGATATTGGAAAGCAGTACAAATTACTGAGCATCATGGGAGTAAATTTAGGGCAATATCATTGGTAGCCGCGCTTACGTGATGGAAAATGGCGCCGTAGTAGTGCGGGTAATTGCTGAATTATGGTAAATTATATTAAAATACTAAAGTCTAAAACTGTAATTAGTTTCATAATGCCGCGTAAAAAACTATTTTAGTTTCGCCTTCGGTATCGACCTAGAGCAATTTTTATCTGAAACCTACGAAATTCGCGACCCATCTAATACCGCATACTCTTCCATCATGTTGCAAACAAAAGTTTTCAAACGTCCTTGGCTCTTCCAACATTGTAGTATTGTTTAACGTTCATCTTTCTGTTTCACGAATTCGTCATAATCATACTCCTTATCCATTTTTCATATTACTATTTTATCACATTCATAGGCAATCACATCTCACATGTAGTCTTCACAGATTTTGTACTAGGCCTAGGCTATACTGTCACAGTCTCACAGCAGACAGCTGATTGAAATTACCTTTAGAACGCATGCGCGTCGATTAAACCTTCAACAACCCGCACTACTTTGTCTGAGCGGCGCGACACTAGATACGTTAGGTACATGTCAAGTGGTTCGCTAGGTGCTACGCCATTTGTGCACTGCCGCGGAATAGGAGCGGGAATCTCAACTTTCATAACACGCCCATGCCGGGGAGATATTAACTTCTTGTTTATAATCTATTTACTTCTGCTATTATCACGATATTTGTGTAATTGAAAAATGTTTCTCAAATACATCGGCAGTTGAGTTTATATAATTTCATGAAGGACGCTTTACTTACAACTTGATATGTAGCTCTGTAGTTCTTTTCAATATCGACATCCATTACAATCTACTGGTGTTTAGCGTCGGCACTCGTTACATTTTCTCTTCTTAGCAAGTCGCAATTTTACTAGTTTATTAAATTCGGAGAACCTTAAAGTTTATTACACGCAATGGTGGACCTTTCGTGGTCTAAGTCAGACTACGTATCGTGAATAAACGTTGATCAAAGTTTGCAACAGCTCCGCTACCTAAGATGTACAATTTCGCTAACGCCATGGGAAATTGACCATATGTTTGAAATGTTTTACTGGCTGGCGTGTTTTGTTAACGGTCCTGTTATCATAGTACAGGGTGCAGGTTTGAGAGTCACCCAGTACAAGTGTCACACCGTGTGTTAGTGAGTTTACTATATATTCTCTTGAGTTATTAATTATCCCTTATAAACGGAACTGTATCATTTATCTAATCCGCGTCTTTAACCAAATTTAAAATTGGTTACATGCCACCCGAGATCTTGTTTATAAGTAATACTCCTTCAAAGAAGCCAAACGCTTTTCTACTGAACATTAAGCGTGATTCTCGATACCACGTTTTTGAGGCTCGCAGTTTCGAAAATGAGACCTACGAATTCAGTGATCAAATCATTTTATTTATTAAATCTTTATTACTGACTGTCCTTGATTGCTAAATCTCACATTAATATAGTAAATAGTGAGACGTTTGAGCGTTAGCCAGTATCAAACTGCACGTCATTTTTGTAATCCTATAATAAACCAAATACAAAAGTGGTCACAGACCCGGTTGCCTAGGTAACATTTCATTAAGTAATGCTCTTACAAATAGCCAAATGCACTATATCTAAAGACCCTTCTTATAAAACACATTTCATCATCATTGAGCAGTATACCTATGATCTGGTGAGTAATAGTATTCAATTTATTGTGGAGTTGACTTTAGTGGGTGTGGTTCGGATATATTAGATTTTCTGGTAATGTACGGAGCAAAGGGATGGGATACAGGGTTTTTGCTTTGACCATCATCTCCTGAGAAAGAGGTGCTCAGGACAAGAAAAACAAAGAATGTAGCCGGGCTTCAAAAATACGAAAATTTAATGTATATACCGAAGTACGACAGCATTCCATGTATAGAAAAATATAAACAATTAAAGTTTAAGCGCAGTAGAGATATTAGTTGACGACTAGAAGTTACACCTGGTATATGAAATAACGTGTTACTTTTCATTCCCTGAACGTTAGCGAGTCAGATTATTTTTCTGATAAAATTGCAAGTACACCGTACATAGGTATGACCTGTAAGTATTTCTACGGGGCCATGGAAATAAATAATTCCATGGCAAAAGAGAAATTGGTAAAAGTCCAATTAAAAAATAAGGTAAACATTATTTGGAAATGTCTTTAAAAGAGGAATCTACATGAGAGCCTTAGTTAAAGTTGTTTTTCATAAATCTACTCGAATGTAGAACATAATACCCCTTAAACATAACACGGGTCCATTCAAATGGGCCAAAATCCCGCGGACAATATCCGCCAAAGAGATGCTAAGGACAAAATACGCCGAGACATGGGACAAACTAACCCCCGCTTTCCAGTATTGACGACCAGTGTTAAAACGTATTAGCCCTCAAAACATAAGCCAGTCTTAAAAGCAGATGTTGGCTCCTGCGGTACCAGATGGTACCTATAACATTCCGGCTGATCTTCTACACACAAATTTTACCTTGCCAAAGGCAGGAGCCAATCAGAACTCGTCCATGAGGGCGGTGCTAAACCTAGCCTTTGCAAAGCTCAGCGGACCAGTCAGCTACACCCTTCAATTATAGGTGCATCTACTGGCATTTGTTTAAACTAAACCACAGCCGAAACTTGCTTTAAAGTAAAGATGAACCGGTACCGATACCATATCGGTATCGGCACCGATACTCGGGGTTTCCCGATAGTATCGGATCGGTTGGTTTAATCCGATACTAAACCGATACTCGTTTAAAATGCGTTTTATGGCGGTACATGAAATTTTTAGGTCTTTCGGCAAAGTATTTATGGTGATAATATCACATTTCTATGAATTTCAATCGTGACGAGTTCTCATTTATATAAAAAGTACCTGCATTCAGTTTATCTAACAACTATTAAGCGAAAATCTTTCCAAATACTTGCCTGTAGGGATGAATCTGTACCGATACCATATCGGTATCGGTTGAAGTATCGGGTTTTGGATCTTAGTGAGTAAATATCGGTATCGATCGGTAATGGTTCATGTTTGCACCGGTATCGATCGGTAATGGTTCATGTTTGCACCGGTATCGATCGGTATCGGGTTAAGCCTGGTATCGGCCATCTCTACTTTAAAGGGTTGGCGAAAAGAAAAACAATAATTATTTTTATCGGATGTTCTCCTATATTTAAGATTTATCTGCATACCAAAACACCAAAAAAATATCTAACTAAAGTTTCATTAATAAAAAACCCTCCCCTTTCGGCAATGATACGTAAATCCAGAAATGATGGGGATTCAATTTGTATTAATCTAACCAAATGAAACGTAACCTAACCTTAACATGATTGGCAGTAGAAATAAACCTATGCTAGTACATCCAGACCTAACCTAACCATATATAACACGTATGGCAGTACAATTTACCATAGCATTACAAAGCGAATAGACCAATTCGAATATTACATGCAGAGAAACAAACTTCCAGGGGCAAGCCGCCATTCGGAATAATTTCTCTACCGCCACGAAACACCACTAGAGGGCAGCCCAAGCTCACTGCGTGTTAGAGGCAAGCAAGCCCGGTCATGCCTCTAGCGATGTCTCCTGGCGTGAGGGAAATTATTCAGAATGGCGGCTTGCCCCTGGAAGTTTTTTTCTCTGCATGTAATATTCGAATTGGTCTATAGCAGTACAAAAAACCCCAACTTTTATTAACACGACTGGCCTAACTGGAAGCAATAATGAACGTCAGCAATTCCAATTGCAAATTCCAAAAAACAAAAGTTTCATATTTTCGAATTTTCTTCATTATTTACACTGTTTGTTATTATTGTAATTTCAACCTATTGATTTCTCGTGGAATTAATTGAAATGAATGACTAAGTTAAAAGTAAAACCAATTTAATTCCAAGGACCCCGCACATGCCCTGTGAAATATTGCTTTAGGTCAAAATTCATAAAATTTGGAATAGAGATCTTTAAGGCGTTGCTGATAAAAATTCTTAATGGACACAATGACAAGCTTTGTTGCTAAAAGAGTTGAACAAAAAATCATTACGCTAAAATACTAAATGAAGTATGAATTAAGGTATGTTTCCTGGTTTTGAACGATTTAATATATAGCCTCATATACGGGATTTACGAGAGGTATTTCTGTGGGCGCTGCCATAACCTGTCGGCAGCCTTTAGTTAGTGGCTGACATTCCCTGTCGTCGAACGCGCTCCGTAGCCTTGGCAGAACAACTCTCCGAAAAGGGGGCGGTAACCTCGTAAGTCCCGTATACAATGTGGACGAGATCAGACCAACCACTTCCTTCGTGGACAGTCCCCAATACTGCCAAAGGATGACGTCACTATACTAAATTATAGATCTCTAATACAGATGGTAAATAAATGTTTGGATTTCAGGGTTTGGGATTTAAAGCTAACGATATAGGATGCCCGGGATACCTAACAGGGCCTGTTTGAATTCGTGGTCTATTACCATAAAGGGTCTTAGGAATGTTAAATCCTTGAAACGGGGTCGGTCGATTGTATCCGACTGTAGTACCTATTTCTCTACAGACCAGAAACCCAACATAACTCAAAACTACCGTAACTGCAATTGGAATAAAATATGTTACAAACATTTGTTCCATTCTAATTTAAGACAAGTCACGAAAATTATTTCGTATTAGCTAGGTGTGGTTAGAGTGGCATATTTCGCTTCGTCGGCGTTTGGACAAGATAATCCACAAAATTTTCGTTAATCAGTTACTGATATTTCTTCCCTTACAAGTTGGTTCGTGAAGCAAATTCAAGAAACCGCATTTGTAATTAGTTGCTTGATTATCAGTTTTGTTCACGCTTAAACTTACGGAAGCGTTTTGAATAGCTTTGAACCGGTTTCCCTGTAAGTGTGAACATAGCCCTAGTTTTGGCAAAACCAGTTCTCATCCGATTCCCTTGCAAGTGTAAACATAGCTACATTTCCAATTCCACTTAAACAACCCTAAAACATTCTACTTGCGATATCATTGCGGAGTATAATAAAACGTCTTGGTTTAAACCAAGTCCGAAAAAAAACAATATGAGTGACTTTTATCATTTAAGGAAATGTAGCATGTTCACTATAATTCGAATACACTATACATTTTCCTTTAGAATTATGCCAAAGGTATCGCTTGCTCTTTTTAGACAGTAGTTATTCCAAATATTCAATATTGATCCCTTAACCTGTACTCCCTTCAAAATAAAAAATTTCATGATAAAATGTTTTCGGAAAATGGAATTGTTTTTGAAAAAGCGTAGATATGCAATTTTTACCTCTCCGTGTGACGTAGTCCAGGAGAGGTTCTGTAACGGCCGTGTCTGTGTGTGTGTGTCTGTCTGTCTGTCCGTTGTTACACCCACGTGACCGCGTTCGCAGTTTGCGTATCGGAGCAAACGTGTTCCCAATTTCCGGACCGCATTGACAGTTCACAGAAATTTGGAAAATTGTATTACTCTCCGTTGGCTACTCTATACTTGAGTTCTCACACCACCATGTTTGGTCTTCGTCCATCCCACATGAACTCCAGTCTGTTACTTTTCTGGCTTCCAACACCACCATCTTCTGTTCTTTGTCAATCCCACATTGACACCAGTCTGCACTTACACTGGCTTCCAACACCACCATCTTCTGTTCTTTGTCAATCCCACATTGACACCAGTCTGCACTTACACTGGCTTCTAACAACCACCATCCACTGGTCTTAGGTCTATTCCACATAGACACCAATCTGTATCATTGGCTTCTACTCCATTATCATCGTTTGGTTTTAGGATATACGCGGCGATCAGCTAGGGTTACGAGAAACGTCTAGCCTCCATAAGGTAGGATCGACCACCAGAGGTTTCGCAATTGCGCTTTTTCCTTACTATTATAATGGAAACGAATCGTATATATACCCCAAAATTTTAAGAAAGCGGGCAAGAGGGGTACCCTTCACTTTAAACGTCAATATTAGCAAAGTCTAAGATGATAATAGGTATATCTTTATTTTAAACGATTTAACTATTATTAATGTTAATTATTGAAGATTAAAATAATTAAAAATAATTATATTTATTTAAATATTAAAGATAAACCTCTCGTGCAAAGAGAGAGATTATCATTGCCTCCTATATCTACCAAGACCCGTGCATGCGATATATATCCTTCATTGCCTCCTATATCTATCAAGGCCCGTGCATTGTGATATATTTCATTCATTGTCTCCTATATCTATCAAGGCCCGTGCATTGTGATATATTTCATTCATTGCCTCCTATATCTATCAAGGCCCGTGAATTGCGACATATTTTTCAAAACAACAACAAAAATGGGATGCCCCTCTCAGAAACATAATAATTTCTTTTCTCTGTATATGAAATGAAAATATGGATAATATTGCGCTCCTTTAATGGTATGAATCCTTGCCTGTCTATTAATATTTTACGTAGGAGTAATACGTTTTAGCGAAGTCTAGAGAGGATAAACATAACCGAGATTGTTTCGGAAAAAAAAATACTGCTTCCACTAATGGGTTTATACTCCTTGTTACTGTTGTATAGAGTAATCATGATAAAAGCTTAAAAAATTACGAGAGGACAGACCTTCTTTATCCTCTTGTTTTATTCTTAATAAGAATATAACACATTTATTTTGTATCAAAAGATATTTTTTGGTGCTAAGATTGCTTTAAAAAATCCAAACGGTTAGGCATTGGTAAAAAAGACAAATGATATTTTTCAAATCTAATGAGATAACGCCCACCTAGTTGAAAATTGCTCTTTTTTATCTGCGGGAGCCATTCTTAATGAGAATTCCGATGCTAGTAGGTTGACAATTAAACTACCGGTATATTATTGTTGTTGGAAATTGGATATTAAGTCAAATTAAGTGGTTGTAAAGAGCCAGCAGGTTTTTGCCACTTCTTTTTGTGAGTATTTGATTTTTGTATGTAAAATGAAGGAAGATAATGTTGAGAGTAAGGAAGAAATGCGGAAGCGCAAAGTGCGGGAAAGTATGAGGGCAAAAAGGTCGACGTTTTCATTGGATACTTAAGTTTATATAATCTTCTCGACACGGAGAGGTAAATTTTGGTTTTCCCAACTTGTTTTAAATTAATTTAGAGGGACTAGATCAATTAACAGTAAAATCAGTTTATAAAATAATTAAACAAATTTCAATATCTGAACTTCAGTTAATTGATAAAAGTCACTCATATCGTTTGTTTTTTCGGACTTGGTTTAAACCAAGACGTTTTATTATAATCTGCAATGATATCGTTCGTGAGTAGAATGTTTCACATTGGGTTTTCACTAGGCGTTTTTCGTTGCGCAAAAATATCGCAAAATAACGCGAAGACGTAAAATTCGCGGCAATGGTTTTTTATCGACCCGTGTCTGTTTTCACTGGGTGAAAAACGAGAAAATAAACCCGCAAAGTATGAGAACATTGCGGCGATTGAAGTTATTCTGTTATCTTTTATCTAAGCATGGGCAAATACTCGAATATAACGAATAAATCGATCAAATATCGAATTGAGTACTCGATTCGGTATTCGTTTCGCGTCATTTCAATTATTCGAACGAATATCGAATAATGATTTTACTATTCGAGGTTTACTATTCGTTAAATATTCGACTAAATATTTGTTAAATAGTACTCGATTCGATATTCGTTTCGCGTCATTTCAATTATTCGAACGAATATCGAATAGTGATTTTACTATTCGAGGTTTTCTATTCGTTAAATATTCGACTAAATACTCGTTAAATACTCGACTAAATATTCGTTAAATATTCGTGAAGATATTTGGAAAAACCAAAACTGAGGCCTAGTTTTAGTATGGGAAAATTTATTTCTTGCATGGGTGTCATTAATCTATGGCGTCCTAAAGTTTTGGCCTTTTTCTCACGCTTCTGATTTAAACCCTATAACTAAAGGTGAGTAGTAAGAGCAATTATTCGATATGAACAACATTAAGCTAAGTTCCCAGTTATTCGCCTAGGTATTCGATAAGAAAATATTTGGATAATCGATATTCGACTCGAGGTATTCGCCCATGCTTACTTTTATCCCAAAAGAAAAGGATACTTCAAAATTTTACCTATTTGTAACTTCGTATTGAATTTCGACATATAAATATCACAAAGCCACGTGGTTCTATAATTTGTATAATTTCTAAATCGCAAGCAAGTATCAACCAAGGCTTATCACATACGCTCACGGAGTGTAGATCCTAAAGCGTTACGCTTGGTTTTCACTGGGCGTTTTTCGTAAAGTTTTGCGTAAATGTAAAAACTTTTTTTGCGAAAGACGCGTTTTGCCGTCGAAGGCTCTATTTCTATTTTTCGTTTTTCTTCCTTTGCGTTTTTTCTTACATACTAACCGACCAATCATAGGCTCTCTTGGTTTGACGGCATTGAAGACATGGATAAAGGTTTCGAATTGTGTCGCCATTTTACGATCTCCACTCACTGAGCGTATGTGGTAAGCCTTGATTGGTACTTGCTTGTGATTTAGAAATTATTCAAATTACAGAACCACGTGGCTTTGTGATATTTATATGTCGAAATTCAATACGAAATTACTAATAGGAAAAATTATGAAGTATCCATATCTTTTGGGATAAAATACAACAGAATAACTTCCATCGCCGCAATTTTCTCATACTTAGCGGGGTTTTTATCTCGTTTATCACCCAGTGAAAACTGACACGCGTCGATAAAAACCACTGCCGCGAATTTTCCGTTTTCGCGTTATTTAGCGATATTTTTGCGCAACGAAAAACGCCCAGTGAAAACTCAATGTAAGGGTTGTATACGTGGAACTGGAAATGAAAACCTTTGATTATCCTTCATTAAATTGCAAACGCTACGTTGCGTGCAAGAAAAATTGAAACGAACATAAATAGTACCAGGAGTTCATAATAACCCCCCTTCGGGGGGGAAGTACGAAATTGGTTAAAAAGCCCGTAACAACAAAGTTTCGCCGTAAAGCTCAGCGGATTTATACACCGCTTAACTCCCAAAGAAATAGTTGCCCCAATTTTTAGCGCCCACGCGCATTAATTTCCCATTTTCCGGTTTAGCACTATTTTTATCTTGTGATTTTGGGACCTAAAATGGCTCGCGAGTCGCGTCTGTCGGCACGATGTACATTAAGCCTTGGCTAAGAAGTTGGCTTTGCGATGGTTCCTAGTTTTCTACAAAACATTTAAACGATCGTCATTAATGTTTTGTTGTGATATGTGTGAGTGAGAATTCCGTGGTTTAATTAAAACGGTTTGGACAAATTTAATCGCAGTATCTTTAATATAACAATTCCATCGTGTTTCTACCTCCACATACTCGCCATTTTTCTTAACGACGGAGATCCCAGCCAACGGAAGTTTTGGAACGAAAACCAAGGAGTATAGATCCTACTACAATCTACTATAAAGTTGTATGTTCATCAACAGGCTAGTCCTTTATATGCGCAACGACAAAATCTTGTTGTTCGCGAATTTTACCATTAGCTCTATGGCAAGTTTCGTACTTCGCCCCCGAATGGGGGTTATTATGAACTCTTGATAGTACTTAATTAAAATAGGTCGACGTGAAAACGGTACCTTTCTGCTCTATCTACGCAGCCTGTTAAATAATTAACTATATTTATGGATTAAGCTCTACGGAAAAACAGCTTATGCAGATGAAGAAAAAAAAAACGTTAGTGTTTCGGTAGATTTTGGTGATCGTAAACCGTGACAACAAGTGAATAAAATGTTTGTTCTTAGAGTAGCAAATTCATGTGTCTGCAAAGATATCGTAACTAAAAAATGTAGCAAAATGTCTGGTCGAGGAAATGTTAATCAAAGTTGCGGGAAAAATGTGTTCTTTTTTGTTATATTGAAAATTCTGCAATGTCTGGGATTAGTTAGGTTTGGTGAAAAGCGTAAACGGTTAACTAAAAGAGGATGGGTATCGTTTCTGATCGCAAATTCGTACGGTTTACACTTAATTTGTTGGGCAGTCGAATTCAATTTTCGTGTCGAATTAGACGGAGTTGATATTTTGTATCAAATTACGTATGCATCGCGTGCTTTTGTGGCTTGTTATATTATAAATAGCTGCCTATTCAGTAAAACATTTAGGGAGAATTTCGTGAAAATATGCACACTGGCGAAAATGGCCATTGAAACAAATTCTTATAGAATTTTTGTAACGCTCGCTTTAACGTCTAACGTTTTGCTCATTTCGACCAGAATTTCGGCAATCGCTCTAGGCAACTTTGAAGATACACTTTTTTACATTGAATGCAATCTTTACAATTCCCGGTATTTAAAACTGAATCTAGATTTAGCCAAAATCGTCGCTTCAGTTGATGCTGCGATTTATTATTTAATCTTAACCGTACCGTTTCTTTTTCAAATTGTTTTGGCTTTTCAAGCTCACATTGTGCGGTTTCAAGTGATTGAATTAGCTAATATGATTAAAAACCCTAAAAATAACGTTAAAGACATCGCGGTTATTCATACAGACATTGTTAAAACGCTTCAAGACTCGAATTCAATTGCAAAAATATTTATATGTTTGTGGCTAGTCGAATTCTTTATTAACGTTTCTGTTAATGTCTCAATTTGTGTAATGATGCAAGAATCAACATTACACAATGTTTCCGAAGCGATATATACCTTTTTACCGTTAATTTTTACGTTATATTTACTGGTTATTTTGTCGACTATTAGCACCTGCGACTCGATGCTAATTTCAGCTTGCCATCTGAGAGAAATGGTCATTGGTCTGTCATTTCACGAAGCGATCTTAGAACGTTTTTTAATTTACAAATTTAAATCGACTCCGATGTATTACTCGGTCTTGAATTGCGTCAGAATTGACTTTAACTTTATTCAAAACTTGGTGATAAGTTCCACTTCATATTTGTCATTCGCTTTGGCTATGGTGGAGGAGAAACCATGAAGAATTAAGTTATTGAAGTCGCAAATTAAGCACTACGGGGGTTCGCAGTTGAAAATCCCCGACCAAGTTAACCGTAATGGGCAAGCTTTAGTTAAAATTATAAATTAAGGTAACAAATTTTGTATAAATCCTAGCCAACGAAACATTTCTTAAATCAATAAAATAAAACGTTCAAAATCGCGCGCTATAATAAATAAGGGTCATAGGCTCGCTAATTCTAAAGGCTCGTTTACATGTGAGCGAGAATTAAGCTTAAAGCGGAGAGTAGAAGTTGAAAGTCGAATCTTTTTCTCGCGCCTAAAAAAATCGCGTCTGCCAAAAGCGTTTGTTCCTGCTGCTCCACCCGCTCCTTCGTTTACATACGAGCTGGGCGGTAGCATGAGCCTAGATTGCAGAGTTGTCTTTCAGTCGGAAGTAAACAAATAAAATGGCGTCGACTGTCGTTAGTTTACTTCTGCTTTAAAAGAAACTATTGCTTTTGAAAAACATTCGACATTTATAACATAAAAACAAGAGAAAATTAGAACGGAACGTCGTTGGTGGGTGCATCCTATATGGAAAAATAGAATCAAAGAAGGCTATTTTCGCCTTTGGAACGTTACTAGATATAATTTGTCAAGGTGCGTATATTTTCTCTACTTGTGCTTGAGAATAATTTTGATTTAATTGTCGAGCTTGAAAGGATGAGGCAATGTGATTACACGTATTTCAAAAATTTTATCTTGTTCTTTTAAAGACATTCTCAATGGTGGTGCCTAGGCCTATTTCGCGAGTAAAACAAACGCAAAAATATCAAACGATATTCGGTCCTTGGATATTATTGGCTTGGAAAATCACGTGATTCTTTGCGACAAGCAAACATGAGCTGAAAAATCTACCACGGCAGATCGGAGCTTATTCGGAACACCCGCTTCATCTATGAGCAACAAGCGCGACTTGAAAAGTTCTCGCTTGTTTGTAAACGGTACGCCTAGGGAACTCAAACTCCAATACGCCTCATCTCTCAGCTTTACGCTTCGACTTTTTCCATTTCTCGCGCACATGTAAACGAGCCTTGAATCTTCTCACTTTTCTCTCGCAAAAAGAGTCAAAAACGCGATTTAGTTTCTCGCAAAAATAAGCTCTAGCAACAATTTTTCCCTCTAGAGTTTTTCAAGACGAGTGAAACTATCAGCCGGCGTACCTTGCACCACCTATCGGCAGATTCGCCATTGCTTTGAAAAAATAGTGGTCGATAAAAGACGGCGAAAGTTGCTTGTGAGAAAGAAAAAAGAATTAAAACAGGCTTTACTTAAGAAATAAGCCTAAATATTCGACTAGTTGTTTTTATTGACCCTTCTAGTTTGCCATTGCTATAGTCACGACTGTGTGGAAGAAACATAAAACTCGTCTTTTCCCTTCCCAAATTCCCACGCGTACACTCAAAACGGAACCAAAACCCAAACTGCTGATTCGATGGAGAACTACCATGTGACAGGATTTACTCTTCTCGCTGGGCAAGAAGCGGTTGGTTTAGTGGCGTCTGCTGAGCAGCCAACGCCACTAAACTAATTTTGGTACATTAGTCCTAGTTTAATGCTAATTATTTGGTAATGAAAGATCATTTATTTATCTAGAAAAGGCCTTGGCTGAATGGTAGAGAATATCGGAAAACGGGCAATTTCAATTTTGTGAATTAAAAAAAACTGATTTGGTTTTCGGTTTTCATTTGAAAAAACCGATTAAAACCGAACAAATAAAAACGAAAAAACCGATGCTCCGGAGTTGAAAAAAAAACCGTTTTTCTGTTAAATTGGGCGGTTTTTGACATCCCTAGTCAGTAGTACGTTAAATAACTCCTTCCATATACGGATTAAAATTCTCAGAGTCAAAATTGTGTTATGCGCTTCAAGAACTGAACAAACTTCGGTGTTTCGGTATATTTTGGTGATCGTTGAAAGTAACGAATAGTTTTTAAAAGAATGTTTGCTCGAATAGTTGAAAATCAAAGTGTCTGCAATAATATCATCACAAAAATATTTCTAAATGTATTGTCGTATTCGTGGAATTAGAAATGTCAATCCATTGGTTATCCTTCATTAATTACCAATAGTTAAGTCTCGTGTTGGAAAAATGGTAACGGACGTATTATTTAATTAAAATCAGGAGTTCGAAGGGGGGTTATTATGAACTCCTGTTAAAATACGTTGACCTGAAGGAGATAACGAAAACAGTTTCTACGCAGTATGTTAAATAATTAATAATATTAATGGATTAAACTCTCACGGTAAAACCATTTACGCACACTCTAAGAAAGGGAAGTGTTGAAAACGTGTTAAAACGGTGTAAACACCGTAAAAACACCCGAAAGAGAATTTTATTACCTTGATTTTTTAGTGGCCAATTTAAAGTGTAAATTCGGTGTAAAATAACACTATTAAAACACCGTTCGAAATAAAACATGAAATATTATAATACTGCGGGTTTCTTAAATAAGGTCTTTAATTTTCATTAATGTTTAAATATTAAAGTCAATACAAACAGTAAAAAAACTATTGAAAAACGTAATTTTTTAAAGATGATATTCATGAAAGAAAACAGTTTTATCCTTTAAATAAAATCATAAGGACATCATCTCTCTAAGGGCCCAAGCGCATCTATTAGCAAAAACATCTAGTTCTGCTAGATGTGACGTAGATTTTGTATAGGGGCTCCTTCCGAATTTTTCGTGAAATTCGCGGGAGAGAAAAATAATTTTCAAAATCAGCCACGACAGATATCCTAAGCCGGTCGTGGTCTAGAAGCGAGATCTGACATAACGCTCCCAAGCGGTTGGGCATCAAACTAAAACAGGCGGGGAGGCGAGAGAGGAAGGACTGAGGGGAAAAAATAAGTAAGAGAATTTCCAGAACCCCCCCAGCTCTCTCAGACACAAGAGGTAAATTCGCGCTTAGTAAAAATCACGAAGAGCTGTCGTGAGAAATCTTTGAAGGAGCGAAAAATGTTCAATGCCGGGTTACTCTGCAGCGAATGCGCTCGGCCTCTGTTTAGGCTATACAATTATTATACCACTTGAGATGAGACGGATGGCTGACCAAATCGGACATACATACATTTCAACCGTAACATAGAATCTTGGGCCCTTAGAGAGATGATGTCCTTATGATAAAATTAACAAAGAAATTGGTAATCTGGCGGTGTTGTACCTTCATAAAACTATGCTAAACGTGTTAGGCGACACTCTTATAAATGTGTTAAGCGACACTCTTAATAGTGTTAGGCGATACTCTTAAAAAACGAGACAATGTTAGGTACTGGCCTCTCAGTAGGGCCAGCTTGAGAAGCCAAAATGGGGCACTTGCTTTTGTGACATGTTTTATCATTATTTTGAGAAAAATTAGAGTACTAAATGGATTTTTTTTTGTAACATCTGTAGTGCAAATTAGAATAAACGCGTTTCTGGTGCTCGAAAAACTCTTAGTGAAAAGAGATTATTAAATTTAACAAGAACGTCTATATCTACTGCTTGAATATTATAGCCTCCAAAACTAATTTAATACCCTATGCATTTGTACAAATTACAAACTTTCTGCCTTTTTCAGAAGTTTATAATCCCGTAAGAATGACTTTATATGCAACAATCCTCGCTTTAAGAGGTATAGTTCTGCATGTGAGAACTTTACTCCCTATAGGTGATGAAGTTCTCTCAAGATGGAACCCTGCTATGAATATAGCACTATTTGCTAATTATACTGCGGAATGGCGGATAATCAAAATTTAATTAAACAGTAAAACCATACTCGATAATTGAGTTATGCCTCATGAGTGGTCAAAATGTAGCTACTATAGTGTTTATCCGTCATCGGTTTTGCTCTTAAGTCTAGGAAAAATACTAAAATTTCTACTACTATCCTACCAAAAAATCTCCCACTCTTAAAGGTGTTACGCGACACTCTTAAAGGTGTTACGCGACACTCTTAAAGGTGTGACGCGACACTCTTAAAGGTGTGACGCGACACTCTTAAAGGTGTAAAGCGACACTCTGAATGGTGTTAAACTGCACCTCTGCTTTACAGTTTTATACTTATCTTTGTCACCAATTGCTCAAATAAGTGTTATTAAAACCTTTCAGGGGTGTAAATGAACACCTGTAACGGTGTCAAATTTGGACCCATATAAACTACTTTTAAAGGTGTTAAAGCACACCTCATTTTCATAGAGTGTAGGAAAATGGACTGCAAAACCGCGTGTCGTTCTCGAACTAGCTCTCAGTAAGTCTCTAGCATTACGAAGTTCATAAAATATGTTCCATAAGTTTGTCACTGGTTAATAGGTGAATATATAAAGTATTTGGTCTTGCTGAACTTGTTAAAAAATAAGAAATCGTCATCACAGTTGCGCGCGATTTTGCACGTGACGTAAGTCTGGATGTAGAATGCCCATGAGGATTTTTTTTTTTCAAACTAAAACAAATTTCCTCACGTGCATTCTTTCCATGATCTTACGAATTTGAGCGCGAGCGTTATTTTTCCACACTAGAAACGTCACTCGTAACGATTTGTTATATTTTTCAATTAGCTCCTCCTACTTTATATATTTACCTATTACTGAGAGCTTGTAAGGTAAAGCGACGCCTGAGGTGAGACGCTATTAAAGGCTTAGTACAGACTAAATAGGAAGATGGACTGCAAAACCGCGTGTAGTCAATTCTCGTGTCGTTATTGAACTAGCTCGAGCTGTTAGTCTCTAGAATTACGAAGTATAGGAAGTACCATGATTATAGAACATATCTTATTAATTTATGTTAATTCGAACCAAATTCCCCTCATTCGTAATAAATCTAGTACAAAATATAAATGTTTATTTTAGGAAAGGTGATAGCATAAAATGAAGGTATTTTACTCGGTAATACAATACCTAGAAGGGATATACTATAAGGAGGCATAAGTTGCGACATTTTATACGCTTATACTCTTACGCCGGTGTTAGTGGACAAGTAAGACCCACCCCTTTCATGTTCGTCATTGCTCTGCGCTTTCCTATTGGATCCCGTGGGGATAGGTCATACAGACGCAGATGACGTATTCCAACTAGAGAAAAAAACCTCGAGCAAGGAAAACAGAAAATGGAGGCTGCCCGCGGTGCTGAAATGGTACGCCGGTTGTTTTTAATTGCCATTAACAAGTTAGTTTAATGTTTAATATCAACGTACAAACGTAGTTTAGCATCGTATTGGGGAATTTTTAGTCACTTGAGATGTCTTCTGTCTGTTTTTGGTTTTATATGCCGCCATCTTTAAAAATGGCGGTTAGAGAAGTAACCATAACGTTCCCGAATTTAAACAGCTTTGCCTGATAATAAACTGTTTAACGATCAATACAAGGAAGGTATGGTCTTGTTTTGAATAGGTGGTAATTTTGGAAAATATGGTATTTTTGAACCGTCTAGCTTTACAATGACATCTAATGCAGTTCTCGTATAAAAATATTAAACTAGACCTAAAAATAAGCCTCTTTCATATCAGCGAAAATTACAGAGTATTTAAATTTCAATTTCATTTTCCGGTCTTATCTGATATTTGAATTCCTGGTTAAAAGATACCCGGTTTTTGTTTTTCTCGTTCTTTTTTTTTCTTTTTGGCGAAGAGTTGCTTTTCACAGTCATGGTGCGTAGGTCTGTATGTCTTTCTAGATCATTAAAATCCTACACCACCACTACCGGAGAGAACAAGAGCTGCTAGGTCTACTTCCTGTTAATTAAGGACAGAAACGGCCTTGGATAAAATTTTTCATTTTCTAAAAAGTATTTCCCTATAAATTTCCAGCTCTACGTCGACATTAAAAACAAATTAGAAGAGCAAATTACTACTGTCTTCTAACTGACTCTATGTAGAGTTAAAGATAAACCCGCGTATAAATTAGCATACGTTTATAATCTATGTACCATAAGTATGACGCTACTCATTCCGAGGGGTCGGACGTTTTGGAAAAAGCGTAAGGGATTTCGAAATCCAATTTGATTTCTTCGGATTTTGTTTGGTTTCAAAATTTGATAAAATCCAAGGGATTTCGTCGGATTTTGCCATTTTTACCGTGATTTCGACGGATTTTGTGATATTTCCCGTGATTTCGTCGGATTATGTGATTTCTTTTGATTATAGATTTCGTGAATTTTGTAGTGGATTTCGCGATTCATTTACCGATTTTGTGATTTCGCTTCTGATTTTGTGATTTTGTTATGGATTTCGGATTTTTTATGGGATTTCGAAATCAGCATTGATTTCGGATTTCTTAAGTTGGATTTCGCGGGTAGCGTACGGGATTTCACGAATGATCGACCCCTCGACTTATACCTTCTAATGCTAATGACTTACAGCTCGAGCTAGTTCGAGAACGACAAGCTAGAAATGACAACACTGCAGTCCATCTTCCTATTTAGTACTAAGCCTTTGACAGCGCTTCACCAGGCGTCGCTTTACCTCGAATCCATGACCTACATCACTTCAAGACAAGCTCTCAGTATTAATTGACAAACTTATGGAACATATCTTATAAACTTATGGTATGGCGGTTTCCATCAAATAAAGGGTTGAAGAAAATCCCAGCCCATCGGGTTTTATTGGTATTTTATATTTAGGAACTGTGTGCATTATAGAAATTGTCATTCAATAGTCACTTATTATTAAAATAAAAAAGTCTTAAAATGTCTCATAAAAATAATAAATATTATTAAATAGTACTTTTAAAGCTGAAACAACAAGTATCTTAAGCTATCTTTAAAATTAAATTATTCTAGCTTTCAAACTCATCAAAATTGAGGATCTTAGTGATGGGTTTTATTACGTGGGTTTTTTGAGTGAATAAAAACCAATAAAACACGTAGGGGTTTTTTCTTGGCTCAAACCCTGATTCCATCCCTTCCTCCTTCAAAGTTCATCAGTAAACAGGAAATTATTTAAAAATAAATTTCTGTTACATTTTTTGGCCGCCATTTTGAAAGATGGCTACGGATTGGGGAAAAAATTTCTTAGTCCATAGCTACAACACAAAAGGACACCCCTGAATAAATTTCCGAGTAGTTAGTCACTTGAATAATCAGGTGTTCAAAACCGCAGAAATCGATTACTTGCTTTTTTAGAATTCTTAGAAAATCATCAGTAATCACATTAATTTTTGTGGGTAATCAAAGGTAATCAGAAATCTCCGATAATCACTGGAAATTACGTGAAATCTTGAGAAAATCAGAAATAATCAAATGATTTACTAGTAATCTTTTGAAATCACCTCGGAAATCACACATTTCGTGAAATAATCTCGCATAATCAATCGAGGAATTAGAAAATCCAAAATAAAAATCATAATCAGTTGAAATATCTAAATAATCACTGCATTCACGAAGAATCCAGTGGCAATCACGGCATTCACCAAAAAAATCACTGGAATTCATTGGAATACAAAATGAAATCACAAGTAATCTACGGCAATAACGGGAAATCAGTGTAAAGATTATAGAAATCACCTAAAATAGTCGTAATCACAGAAATCAAGGAATTCATTCAGTAATCAAGGGAATTCACAAAAAAATTCAGAAATCAGTTAATCAGGTGTACAAAATTTTGGTGAATGACTAGCCCCTCGTAAATTTCAGCTTCCTATGTAGAGCTCGGCATTTTCTATCCATTATCCACAAATTGGTGGATAACCGATTATTTATAAACTAAGTTGTGGATTATAATACGATTTAACACGTAAGTTCTGTGGATAATTTTCGAGTATGGATAAAGATAAAATAACGTGGATAATGGATAGATATTGCCGAGCTCTATTCCTAGGTATAGCGGTTTGATCAGGCGTTGATTACCACTCAGAACTTAATGCTCGTGATTATACCCTTCAAATTGTTATCTATTTATCGGAGATTAAATTTGTTTTGTCCCAGAGAAACCGAGCCAGACACTACGGAAAAAGCGATAAAAAATTATCACGATTCTCATACAAGAATTTTCTGTTATAATTTTTTCTCTCCTGGGTCTTTGATTAATATTTGAGTAGTATAGGGGTCACCCAAGGGGTCAATTTCATTTCGGGCTACATGTAGTCGATTAGTAATTCCGTTCATGTTTGACCCAGTTTTACGTTTCACCCTAGACTAGCTATTTAACGATACACGTTACGTGTTTGCTATAAAGCTTATGATTTGATAATCAAGGAATTGTGGGGGCGCTAACGGTATTTTAATGCGTAATTGGGCTCTAGCATAATTTCCGTCTACCCACTACCACCCCAGCCCCCCCACCCTCTGTCTAAAACAGAGTTCCAGGAAAGCCTATAGGTGCTTTAATGGTATCTAAAATTATGTAATATTAGAAGTAATATTTGTACCACAAGTGTGACATTGGAAATATTCTGAGTAATACTGGGTGTTTTTATTGGTCTAGCATAAGGGTGTTTTTTATTGGTCTAGCATAAATGAAGGGGTTTATGTTCTTTGTCAATTTTGAGTCGAAAAGGTAACTTCTATCTCCATTTTGTTTGACCTAAGGGTCACTGTTTTCAAGTTATGGTTTGATAGGTGTTTTAGGGATGACCTCTTAATTAAATTAGAAATCATTGTCTTAATTAGTTTCTTAATTAAATTTAACGGGTCATCCGTAAAATATTCCAATCTTAACTTGAAAACAGTGACCCGGACGGAAAAATGTCATGGAACATTTTTAACTTAAAATCGCTCAAAGAACGTGGCTCATGATTTATGAGGGGTTTTTCAAAAAGGCTGGCTATTTTGAGTTGAATATGTTCTATGATATTTTGCTCTACTCTTGATTAATAAAAACTGTATTTTTGAACGTTGAAAAAAAAAATATAGTGAAATATAGTGGGCAAAATGGATTGGCTGAAGTACCAGATATTCAAATTTGTATTTACTTTTCCTATGAGAAGCGAAACCTAAAAAGTTTGATAAATGGTATTCAAGTAGTCTGAGTGTGATTAGTTACTATATAAATTTTCAGTGTTTCAAAAGTTGACATGCCAAGTCTAATAACAATTAACTATTGCAACATTTATTACAGATGACCCCTTTATTAAACTAGTATCGCTTTTCAGTTTCTACCCAAATAGGTAAATATATGGAGTAGGAGGAGCTAATTGAAAAATATAACAAATCGCCACGAGTGCACGTTTCTAGTCTGGAAAAATGACGCTCGCGCTCAAATTCGTAAGGTTATGGATAAAGAATGCGCGTGAGAAAACTTGTTTTCAAGCTATAAGATAGTGTGAAAACAAATTTGCTCACGCGCATTCTCTATCCATGGCTTAACAATAAATCACCTGACTCACGTCTCGTACAAAATCGCGCGCAACTGTGGTGACGATTTCTTACTTTTCAACAAGTTCAGCAAGACCAAATACTTTATATATCCACCTAATAAGGGGTCATCCTTATAACACTCCAATCACTAACTGAAAACGGTGTCTCTATAGGGCAAAATGTCATTGAACATTGCTCATTTGAACCCCTGTACTTGGGTCCAACCACTGTTTTCTGTTTATTAATGTCTAAACCGATTAAAAATGCTTGTCAAATCATTTCATTCTCACTTTAAGAAAGGCGAGAAATCCAGAAAAAAATATTAACAGAAATAATTATTTGTCTCCCTTTGTAGGGAACTTTGCGCTGTTATTCAGTATCTGTAATCATTACTTAAAAATGTAAATGTATGTTATACATTCCGCTGATATCGCAACCGCGAATAAATAACAATTTATAGCTTTATCACTTGGTAACAATTGTATTTGGAAAGTTATTTTTACGTACTTATAACCATTATATAACATTCGTTTATATAACAACGATTTGCGGTTAGACTGAAGTCATAAGGGGATTTAAAATTTTAAATAGGTCTCAATGTAAAGTTTCTCTCTAATATTATACTATACATTTGAAGTCGACTATAATTTTAATTTGGCTTATATTATGCATGTTGGGCTATTTATTAAGCTAGGTTCTCACTTGACCGAAAATAACAAAAGAAACTTTAAAGGCCAAGTTTCAGCAAAAAAGGAGGGCTCTAGCCAACTGAAAACCGAGCATCGAGACAAACAATTGAGATTTTTGAATCCCCTCTGGGGTAAAAGTTGGATGAGCTCGAGTTCGAGGATGCCCATTTCCGCACAGTTTTAGAGAATCATAGCCCAATTCCGCACACTTTTTATGGCCCGTTTCCGCGCAGTTTTTACATTGAAATTTTAGTTCACCATTTTTTACCATAACCCATTTCCGCACAGTTTGCAAATAAAACGTTTTTATTTTGTTGTTGATTAGGTTAGGTTCGGTTAGTTTAGAATTAGGTTTGGTTCGATTTGGGTTATGTTTGGTTCGAATACGTTTTGGTTTCGTTAGGTTATGCTACAATATAGGCATGCTATTAAACTTTTGATTTGACCATCGCAATACCACTATCGTTATAAAAAAGTGTATTGATAGACGTAAGCATTAAACCAAGTTTGATTCTGTTAAAAAAATAGAGGTAAAAATAAATCTATCGTTAAATAGCATCGATTTTATAATCATAAAACCTCACATTTTGGCTATTTTCGGTCTAATGGGCCAGCAGCATAAGTTTAAGGTTTCTAAAATGTAAGCAGGGAGTAAGGAACGTTAGAGGGAGTTTTGATCTAATGCTAAAAAAACCGTCATACAGTGGCAAATGGTAAAGAAAGTGGGGGGTAGGAATTTTTATCTCCGTTTCTCAATTTTTGCTAACGCGCAGGCGCGAGTGACGTCGTTTACTACCGCCAGCAGAGAGAATTTAAAAATTCTCTCTGCAGCCAGCGCCAGCTTCCGCTTCCATCGACTGCTGCCCCACTCACTCTGTTCGATTCGCCGTCGAGATAACCGGGAAGCCCGGAAGGCGAATTTGCGGTATCGTTCGGTAGGCGTTATAAAATATTCAACGTTTTAAAGCTCAAGTTTCGAAATTTTTTGAGACATTTACCAAGTCTTCAACTATATATTATAACATTTTCGTTAAATTTCAACATAAATATAGCTCTGAGAATAAAATTAGACACGAAAACTACACTAAGCCTTGGTTAGATATCATCGGCTGAGGCCGAGCGGCGCATCTCGAGCCGCCGGCGGCCGGGCTTGCCGTAACGGCGAGAACAGAAAAATACCTCGTTAAAAACAGATGCACGACGGTTTTTAAATTTGACGCATGCGCGCGGACACCGCGTTGAGTCCCCGAGTCAGCGCCAGAGAGAGACGATTTTAGCCACGAATCTAACGAACGCGCCTATTCACTTTAATACTCCCTCTAACGTTCCTTACTCCCTGATAAAACCTGACCTACATTATTTCGCCTTAATATGAACATAAGTTTATATAATATGTTCCATAAGTACAAATTACTACTGTCGACTCTGTGTAGAGTGAAAGGTAAAGCCGAGTATATATTAGCATAAGTTTATAAGATAAGTACAATAAGTATGACGCTACATATTTCGTAATTCTGGAGACTACTGAGAGCTAGTTCGAGAATGACGCGAGAATTGGCTGCACGTCACTTCATGACAAGTTGTCAGTAAACAGTGACAAACTTATGGAAACTAATCTTATGAACTCGTTATATTAAGTAAATTTAATGAAAAATCTTCCAACCGTTATGTTTCCTTTTCGTGATTGAATTCCGTGTTTTGTTTATCGAATCTTTGAAAGAAAAATATTCCCGTGGAAACCCCTTTCCCCTGATTAAACCTTACACGCCCAACATTTCTAATCTTGGTTTATTTATTATTTCAAAAAGAGCTACCCAATTGTCACAAAAAAGTAGTCATAGAAATTCAATAACTCGTATTAAGCTTCAATAGTTCTCAAAGTTACTAACCAGCAATTCGATTTGAACCTTCGAAACAGTTTTAGTGAGCGAGAGTGAACGTGATCAGGGAGTTACGCATCATTCGAATTCAGCATCAAAAAACAAGTGACATCAACTTTTCAATTATTATCTCTCGTAAGTTTAAAAGACTCAAAAACGAATTTCGCTTCAATTTATCGAACCTGATCTTGTAACGCTCTGGGTATTGACGTGCAATTAATCTGTGAAATGGAAGTCTTGCTTAATGTCAGAGATTTGTTCTTGTTTCAAACCAAACACTACTAACTACTTTCAGTCTGTTACTGATGAACCATCAAAAAACTCTCATCATCTCTTTTCCGCCCTTTTAGGTTTTCAAATTGTTCTTGTTAGGATTTAAGTGGACCACAAAATGGCACTGAACGAAATTGAATTTGTCGGAAATGATCGATATTTCAAATACAGGTAGAAATACAATTTTCAAATCCAAAAAGTTTTCGTTGATTAGAAAATTAATTTATTATTAAAGGTACACCCAAGAGACAATTATTAATTGTTCAACACCCAAGTCTGCTGAGGTGAGTTTATCAAAATTCGGTGGCGTTGTTGAAGCGAATCTTCAGTGTCTCTTAATTAAAATTGCTTTCTTGGTGAAAATAAAGCTTTCATTTTTGTCAGAAATGGATGGTTGTTAAACAGATCAAGTTCATGGCAGAATATTTAAAGCGATTCCTCAATATAAAGTAAATTTCACACTTGGAATTCTATTGGGCCGAACGAGACAGAATTGACATAATGCGCTAATCCTAGCTAGCTGCATGGCGCCTTCGAGCAAATGGGTGTGCGAATTAAAAAAAAAAACTCGAAATATTAGTCAATTGTAATCGTACCGTCGATTTTTCGAGATATCGATTGATCAAATTGAGTGGCATTGTTGATTTTAGAAAAAAAAATACGGACAAGAATATTCAAGAACAAAAAAGTAACTCCGCAATATTGCAAAACAAATTTTGGTGAAATAATACGAGATCATATAGATTGTTCTCTAAAAATTGAGTTAATTTTGAATCGATTAATAAAGGCGATTAATTGACGTTTGTTTCGTATAAAAATTCGAAAGCAACTATTCTCACACCCCCCGAAAATTTTTGTTTTATACCAAAATTCGTGATATCGTTTACTAATGATAAAACTATGAGAAACGAATTCCAGCTTACGTACTGTTATAAACCAATATATTGTAATTAAATTTTGTCGATGAATTTTAGGCTAGATTTTGAAGGGAACCATATTGAGTTACATGACGAATCCAAGATATACATTAATAAGCCTAATTTTTTCGAGGTATATTATTCTACGGCTATTATTGAAACACTCTGATCGAGAACCTTTACGCCGGTTTTAGCAATCTCATGTTATCGGGTGGGTCGAGTCAAGCTCGTTTTTCCGTACTCGATTGGACCATTTCAATCCGTCTCCGCCCGTTGGAATAAGCAAGCTGATTATCGTGTCCAGCCCCCAAGTGAAAGTCACGTCAAATTCTTGGTCCTTCTTAAATATGGACACCGAAGTAAGTTTTGCTCAACAACAATATACTTAATACCTAATTCATTGATTTTCGTTAATGTTTCTTTAAGGTGCTGATTTTATTAGTGTTAACCTTGGTCCTCCTGTCAATTTTACTCGTCATTCTCTCCATCGTAACCAACAAATATAAAGCGGTGCCCACCAAGAAAGTTGCCAAGAAAATGACCAAAGAAACCTTCGAAAATGTCTGGGAAAACGCCTCGCTCTTGTGCTCCGAACGTAAGCAATTACATCACCCCTAATATTTAAAATTATTTCATCTTCGTATAACAAATACAATTAACCCCCATAAATTCGAAAGATGGCCGGCGCTTTGATCATACATAAGCGAATAGTATAATTATGTTTTGCAGCGATTCCCGCTATTCTGCCTCACATTACTTGTCGTCTGCTCGCTTCGTCGTGGCTTATCGGGGTGACTTTTGTTCTGTTCTTCTTGGGTTGTTACTTGCGAACTGACTTCTCGACGGAAAGCTATAACTGCATCGACACTCTCTCGGACTTGATCAAATCGGGAATTGAACCTGTACTTGTAACCGGCGACGATTTCAAATATATTAAAGATTGGGTGAGTATTCTTCTCGTGTTAAGTCCTCTATGTTTCTGACGTCAATGAATTGTATCAGGCGGCCCTGGACCCAGTTGTTAAAGAATGGCTAGACGCTTTCGACGAGAAGAAAATGCGCAGCTTTTTCGAAGGTGGTAGCAAATTGTTTTATACGTTCACTCCAGTTTAGTGCTTTAAACCGAACACAGTTATCTGATTTATGATCCGAACAGATGAAATATCTTTGCTTGACTTCAGCTATCGGTTAAACAGTTGAGAGCCATTTTCACTTCAGATCAGATGCCTTTATGTGATGCACATTCGGATCACATCATATCTGAGATAAAAACGAGATTGTAGACATTTGAATCAGATATCTGTTGCATCGGACGTAGTTTCGGATTAATACTTTTTAAGAATTTAAACGCTTGAAATGTATTCATAACGCCTATACTTCAAAAAACATCCAGACAAATTGCATATTTGCTGTAGGTTGGATGTCGAGGGATTCGGAATCCCTCGACATCCAACCTACCTCGGAGGGAAACAGTTCTGTTTATTTTCCCAAATAATTGACTTGGTTCTAGTAGAAATGTGAGTCGGTAATATACCAAATTTTTTAAAATTTTTATGCTCAGAGTGTACAAACCTCTGGGACTGAAACCTAGTGTACTAGCCTTCCAGAGACTAAAACTTCGTCCATTTTTACTTCGGATTTCTCTTTTCCTCGATTTCCCGTTCGTTCATGCAGCTGTTTTAGCTTAAAATAGTAGTTCACACATCCTCATATTGTTATTCACTTAAGTAGTGTTTATTTGAAAGCTGGGCCAAGTAGTCACACGCACATGCTAGTGCGCTGTTATTTGGGTCAAGGGCTCATTTCGCATTCAAACTTCATTTTATATTTAAATAATCAACTATTTCTCTATTTACTTCCAAATGGACTCGCCAGGCGCCAGCCAGCTCTAAAATCGTTAGTTAAAGATCAGAATAGAAAGGCCACGGCTGCCGCCTTGGTAGCAAAAGCCGCAAAATCATGTAAAGAACCTTATATAGTGCTCACAATTCAAAGCTAATTAAATTTAATTTACTGTAAGCACGTAAAATATAAATTAACAAATTTAGTGACTGAACTGTCATTTTGGTTTTCCCAAAATTTGAATCAGTAATTTACCGGGTAAGTTACCGTTTTAAAAATATACATTAATTTCACATTTCTAGGTATGAGGTAAAAGTTTTTCCTAGAATCAGGCAATTATTTTGTGGTACCAATTTATTCAAAATCACAACATTGGTTGCGATTGCAATTTATTCCACCTATTTAATAAAGATAGAAAGAACTTATCGTGCGATAGTTTGCCTATGATTTATCAAAACACAGTAACTTGTCTTGACCAGGGATCTATGTAAATTTACTAGCAGGAATAAAGTACGGTGTCTAAACATGAACCTTCAATCTAGAAGGACCAGAAACTGGGAGGTTTTTTCTGCGTACAACGTGCGCAGTTGCCCGCCAATTTTGCAGGGTACGCCCACCACGGTAAAACGTAAACAAACGTGACGCTTTTGGGAAGAGTACAAAACTTATTTTTTACATTTTAATTTCTATGAATCACTCTCACAATTGCCAAACGCACAAATCTTTAATTTTCCTATTTTAATTATTTTATTAAACTCTACCTTTAAATTGATGCAAAAAAATTAACAATTGTCCCAAGGCTTAGCGAAATGAGACCTTAAGCGGGGGCCATTTTACTTGTTTACATTGTACCGTCTTTCTCCAAGACCTTCTCGTCTGCTAGCTTTTTTCTTTATTATTTTTGGACACTTTCTTTAACATGGGATCCGCCATTAAGATTCTGGTCCATTATATAGAAGATTTATGGTCTAAACTTCAGTCCGACTCATTGCTCAGTATAAATCCAATCCCTTCAACTCGTATCGAAAATTTTAAATTATCTAATTGGCTCACTTAAACTACGTTTTGATGACGTTCCTGACGGAGACGGCCAAAAATACATCGTTGCTTTTTACCTTTGTCACAATGATTTGCCTCTTCTTTCATACCCCCCCCCCCGCCCCGACTCGAGGAAGGGTGCCGTGGACTTTGACGTGCGCAAAAAGTTTCCTGTTCTCTATTCCTGCTTCTAAAATTACACGAATCTCTGTATCTCAGCCTTGACTAAATAATTGAAGGTTTTCATGTGTACTGTAATGGTTGTACATGTAATCAGTGTATAAAGTTAAACACGGATATCTGTAAAATTATAAAGATATCTGAACAGATATAAGATTATAAATCGTTCAGATACCGCTAGGTCGGATGAAAATTATCACCTTATCGGATCAGATTTAATAACTGAAAGAAAATACGACGTTCAATGAACTGTTGACGATATTACGGGAAAGATATCGCAATCAGATGTCATAAAAGAAGAAACAGTTCATAATTTTAAGCACTACTCCAGTTTTTTCGGGGAAAAAAGCTCTGATCATAGACGCAGACTTGATGATACTGGTGATGAGAAATTTTCTGTATGATCCCAAGACGAAAGAGTTTTTCTTGAGAAACGGAGGACTTTACTTTTCGCAACAAGTTCTTAAATTCGACTACAAACACTTCATTTTCAACACCTCTTGGATCAGAAGCACACCACAATTGAACGCCCAACTGAGGTCGGTATGATTTTTATTATTAAAAATTTAGCATCCCTAACTTCTGTATCACTACAGCGTGGAACCGATTTTCGAAAAGCAAGCTTTTAAGTATCAGAAACAAGAGTTGCATTACTCTATTGAACAGTTCATGTGGAAGAGACCATCGCAAAGCACGGTAGCCTTGGACCTGAGTAGCGTCAGCGTTGCTTTCTACTTTCTCCTCATGCTGTTGTCTGCGGCAGTAGCTGTTGTTATTACCGAAATAATCTTCTACTAACTCCCTTAAACACTGAAAATTAAATAGGTTAGATCATGAAATGGAATTACATTTTTTTCTCCAAATGTGCTACACAAACGAAATCACTGGGTGTTACGTAATTTTAAATGCACTCTTTCACATATAGGGAATTATTAGGAATTAAGGATATTAATGATATTAATGTGATTATCTATGATACGCAGTCAATTAAAAATTTTAGTAAAATTATCAGTCAGAAAACACGGATATTCATATATAGTTTTAAATGTCTAGGAAAATGCATGGAAATAGAAATTGTGATAAACCTTTGCATATATGAAGAATTCTTCCTTCATGCATTGATGGATTTTTCACATACTAAATTAAGCAATGTTATATGTTTTATAGTGTTAAACCGTGCATATATCAGAAAAACGTGTTAAAAGCGTTACATAATTTTGAGGGTTACCGTCACAAGTTTTCAACGCTGTATTGGTGGTGTTTTTTCTAATTATGTGCACAATATTGTTCATGCTATACTCAAATTCCCTCATGATGTTGAATACCCAATTTTTAGAAAAAAAAAACTAAAAACTTTATTGGACAAATGTATTAATTAAATCCATATGATTAATTCAATTATAGTGAATATATTTTTGTCACAATAAAAAGTTGATGTGTAGTCTTTGACCGGGTACAATTTTATTATCCAAACATTACATATAAAACGCCAAAAAACACAGACTTTAATGTGATCCCAGGCGTTATTTGTTCAATTAATTGATTAACATTATGAGCAGTAAGTCGGAAAATTTTCCGGAAAATGACCGAGCTATATTTTTCCGGAAAATTTTCCGTATTTTTCCGCTACCGGTTTCTCAATTAAAATTTTAAAATTTTTCAATTGCCTTTCTTTTCAAAACATTCATTATTTTGTTTTCGGTGAATTCGGAGGGGGAAAAATTGTTTGTTAACCCTGTTTAAAGTCACAAATTATGGAAAAATCAACCACTAATATTTGGCGGTACTTTAATAAATCTACTAAAGATGGCAAAATAACTGGAGAATGTATATATTGTAAACCATGTTATGCAAATAACGCAACGTGGATGAAACGCCACTTTTCATCTGGTATGTGCAAAAAGTGTTCCCCATCTGTATTGAAAAGTTTTAAAATTAACTGCACGAAAAATGAGTCATCTCATGATATGCAACTACATTTGGTAAGTCAGCGAGGTGTAATTAGTCAAATTCGTAATTCAATTATATAAAAAGGCTGCAGTTTCTATTTTAAAATGTATCTATTATATTAATTTCGAACTCAGGACAACATAACTGAAGAAGCTATCGAAATATCTTCAAAAGTTTGATAAATTGACTCAAAGCTCACTTAATTGCTAGTTTTATATTTTTCCGATTAGCGGAAAATTTTCCGGAAAATTTTGCGCGTTTTATTTTTCCGGAAAATTTACAACACTAGTAAAAACAGTACAGTTGAAATACAGTTTAACCTCAAACAAATTGCAAGAGAATTGTTCTTTTTTGATTATTAATGAAAAAAATGCGCTGATTTAAAAAAAATTCTTTCTCGGTGTAACTCGCATCCTTCCCCCACTTTTACCCCCCTTTTGGGGGTAAAAATTACTAATTAATTAATAACTTCTGTTCTAATTATCCGATTACCATTTTACGATAACAGAATTGTAGCTCTTATGCTCTTCTACAAAACATGTATAGACATTGTTTTACGATAAAGCAGCGGTTATTTAGATATTCAGGGTTTAGTAACGCCCCCTAAAGTTTTGTCCGAAGAGAAAATACTGACTATATATTGTTACGTAGGAATAAGTAACGAGACTGGGTTTCTAACTTTAACTTTACAATTTTATTAACGTTAGGCGGGAAATATACAATAGCCCTTTTCGCATGTCGGAGGGTAAAAGTGGGGGAAAATGCGAGGCGCATGCGCGTTAGTATCAACGTGGATAAAATAGCAGACTACGGTCTTAGCCTCCGCGTATTTCCTCATTATTTTAGAGGCATCAACTTTGCCATTAAATCTGATCATTTTCGATACATTTTCTTGATTTTTTTCTTAAAAATTTAAAGAAAAAGTGTAATAAAATTCATTTAAGCCAGTGGTTTTCTAGTTAGTTCAATTTTGTAGGATTGTTCAATTATTTTTTTTTTCATATGATTCTTAAGCCTTTGCACTATGCCTGGATGCTGCGTTGTGGTAGTGGGTGGGATGCAAGAATCAATCGTATAAAGTAAAGAAAGATGGTAAAACAGTGGAAATTAAAATTCACAGAATTGTTGTGAAAAGGGGAACGAGTTATAAATCTAAAATATTGGAACTCCAAAGACGGGGATATGTAACATGAATTCCGTTAGTGGGTACCGGGCCCTGGTCGGGAATCGGCGGCCCTCGCGGGGAAAGCGCTCTTTTTTTGCGGGGTTGCTCTCGTGGTTTTGCCCGGCTCCTGCTTGGATACCGACATTATTTATGAAGGCGACACTAAGCCTTGGTTATTAAGGGAAATATCTTCGATATTATCATTTTTTAAAGCTAAAATGTGCATGTCTTTTCGCCAGTAGGATTTAAATATAATTCCCATATTTTTCCAAACTTCTTTAAGTTCCAATATTTTTAGTTTATCATGGTTTAGATTCAAATTTACTCCGTTATCTACAATCCCAGCTATTTCTCCGTAGGCCGATGGCGTCGTCTGCTATTTTATCCACGACGCACGACAAGCGCATGCGCGCATAAATTTGCGAAAAGGTCTATAGGCCGTAGGAAACTAAGCCTTGGACGGACGGAGATGTTCGACCCGTTAACGCGACGGTACGAGGAGAGCGCCCGTACGGAGGAGACTTCGCTAGGGGCAAGACCTTTTCGTTCTCGGTACCCCGGCTTAGACTAAGGGATAGGAGCTGGCTTTTGCAGCTGGCGATCCTACCCTGAATCGAAAGGCTTCGCTTGTTCAGCGTTCGTCCCTTCGACCTCCGTTACAAGACTCCTCTGGATTTGAGCCGGGCTGCCTTTTATACCCTTCGGGAGGGGTGACGAGCAATTCTTGGGGGTCTTATGGGATCTATTTTTGTAGTCTGTCTGTCTTTTTCCCCCGTCCAAGGTTGGCGTGACAGCTCCCCCGGAAGGAAAGAGCCGTCCACGGCGAAAAATTAGATAATAATAATAATGAAAATTACAAAATAATAAATAAATATACGGTGAATTAGTAAAACCAAAGGCGGGATGAGTTAGGCGACGAGCAGAACTTTGTTGATGCGGGACCTTAGCGTCGGATCGGATGGAAACAGGAGCGGGAGGCCGTGCAGGAGGCAGCGGGAAACTTCGTAGGTGAGTAGACCGTCGTCGGAGGGAGTGATGGAGGGCGGCAAGGCCCGGAACTTGGTTGGGAATTCCGAGAGGTCGAAGTTGAGTATCCCTTGGAGTCGGATTTCCTGTGATAGGTACGCGCGAACCCGGAAACCTAGGAAGGCTGGCGGCGGGGTAGTGCCAAACACGGTGATGGTAGATACTATAAAGTCTACATATACGAGGTGATATCGGTGGTTGAGGAAACATGGTAGCAGAAGCGCATCTTGACTGAAAATGTCGCTGTCCTCCGGGGGGTGATGAAATGGCGGGGTGGTTTCCGTTGCGTGTATGGCGTCGGTAAAGGCCGAATCGAAGATGAAGACAGCGCGGTGGCTGGACGATAGTAAATACTTCATGTAGACGTTGAAGACGGACTGTGGGACCGTAGTGGCTTTGGATTCGTCGAGGAGATGAAGGTCCATAGTGGGGATGGTAATACCGAAGCGGGTGATTGTGTCTGTCTTCAATGTGGGGGCCACCGGCGATGGCAATAGCGTAGGCCGCTCCCGCGCTTGACGGCGACGTTCTCGGCGACCGAGAGCTCTAATAACGCTGGGGTGTAGGGGGTCCGAAGTGCGAAGTTTCTGGAGCTCGGCTCGATAGCCTTGACGGCGACGGAGAGTACACGGTTTTGGCGGCATTATTGCGAGAGGTCCAAGGCGGGCGGAAATAAGATGGTCGTGATTATCACTGGACGCCACGTGGCCGCGAGATCGTAAACTGACGATGGAGTCGGTATGACCGGATAACGGAGGGACGTTGCCCTGGAGGGATGTATTTATTTTTCCTTCCCCCTTTTTCTCTTTTTTTTTTTTGAACTGTGTTTTTTTTTTTTTTTTTTGTTTAGGAAGGGTAGGATAACCGATCGGGGAAATGTCGCATGCGGGTCGAGCGTCGAGGGGGGTGAGAATTGTTGGAACCAGAGTCGATTGATATGGCTGGTGTCGAAATAGTATCGGGGGGCGTGTTGGGCGAAAACGTGCAGGTGGTAGTTGACGTATGGAATGAAACGCGACGGGGTCCGGGGGATCCTTCGAAGTCGAGACGTTGTAGGTAGGGTTTGAGCCTATCAGTGGAAAAACAATGTCGGTTTTCTTGCCGCTAGAGTCCATAATTTCATAATCATTTGGGGCGGTTTGTCGTAAAATCCGGTAGGGGCCGCTGTATTGGTGAAGAAGTTTCTCACTTCGACCCGGGGCACGGCGAGGGGTTTTCACGAATACGAGATCTCCATCTTTAAATGTACAAGCGCGACGGGTAGTGTCAAAACGAGCCTTGCTTTTAGTTTGGGCAATGGCATGGCGGTCTGCCGCGATGGAGCGCGCACGATGAGCGTATACGATATTCTCGAGCCCGAATTGTGACTGGAGTGTTGAAGCCGGAAGCTCCAGGGCGGCGTCTAGCATAAGGTCGGCGTCATAACCATGGAGAAGAAAGAATGGGGAATACCCGGTAGTCTCATGGAGGGAGCTGTTGTATGCGAACACTAAATACGGGAGGAAACGGTCCCAGTCTTTGTGACTCTCGGAAACGTACTGTGATAGCATGTCCGCCAGAGTTTTGTTGAAACGTTCAACAAGACCATTGGTTCGGGGGTGGTATGCCGTGGTGCGATGGTGGTTGACACTGAAGAGTTTGGTAATCTCTGTGACTGTTTTGTTGAGGAATTCTGTACCCCGATCAGAGATTAGGTCACGGGGTGCGCCGTATTTGAGGATGACTTGATTAACCAGGAAACGAGCCGATTCCTCGGCTGTGCCGCGAGGGACCGCTGCAGCAACGACCATCCGGGTGCAATAATCAGTACACACTATGACGTGGACATTCCCATCATTGGAGACCGGAAAAGGACCGAGTTTATCAATCCCTATCTGCTGGAATGGTTTTGTAGTGGGTGGAATAGATTGCAGAAACCCAGGTGGCTTGAATGGGTACGTTTTGTGCCGCTGGCAAGCGAGACATGAAGCGACGTAATTAGTTATGTGAGTCAGCATTTTCGGCCACCAAAACCGTGTCCGAATACGTTCCCAGGTTCTATGTAGTCCAGCATGACCACCCTGGATGTCATCGTGAAGAGCGTACATTATGGCTGATCTCATTTCTTTTGGGGCAGCCACGGCCCGGTGGAAACCCGTGTTGGTGCGAATACGGCGGCATAGGAGGTCTTGATGGATTTCAAAGCATTGGGCGGCTTTTCGGAGTTTTTTGGTGGACGATTGTTCGGGGTCGTCCAAGAACTGGATGATCTCCTGGAGATATTGATCTTGATTTTGGAGATGGCGAATGTCAAAGTGGTCCAAGCGCGGATGTAACGAGTCGGGGGCCGCCGGAATGACGAGAAGCGACTCAGTGACTATTGGGGGTGGTTCATACGGGCTGCGGGAAAGCGCGTCGGCATCCAAATGTTTTCGACCGTCTTTATGTTTTATAATTGGGTCGAATTCCTGGAGTGTGAGGGACCAGCGAGCTAGCCGGCCGTTGGGATTTTTCACTGACGTTAGCCAGCATAAGCCGTGGTGGTCGGTGACAATGGTTACGGGGCGACCATAGATATAGGGGCGAAACTTCTGCGTGCCGAAAACTATCGCCAAGCGTTCCAGTTCTGTGGGACTGTAATTTTGTTCAGCGGAGTTTAAAAGGCAACTGGCGTAAGCGATTACATGCTCCTGTTGGTTAATACGTTGTTTTAAAATGGCGCCTATACCATAAGCAGACGCATCCGTGTGGATTTCGAATGGCTCCCCCCATTGTGGGTGTTGCACAATTGGCTCTGAAATGAGGTGGGTTCGGAGAGTGCGGAAGGCAGTTTCCGCTTCCGCAGACCAAGTGAAAGTGGTGTCCTTTTTAGTGAGGCTCGTCAAGGGTTTCGCTATCTGAGAGAACCCTTTTATAAAGCGACGGTAATATCCGGCCAAACCGAGAAATTGTTGAACTTGGCGTTGGGTTTTTGGTACCGGAAAGTTTTCTACCGAAGCGAGATTCTTGGGGTCTGGTGATATTCCATTGCCATCGATTATGTGTCCCAGGTAACGTATACGAGTTTTTGCGAAAGAGCACTTACTCGGTTTGATTTTGAGATTGGCCTTTGCGAGACAGGACAACACCTGATCTATGTGTTGGAGATGACTCGGAAAGTTGGATGAAAAGATTATAATATCATCCAAGTAGGCTACGGCCACCTGCCACATCAATCCGCCTAGTGCTTTATACATTAGCCTCTGAAACGTACTTGGTGAATTACACAGACCCATGCCCAGGACGTTGAATTCATATTGCCCGTCAGGTGTGACGAATGCGGTTTTCTCTCGGTCGGTTTCGGAGACTTCAACTTGGAAATAGCAGGATGCTAAGTCGAGAGTTGTAAATAACGTAGATCCAGCTAAACGATCGAGAGCGTCGTCGATGCGTGGGAGAGGATGAAGGTCTCGTTTGGTAACTTTGTTCAATTTGCGCCAGTCTACACAAAAGCGCCAGGATCCATCTCTCGTTTTTACCAGTACCACTGGGGCGGCCCAGGGGCTGCAGGATTCTCGGATAACATTGGCTTTCATCAACTTAGCGACTTCCTTTTTCAGCAGTTCTCGTTCTTTCATGGATTTTCTATACGGCTGTGAACGCACGGGAGCCGAATCGCCGGTGTAGATATTGTGGGTTATAAGGGACGTACGGCCCAAGTCTGTCTCGTGTTTTGAAAAGACGGTTTCATACTGCTGAAGAAGATTTCGAAGTTCGTTAGTTTCAGCTTCAGTAAGCTGGTCACCTATGTCTAAGGTTTCCATGATGTTGACGGAGGGCTTAATGGGTGTATCGGCGGGTTCCAAGAGCTGTAAGTCGAGGATCTCGTGGGCCCTGGCTATAAGAGAGCGGCGCGGTATGACCATTGCTTTTTTATGTGGGTTAGCTACACGTATCTGCGCGGTACCATTGTTAAATTCAGTCAACGTTTTACAAACGAGGATTCCAAAGCGTTCGAAGGCATCTGGCGTAGTTTCCACCAAGAATGTATCGCTTGCCTTTAGGGTGCTAACTTCAAGGGCTACTTCCGTGAAGGGAGGTATGGTTGTATCAGCAGTACAGTGCACTTTGAACGAATGGTCAAAAATATGATCCGGTAGTGGGAATGAAATGTCCTGGAAGCCGATAGTGCGATTGCGAAAGCTGATTTCCACGTGGTGGGTGGAGCAGAACTCCAGGCCGAGTAATAGGTCATGGTTGAACTTTTCAATGGCCACGGCTTCGACGTCATAGGTAGTGGGACCAATTGTAAGGGCAAGTTGAGTAGTACCAAGTGGTGTGATTAACGAGCCATTAGCGACCCGAAGGTGGATGTTTTTGGTTGGTGTGATTCTAATTCCGATCTTTTTACAAAGCTCGTGACTAATAATGTTCTTATAGCTACCGGAATCTATGATCACACTAGTAGATGTTCCTCTCAGGGTGGCCGGAATGGTGATTAGTTTGTCGAGGGAACTGAGGAGGAATGGAGCTATGTACGTAGACGGCTGGTAACCTCCTAGTTCCGCCGTCTGTCCCCGTTTCCCGAATTGCTGTTACGGTAGTTGGGGTGCGGGGAGTTGCTTCGGTTCCGCCATGGAGAGGCATTGCGGACCGGTCCTTGTCTTGTGTCAGACTGGTTGGTATCTCGGCGATCTCTGGCAGGGGAACGGAACGCGTCACGGCGGTCATTTGAAGGTGCGCGGTACGCGTCACTGCGGTCGTTGGAAGGTGCGCGATACGCGTCACTGCGGTCGTTGGAAGGTGCGCGGTACGTGTCGCGGCGGTCGTTGGAAGGTGCGCGGTACGTGTCGCGGCGGTCGTTGGAAGGTGCGCGGTACGAGTCGCGACGGTCGTTGGACGATGAGCGGTAGCGATCGCGTCCTCGATTTTGTTGACAATAAGAAGCCAAGTGGGTATTCTCCCCGCGGTTATAACACTGCATGGCGGGGCTATGGGTCCGACGTCGAACACTTTGACGAACGTCATCTATTTCGTGCCTAAGGGCTTGGAGATCTTTCCGAAAGGACTCCAGTCCCTCGGAGGTAGGTTGACTGTAGAGTAGAGGAGCGGAATTTGTGAGTACGGGCGTAGTGGGCTGTTGCTGCTTGCTTAAAACAGTTGTGAGTAGCTCCAAAATGCGTTGATTATTGGAAAGGTCCAGACTGGGCGTCGTTGGGGTCATTGTGGCCAGTAACTGCAGTTTCTCCAAAAATTGGGGAGTTGTATTCGGTCCCATTAGGATCATCTTATCCCGTAATGCCGGTTGTAGGCCCCGAAGAAGATGATTAATTTTTTCTTCGTCCCTCATTGAGGAATTGGCCAGTGAACAAAGTACTAGAACATCTCGATAGTACTTTATTGGGTCTTCGCCTGGGGCTTGTTGCCGGGACAGAAGTTCATTGAAGATAGCGCGAGCTGGGCGGCTAAATTCAGAGGTTATGGCCGCCTCCCAGGCAGCCCAGTCGCGAGTGGCCGAGGCGGGGGACCGCAATTCTAACGCATACCAGCTGAGGGCCTTGCCTTGGAAGACATGGGCCAGATAGGATACCCTGTCAGTATTTGGTGTTGAGGTGCTTTGTTTAAACACGGAAAGCCATTCGTGTACGTCGCACGTGTCAGGGTTAAACTTTGGTAGGTCCTGGCGGAGAGTGAGAGCGGCGAGGGCCGCGGTGACGGCGGCGGTGATGTCTGCAGCGGTAGCCATAGTAATGGATTTTGTCCCAGCCAGGGGAGGTGCTTTGATGCGGACCTCTACGGCTTTTCGTCGGGTAGGTTCCTTAGAGAACGGGCCGAACTCTGGAATTAGTTGGAGATGCCTTCTGGAGCGGCGAGGGGAAGTTTCCGTAACTAAAAGATTGTTTCTCGGTAGAGCAATCTCGGGGACGGTATCGTTGTACCCTTCGTAGTCCGTATATTCTTCGGTATCTGACGATAGACTCATGCGGTAGATAGCGACGGAGGGATGGGAAGAGTTGCCCCGCGCCTCCACCAGTTGTTACGTAGGAATAAGTAACGAGACTGGGTTTCTAACTTTAACTTTACAATTTTATTAACGATAGGCGGGAAATATACAATAGGCCGTAGGAAACTAAGCCTTGGACGGACGGAGATGTTCGACCCGTTAACGCGACGGTACGAGGAGAGCGCCCGTACGGAGGAGACTTCGCTAGGGGCAAGACCTTTTCGTTCTCGGTACCCCGGCTTAGACTAAGGGATAGGAGCTGGCTTTTGCAGCTGGCGATCCTACCCTGAATCGAAAGGCTTCGCTTGTTCAGCGTTCGTCCCTTCGACCTCCGTTACAAGACTCCTCTGGATTTGAGCCGGGCTGCCTTTTATACCCTTCGGGAGGGGTGACGAGCAATTCTTGGGGGTCTTATGGGATCTATTTTTGTAGTCTGTCTGTCTTTTTCCCCCGTCCAAGGTTGGCGTGACAGCTCCCCCGGAAGGAAAGAGCCGTCCACGGCGAAAAATTAGATAATAATAATAATGAAAATTACAAAATAATAAATAAATATACGGTGAATTAGTAAAACCAAAGGCGGGATGAGTTAGGCGACGAGCAGGGCTTTGTTGATGCGGGACCTTAGCGTCGGATCGGATGGAAACAGGAGCGGGAGGCCGTGCAGGAGGCAGCGGGCAACTTCGTAGGTGAGTAGACCGTCGTCGGAGGGAGTGATGGAGGGCGGCAAGGCCCGGAACTTGGTTGGGAATTCCGAGAGGTCGAAGTTGAGTATCCCTTGGAGTCGGATTTCCTGTGATAGGTACGCGCGAACCCGGAAACCTAGGTAGGCTGGCGGCGGGGTAGTGCCAAACACGGTGATGGTAGATACTATAAAGTCTACATATACGAGGTGATATCGGTGGTTGAGGAAACATGGTAGCAGAAGCGCATCTTGACTGAAAATGTCGCTGTCCTCCGGGGGGTGATGAAATGGCGGGGTGGTTTCCGTTGCGTGTATGGCGTCGGTAAAGGCCGAATCGAAGATGAAGACAGCGCGGTGGCTGGACGATAGTAAATACTTCATGTGGACGTTGAAGACGGACTGTGGGACCGTAGTGGCTTTGGATTCGTCGAGGAGATGAAGGTCCATAGTGGGGATGGTAATACCGAAGCGGGTGATTGTGTCTGTCTTCAATGTGGGGGCCACCGGCGATGGCAATAGCGTAGGCCGCTCCCGCGCTTGACGGCGACGTTCTCGGCGACCGAGAGCTCTAATAACGCTGGGGTGTAGGGGGTCCGAAGTGCGAAGTTTCTGGAGCTCGGCTCGATAGCCTTGACGGCGACGGAGAGTACACAGTTTTGGCGGCATTATTGCGAGAGGTCCAAGGCGGGCGGAAATAAGATGGTCGTGATTATCACTGGACGCCACGTGGCCGCGAGATCGTAAACTGACGATGGAGTCGGTATGACCGGATAACGGAGGGACGTTGCCCTGGAGGGATGTATTTATTTTTCCTTCCCCCTTTTTTTCTCTTTTTTTTTGAACTGTGTTTTTTTTTTTTTTTTTTTAGGAAGGGTAGGATAACCGATCGGGGAAATGTCGCATGCGGGTCGAGCGTCGAGGGGGGTGAGAATTGTTGGAACCAGAGTCGATTGATATGGCTGGTGTCGAAATAGTATCGGGGGGCGTGTTGGGCGAAAACGTGCAGGTGCTAGTTGACGTATGGAATGAAACGCGACGGGGTCCGGGGGATCCTTCGAAGTCGAGACGTTGTAGGTAGGGTTTGAGCCTATCAGCGGAAAAACAATGTCGGTTTTCTTGCCGCTAGAGTCCATAATTTCATAATCATTTGGGGCGGTTTGTCGTAAAATCCGGTAGGGGCCGCTGTATTGGTGAAGAAGTTTCTCACTTCGACCCGGGGCACGGCGAGGGGTTTTCACGAATACGAGATCTCCATCTTTAAATGTACAAGCGCGACGGGTAGTGTCAAAACGAGCCTTGCTTTTAGTTTGGGCAATGGCATGGCGGTCTGCCGCGATGGAGCGCGCACGATGAGCGTATACGATATTCTCGAGCCCGAATTGTGACTGGAGTGTTGAAGCCGGAAGCTCCAGGGCGGCGTCTAGCATAAGGTCGGCGTCATAACCATGGAGAAGAAAGAATGGGGAATACCCGGTAGTCTCATGGAGGGAGCTGTTGTATGCGAACACTAAATACGGGAGGAAACGGTCCCAGTCTTTGTGACTCTCGGAAACGTACTGTGATAGCATGTCCGCCAGAGTTTTGTTGAAACGTTCAACAAGACCATTGGTTCGGGGGTGGTATGCCGTGGTGCGATGGTGGTTGACACTGAAGAGTTTGGTAATCTCTGCGACTGTTTTGTTGAGGAATTCTGTACCCCGATCAGAGATTAGGTCACGGGGTGCGCCGTATTTGAGGATGACTTGATTAACCAGGAAACGAGCCGATTCCTCGGCTGTGCCGCGAGGGACCGCTGCAGCAACGACCATTTGGGTGCAATAATCAGTACACACTATGACGTGGACATTCCCATCATTGGAGACCGGAAAAGGACCGAGTTTATCAATCCCTTCGGCACGGAATGGTTTTATAGTGGGTGGAATAGATTGCAGAAACCCAGGTGGCTTGAATGGGTACGTTTTGTGCCGCTGGCAAGCGAGACATGAAGCGACGTAATTAGTTATGTGAGTCAGCATTTTCGGCCACCAAAACCGTGTCCGAATACGTTCCCAGGTTCTATGTAGTCCAGCATGACCACCCTGGATGTCATCGTGAAGAGCGTACATTATGGCTGATCTCATTTCTTTTGGGGCAGCCACGGCCCGGTGGAAACCCGTGTTGGTGCGAATACGGCGGCATAGGAGGTCTTGATGGATTTCAAAGCATTGGGCGGCTTTTCGGAGTTTTTTGGTGGACGGTTGTTCGGGGTCGTCCAAGAACTGGATGATCTCCTGGAGGTATTGATCTTGATTTTGGAGATGGCGAATGTCAAAGTGGTCCAAGCGCGGATGTAACGAGTCGGGGGCCGCCGGAATGACGAGAAGCGACTCAGTGACTATTGGGGGTGGTTCATACGGGCTGCGGGAAAGCGCGTCGGCATCCAAATGTTTTCGACCGTCTTTATGTTTTATAATTGGGTCGAATTCCTGGAGTGTGAGGGACCAGCGAGCTAGCCGGCCGTTGGGATTTTTCACTGACGTTAGCCAGCATAAGCCGTGGTGGTCGGTGACAATGGTTACGGGGCGACCATAGATATAGGGGCGAAACTTCTGCGTGCCGAAAACTATCGCCAAGCATTCCAGTTCTGTGGGACTGTAATTTTGTTCAGCGGAGTTTAAAAGGCAACTGGCGTAAGCGATTACATGCTCCTGTTGGTTAATACGTTGTTTTAAAATGGCGCCTATACCATAAGCAGACGCATCCGTGTGGATTTCGAATGGCTCCCCCCATTGTGGGTGTTGCACAATTGGCTCTGAAATGAGGTGGGTTCGGAGAGTGCGGAAGGCAGTTTCCGCTTCCGCAGACCAAGTGATGTCCTTTTTAGTGAGGCTCGTCAAGGGTTTCGCTATCTGAGAGAACCCTTTTATAAAGCGACGGTAATATCCGGCCAAACCGAGAAATTGTTGAACTTGGCGTTGGGTTTTTGGTACCGGAAAGTTTTCTACCGAAGCGAGATTCTTGGGGTCTGGAGATCTTTCCGAAAGGACTCCAGTCCCTCGGAGGTAGGTTGACTGTAGAGTAGAGGAGCGGAATTTGTGAGTACGGGCGTAGTGGGCTGTTGCTGCTTGCTTAAAACAGTTGTGAGTAGCTCCAGAATGCGTTGATTATTGGAAAGGTCCAGACTGGGCGTCGTTGGGGTCATTGTGGCCAGTAACTGCAGTTTCTCCAAAAATTGGGGAGTTGTATTCGGTCCCATTAGGATCATCTTATCCCGTAATGCCGGTTGTAGGCCCCGAAGAAGATGATTAATTTTTTCTTCGTCCCTCATTGAGGAATTGGCCAGTGAATAAAGTACTAGAACATCTCGATAGTACTATATTGGGTCTTCGCCTGGGGCTTGTTGCCGGGACAGAAGTTCATTGAAGATAGCGCGAGCTGGGCGGCTAAATTCAGAGGTTATGGCCGCCTCCCAGGCAGCCCAGTCGCGAGTGGCCGAGGCGGGGGACCGCAATTCTAACGCATACCAGCTGAGGGCCTTGCCTTGGAAGACATGGGCCAGATAGGATACCCTGTCAGTATTTGGTGTTGAGGTGCTTTGTTTAAACACGGAAAGCCATTCGTGTACGTCGCACGTGTCAGGGTTAAACTTTGGTAGGTCCTGGCGGAGAGTGAGAGCGGCGAGGGCCGCGGTGACGGCGGCGGTGATGTCTGCAGCGGTAGCCATAGTAATGGATTTTGTCCCAGCCAGGGGAGGTGCTTTGATGCGGACCTCTACGGCTTTTCGTCGGGTAGGTTCCTTAGAGAACGGGCCGAACTCTGGAATTAGTTGGAGATGCCTTCTGGAGCGGCGAGGGGAAGTTTCCGTAACTAAAAGATTGTTTCTCGGTAGAGCAATCTCGGGGACGGTATCGTTGTACCCTTCGTAGTCCGTATATTCTTCGGTATCTGACGATAGACTCATGCGGTAGATAGCGACGGAGGGATGGGAAGAGTTGCCCCGCGCCTCCACCAGTTGTTACGTAGGAATAAGTAACGAGACTGGGTTTCTAACTTTAACTTTACAATTTTATTAACGATAGGCGGGAAATATACAATAGGCCGTAGGAAACTAAGCCTTGGACGGACGGAGATGTTCGACCCGTTAACGCGACGGTACGAGGAGAGCGCCCGTACGGAGGAGACTTCGCTAGGGGCAAGACCTTTTCGTTCTCGGTACCCCGGCTTAGACTAAGGGATAGGAGCTGGCTTTTGCAGCTGGCGATCCTACACTGAATCGAAAGGCTTCGCTTGTTCAGCGTTCGTCCCTTCGACCTCCGTTACAAGACTCCTCTGGATTTGAGCCGGGCTGCCTTTTATACCCTTCGGGAGGAGTGACGAGCAATTCTTGGGGGTCTTATGGGATCTATTTTTGTAGTCTGTCTGTCTTTTTCCCCCGTCCAAGGTTTGCGTGACAATATGAGCCCCTAAAAATCGCGGTTAGATGTAGACGTAAATCTAGGGTGATTTTCCGATGATGCTTGCGTTTTTCTCATTGGCCATCGCTATATTACGTGTTATGCTAAAAACCATAAAAAGTATTTTCCCACGAGTCTGAAATTTTAGTTTTAGTTTCAATGTAATGGCTGAATATAATAGTAGTTTTAACTTCAAAATGGATCGCGATATTTGTATTTTTTGCAATTTGCAGGTCGTGTCTGGTAAAAATGACTAATTAATTAATAACTTCTGTTCTAATTATCCGATTACCATTTTAATTAATAACTTGGTTCTAATTATCCGATTACCATTTTACGATAACAGAATTGTAGCTCTTATTCTCCTCTACAAAACATGTATAGACATTGTTTTACGATAAAGCAGCGGTTATTTAGATATTCAGGGTTTAGTAACGCTATGTATGTTCAGTTCTTTACGCAAATACTGTCCAAAATTTACCGCAAATGATGTTCCATTTCCCAAAACATATTGTGGCTTTATATTTAAACTTTTCACAAATGATAGTAAGCATTGACCATGCTCTAAAGGAATAATCAGGGATAGATTTAATTTTAGAAGTAGGAATGGAGAACAGAGTAATCTGGGCGCGCGTCATAGTCCCGGACCCCCTTCCACGGGAAGGGGGGGTATGAAAGAATAGGCGGGTCACAGCGACAGAGGTAAAAAGGAATTACGTATTTTTCGCAGTCTCGTCAGCAACGTCATCTAAACGTAGTTTAAGTGAGCCAATAAGATAGTTTGAACTTTTCGTTACGTGTTGGAGGCAGGGGCTCTATACTGGGCTATGAGTCGGACCAGAAATATATGGTCGGACTGAATTAAACACTAACCGTTCTCCATTCCTACTTCTAAAATTAAATCTATCCATATATTTCGAATCAACATAAATAAATCTTTCTCGTGAAAATATGTTATTTTAAATCTACCATGATGGTTATGTAATAAACAAACGTAGCTATTCAGCTAATATTTTTGTGTCGGTATGTCTGTTATATCGTGTTACTATTCCTTTAAGACTATAGCCATATAGCTGTATTAGTGTTTCATCGAGGTGGAATTTAACATGGTGGTTATATTCCGCATTCGGATTAGTGGGATTATTAGAAAATCCGCCAGTTCGCTGGCATATCAGCTGAATGTGAATTCAGTCCAATCGTAATTCTGTTCACCTGGAGGATTCCGAAATGATTGATTAATGAATTTCTTATAAATTGGTCATAGGAAAATTATATTTTCTTTTTCAAGTCTAAATTTTATCGTTATTAAACAAGAGTCAATTAAGATACCAAGGTAAATTACAAAAAATTATTTTTCACACTTGTGAAGTAAGTTAAAGATATTGCATTTTTTCTCAAAAAATTAAAGATTAAATTGTAATATTGGCTTGAAAGCATTCAATAAAACCTGACCTATATTATTTTGACTTAATATGATCAGAAGTGAGATGAGACTAGAAGTGAAGGGCTCTAGCATTGGTAGTAGATCCTGGCACTAGTGAACAAATTTGAGGATTTTACGCCGCTTCCATCGCGCCTACGCTACTGTGTTATCAAGAATATTCACTTTCGCCGAGTGAAGAATTTGGTTAGCTCAGTACTTCTAGTCTCATCTCACTTCTGATATGATGAAGTAAATTTAACGAAAGAGCTACCAACCAAAACTTCTTCTTCATGGTTGAATTGCTATTTCATGCAGTCTTTGAAAGATAAATATTCCCGCAGGAAACCCCCGTATTGAACCATACACGTCCAACATTTCTAATCTTGTTTATTTTTTTATTTCTAAAATATTTACCCAATTTTTGAGGCATGACAAAAAAGTAATCATGGAAATCCAATAACTCCTCTTAAGCTTAAGTAGTTCGCAATTCGATTTGAACCCTCGAAACAGTTTTATTGAGCGGGAGTGAACGTCATCACGGGGCTACACATCATTCAAATTCTGCATTCTAAAAACACTTCACACCAACATTTCAATTATCATCGGTCGTAAGTTTAAAATGCTCTAAAAAGAGACTTGAATCTGGGGTTCATTTTTAGGACAAACCTTTTTAACTCTCTGAATAGTGGCGTGAAATTTATCGGCAATTGTCGAATGAAGAGCGTAGATTGCCCAACAAAACTATATAGCAATGTAACTTAGAAAAATGCTTCAAATTAATCAAGGTAGCTGATGTAAAGGGAGGGTGAAAATATATATTTCTTGTTTTGTCCATACTCAAAAATATTCATTGAAATATTTCTAGCACAACCTCTGATAAGGATGCCCTAAAATTCGCTGAACGGTATAGCCGATATTTTAAATTCAGGTACAGAATTTTCATTTTAAAATCTTAAATGCTATTTTAACACTTGAAACACTCGTAGTTTTGGTTTCCGATATCGAGTTATGTTCAAAGTTTCGTGAGCTTTGAGCTATTTTAGGAGCTATTTAAGTATATTACAAGAATAATTACCTTAAGTTAAAGTAACTTTCATACTGAAAAACCGATGTAAAGGTATTAACTTTTAATTGGTGCATAATATGAGGCTAACTATAGTAGAATTCAACCTCAGAAAGGGTAGATATTCTCCCGTGTCCAAATATTCTAATGTTGGTTAGCAAAAATTTTGATCAGATTTAAGTCACAGCAAAAGAATAAATAAGGAACTTTTTAAATTTTTATAATTTCGTCAAGCTTCATTCTTCCATTATACTTATAAACTCACTGTAGTTTAAGAAAGTAGAGAGTGGTTAACAGAAAGCGCAGTTCACGGGATGCGTTAAGAATGTCCGTCTGGGGATATTGCGCGTTTCATCTTAAGTAATACTGATCAAAAATGTTTCACTCAATCTATTTGAATAAGCGTTGAATATTTCTAATATCCATGTGCAATCTATCAAATCAAACGCTTCGATTGATCAAAATTATAGTAATTACAGGAATACATAGATTTTTCTACTTGGAATCTTTAACAGGCCATTTTCTGGATCTTTCTGGTTGACTTAAAGGGGAGTAGGTGTATAAATCGTCACCCCTGACGTCATGCATCATGTATTTGAACTTAAAAACCGCGTGATATTGACCTGCGCCGCGATTCCCGCGACCTATGAGCGCCAAACCCTAATGTAAACAAATTCTCTTTGCATAGATATTTTAAAAATTTTAATTTTTGGAGTTGAAGTTGGGATTCGCCTTAAATGTCTAACTTTTTTGTTTGAGCCACTTTTATATTATTATTTTTTGTTTTTAATGGCTAGATATATTTTGACAATAGAAGTTTTATTGTATAAGCGTATAAGTTATTTAGAGTCGTTGCGAGAGGAGGATTTATTTTGTTGTTTTATTGATTAGGTGTCATTTTTCCTGTGGTTTTCTTAAGTTTTTTTTGTTCCTATTCATGTGAACAGCCAATGAAACGCAAGGAGGTAGGCGCGGGCTGTTAAACAAGTTTTTAAGCCCTTCCCCTTACATTCAATCAGTAATTACTAGTATAAAGATTCCTAGAAGAAGAAATCTATGTATTCCTGGTAATTACCATAAAGAAATGAATTTAAAGACAGGCATATTAATAGGAAATAAGGCATGCAAAAGAATTACACTCGTGCTTTAATTATGTTTCAGTTTAGAACCGAACACTCCTAACTAGTCTCAGTCTGTTACTGAAGAACCACGATAAATGTTTCAGCCTTTGAAGGTTTCGGATTGTCCATTCTAGAATTTAAGTGGAACCCAAAATGGCATTGAACGAAATTGAATTTGTTGGAAATGATCGATATCTCAAATACAGGTAAAGCTTGAATTTTCAAAACCTAATTTTATCGTTGATTTTGAAAATTAATTGACTATTAAAGGTACCCCCAAGAGACAACTATTAATGCTTCTATATCTAAGGTGAGTTTATCAAAATTCTTTGGCGTTGTTGAAGCGAGTCTTTGGGGTCTCGGAATCAAGATTGATTTATTGATGACAATTCATCTTTAATTTCTTGTCAGTATTCGGCGGTTCTGGAACAGATGAAGTTCATTGCTGAATATTTAGAACAATTCCTCAACATCAAGTAAATTTAACACTTGGAATTCGATTCGACTATTATTTGGACCAAGAAGGAATTTACTACAAGAAGGCCTAAAAAGACGTCCCGTGTGCGCGTGATAGTCGACAATCCCCCCTCATGGGTGGGGGGAGGCTGGAAACGGAGGCGGGACTAAATATTTTATCTTACTCTATATTTTCCACCAGCTATCTCTTTTAACTTTTCGTTAAGCCTTGGTTTGGTTTTTGGAACTGACGAAATTATAAGTACAGTACACTTGATTCGATTTAGAAACAATTATAGAACGAACGATTTTCACGTAGAGACACGTATTCAAAATCTATTAAGTAAGGTTCAAAACCTTAAACTAACTTGTTAATGGCAATTAAAAACCATTCTCGTACCGTTTCTACACCGCTGGGCCCTGGCATCCTTCATTTTCTGTTTACTTTGCTCGAGGTTTTATTTCTCTATTCGGAATACGTCAATCGCGTCTGTATGACCTATCCCCACGGGATCCAATAGGAAAGCGCAGAGCAATGACGGGCATGAAAGGGGTGGGGCTCAGTGGCGGCGCCAGAATTTTTTTCAGTGTAGGCTGAAGGTAGTTTTAGGGCCCCTAGCAGGGTTTTTCAACTTTCCACCCCCTTCTAATTAAATATCACAAGTCAATTAAAAATAAATAATAATTAATATATATTATTTTTTTAACGTTTACCTCTTAATTCTAAATCAGTTTTGCTTCTTTTAAAGAAATTTCTCGTGGTTTTTCCTTGTTTCTCAATGTCTGATTGTCTTGTCCGTTTTTGCTTACTCCTTTGCGCACCAGATAACTATTTTCTGCTACTTATATTCAATCAACAGGTAGGGCAGCCTGCTAAGCAAGCGTTTTAGATTATGAGAGGCTTTCGATGCATTAAGAGACTATGCTTGTTCAGACTGAAGTGCCATAAAATTCTTTTCTTACACACAACTTTGAACATTTACCCTATGGCTGGTCAATGCTTATAAAAGTTTCCCGAGGGGTCGGACGTTTAGGAAAAAGTGTACGGGATTTCTAAATCCAATTTGATTTCGTCGGATTTCGTTTGATTTCGTCGGATTTCATCGGATTTCATTTGATTTCATCGAATTTCGTTTGATTTCGTCGGATTTTGTTTGATTTCAGAATTCGATAAAATCCTATGGATTTCATCGAATTTTGAGATTTTTCCCGTGATTCCGTTGGATTTTGCTATTTTTACCGTGATTTCGACTGATTTTGCGATATTTCTCATGATTTCGTTGGATTTTGAGGTTTTTCGCGTGATTTCCTCGGATTTTGAGATTTTTCCCCGTAATTTTGTCGGATTTTGTGATTTCTTTTGAATTTGGATTTCACGATTTCTTAACTGATTTTGCTTCTGATTTTGTGATTTCGCTTCTGATTTCGTGATTTCTATGTTGATTTCGTGATTTCTTTGTTGATTTTGTGATTTTTTTACTGATTTTATGATTTCTTTACAGATTTTATGATTTCTTTACAGATTTTATGATTTCTTTACAGATTTTATGATTTCTTTACAGATTTTATGATTTCTTTACTGATTTTATGATTTCTTTACTGATTTTATGATTTCTTTACTGATTTTATGATTTCTTTACTGATTTTGTGATTTCGTTGCTGATTTCGGATTTCTTATTTGATTTCGAAATCAGCAATGATTTCGGATTTCTTAAATTGGATTTCACGGGTAGCGTACGGGATTTCATGAATGACCGACCCCTCGAAGTTTCCCCTCTAAAGTCGACTCATCGACTGACTGTGGATGGAGCTGTCTTTGCTGTGTTGGGTTGGGAGGCAATGAGTCGCCTCTAGAGACGGAATTTAAACAAATGTTTACCATTCTACATAGCAGATTAACCTGGAGCTATTTTACTACCAAACTTTGCTCATTTCATTGCTAAGTTTTTGAGGTTTTTTGGGCCCCTCCTCCTCAATTTTGGGGCCCTTGTCTAATTGTCAGGTAGGCTATAGCCTACTTAGCCTTAATGTAGCGCCGCCACTGGTGGGGCTTATTTGTCCGCTGACACCGGCGTAAGAGTAGAAGCGTAAAATCTAGTGACTTAGGCATTCTTATAGTACATTTATTCTTGTTTGGACCGAACGAGACAGATTTCACTTAATTCCGAATTCCTCGCTGTATCCTTCGCGAAAATGGGTGTGCAAAAATTGGAAAACTCGAATTATTAATCCATCATAATCGTACCGACGATTAATCGACATTTTTACCTCTACGATTAATCGATATGTTTACCTCTAATGTATGATTCGACCGTGTCTGTGTCTCAGTGTGTGTGTCGGTTGCTACACCACTGCGGATCGTTTTCACAGCTTGCAAATCGGAGGAAACGTGCTTGCCATTTCCAAAGTGGTTTCACAGAAATTTCGAAAATCGTATCTCTTTAGGTTAGCTATTCCACTTGAGTCCAATACTTCATCTGCCTATTCAGTCGTACATTCCGCATAGACACCACACCACCATATTCAGTTCTTTGTCTATCTCCCAACAGTAGCATCATTTATCATCTCAAGTTAAGCGATCAGTTGTTCATTACACCTGTATTTTGCCTGGTATTGTCTTGTGGGGTTTTAAAGGGAGGGTAAAGTAGAAAATCAAGAGAATTTTTATCGATTCTCTACCAATTTTTAGACCAGTCTGCATGGTGAAAAAGTCAGGAAATACTTCCGAATGATTTTAAAATTCAAATTATAGGTTCAGATTTTAAGGATAATTTTAAACAAGGACTTCCGACCCATGGATGAACCAATACTGAAGGACGGATGGCAGATGCAGAAAGTTGAAAAATACTTGTTAATTCGCCCTCTAGCGGCAGATAGTAGTAAACCGGATACAGGGGGGGCTTATGGGGGAATCAACGTTCTTAAGAGGGAAGCACCTAGCGTCTTATTTTGTCTAGATGGCGCTAGCTTTCTCCGGGATTTGACTCGGCATTTTTCATAACCCCCCTCCATTTTGGGGCTGAAAAGGGGGAAGGAAGCTTAACATTGGTTGTTTAGTCGCTTAGTATGGGGCTCTATGGGCTGCCATCGGTCCTTCAGTATTGGTTCGTCCATGTCCGACCAATCACGTAACGCCCTGCCTTTTTGTTAACAAAATTCTCGTGGCACGCTCCATGCCTCGCGCCACGATTGTCACATCGCGCGCCCAACTTTATAAAATCTCGTGATAAATTTCATTCAACACGGAGCGTGCCACGAGAATTTTGTTAACAAAAAGGCAGGGCGTTACGCGATTGGTCGGCAGTCCTTGTTTAAAATTATCCTTAAAATCTGAACCTAATTTGTATTTTAAAATCATTCGGAAGTATTTCCTGAATTTTTCACTATGCAGGCTGGTCTTATAATTAGTAGAAGAATCGATAAAAATGCTAATGGATCATATCCATGTTAAATAACTAACGACTTGAAAGAACAATAATACCGGCAAAAATGCAGGTGTAATGATCGCTTAACCTGATATGATAACTGTTGATGCTCATTATAATGGGCTTGAGTAACTCAGATGGATAACGGAGGTTCAAATCAGCTCAGGAATGTCAAGTAGATTTTACCTCAGGGCTCAATATTCCAAGATCATCTTTTGATATTAGTATTAGCAATGGATGTTAAGCTATACTACATATAAATAGCTTAAACGGGGATTCAGATCGAGGTGTCGGTCATTGATGAAATCCCGTACGCTACCCGCAAGATCCAACTTAAGAAATCCGAAATCAATGCTGATTTCGCAATCCCTTAAAAAAACCGAAATCACCAAAAAAATCAGTAAATAAATCACAAAATCAGTAAATGAATCACAAAATCAGTAAATGAATCACAAAATCAGTAAATGAATCACAAAATCAGTAAATAAATCACAAAATCAGTAAATAAATCACAAAATCAGTAAATAAATCACGAAATCCATTAAAAAATAAAAAGAAATCACAAAATCCGACGAAATCACGGGAAAAATCGCAAAATCCAACGAAATCAAGGAAAATCCGACGAAATCCGTTGGATTTTTATCGAATTTTGAAATCAAACAAAATCAATTGAAATCCAACGGAATCAAATAAAATCCGGCGAAATCAAATTGGATTTCGAATTCCCGTACAAACAAGACATCCGACCCCTCGATTCCGATGCTGTAAGATACAAAGGAACGTAGCACTGAATTGTTTCCTTCCATTGGTTATTTATCTGTTCGTAGTGGCAAAAACGGATTTATGGGATAAGAACGTCGGATCGTAGCTTTAGCCTCTAGTACCATCCTCGCATACTTTATTAAGAAACTTCGTCTGCTTATAACATAAATCCGTTTTTGGTAGTGGTCAGAAAAGTGAACAATCAAGGCCCGAGATGAAATCCAATAAACCTTATTTAAATTTGTGTTTAATTTTTGTTTGTTCTTGAAAACAAATTAACAGTTTAAAGCGAGTAGAAAGTTAAACACACATTATAATGAATAGCTTTTGGTTCTTTAATAGAAGCAGTGAACCAGATTACGGTAGTTTAAGGTCTGATCGTAATCAGGTTATAGCTTCTCAACTTCCATTCTTTTTGTGTGCATTTTATTTCAATGCAATAAGAGATATCTTTAGTAATTAGAAACGTTAACAGTCAAGCTGGGAAACTTAGAATGTCGTTAAGGTATAACGAGAGGATAAAGTTTACACACTAGCCTAATTGTGAATTGAGCTTTGAATAATTCATTAATTTTAACTTCTGCAGTTGCTTATCAATAAAGAACAATAATTACATATCTTGATAAATAAGTTTGTACGTAGTCCTCCTCTCGACTCGGAAAGGTAATATTTTGGTTTCTATATGCATACATTGATTTTAGAGAAGAATACGGAAATATTAAAATATTCAAGATTCACGGAAAGTATGGCAAAACAAAATATGGAATTACTAGTCCTAGCCAGTAAATCATGTAGATTGATATTTTAAAATTAAGTTAATTTTAAATCGAGTAATTGAATTTTGTTCGTAATGGGGATCTACTACAAAAGTCAAAACCGATTATTCGCACACCTCCGCCAAATTAATTGTTTTGTACCAAAAGTACTTGATAACGTTTTCCCGAGTTCACTATACGCAACGTTAATGAACTTTCAGAAACGAATCTCAGCTTATGAACTGTTAAAAACAAAACAATTTCACTTTATATTTTAATAAAATTTTATCGATGACTTTCAGGCTGGACGGAAACTATCTTAGTTTCGATGACCTAGAAAAACTAAACGATAAGCCAGAATTTTTCGAGGTATTCGATTTTAGTGCTAATATTGAAACAATCTGATTAAGAGCAGAAGTAAAGAGTAATTAATTCCTATACGCCGGTTTTAGAAATATCATGTTATCGCGATGGAGAAGCCAAGCTCATTTTTCCGCACTCGATTGGACCATTTCAATCCGTCTCCGCCCATTGGAATAAGCAAGCTGATTATCGTGTCCAGCCCCCAAGTGACAGTCACATCCAATTCTTGGTCCTTCTTAAATATGGACACCGAAGTAAATTTTATCAATCTACTGAACCCCTAAATTATTGAGTTTTTCTTCTTGGTTCATTCAGGTGGTGATTTTTATAGTGTCGACCTTGATCCTTCTGTCACTTTTGCTCCTCATTCACTCCATCGTAACCAACAAATACAAATCTTTACCCACCAAGGAAGTTGTTAAGAAAATGGCCCAAGAAAGCTTTGAAACTCTCTGGGAAAACTCGTCGCTCTTCTGCGCCGAACGTAAGCAATTACGGCATCCCTATTTGAAACAAATTCGCCATAGTATAGGCAAGAATACATAGATTTCACTTGGCATCTTTAACCAAATATTGATATCTGATAGAAGGTTAGGGGAAGGATTTAAAACTTTATGAAAGCGCCGACTCCTCCTTCTTCGCGTTTCATTTGGCTATTGACATACATATGACAACTGTCAACCCTACCTCTATACTTGTTCAAAGGACACAAAGAAAACTGGTTTTTATTCGGTTTCGGCTCGCATAGGTCGCAAGCTACGTCAATGCCATGTGGTCCCTAAGTTCAAATGTATAATGCATAACGTCAAGCGTAAAGCAACTTGGTTGGCTTCGCTTGACCCAATTGTACAAGTGTAGCTTACTGAATCTAATGTACAAAATATCCCGAAATTCAGGCCCAGAATACCTAATGTCTTTTTTTACAAAGTCATCCGAGCAGCACAAACACTCGACTCGAGGCAGTTGCCACAACTTCTTCGTTGAAACGTTTCAAACTCCACTAAGAACCAAAAGCGTTAAGCATCGTGGTATCTCCTTATGGAATGAGCTTCCGTCACACATAAAGACTGCAAATAGCTACAAAACATTTAAAGTTGAAACCAAAAAATATATAGAATCTGTTTAGATAATTTATTATGTATTCGGGATGCCTTGTAAATGAGCTTTGCTGAAAGGTTCTCCTCAATAAAAGCCATTTATTATTATTGTTATTCTTATCATCCCATTTAATTCAAGCTGAAAGACCCAGAAAATGGCCCTTGAAAGATTCCAACGAAATCTATGTATATGACATAAAATAAAATCCCTTAATTACGAAAAATGGCCGGTGTGATTATCAGACCTATGCGCATAGGATAATTATGTTTTGTAGCGATTCCTGCCGTTCTGCCGCACATTACTTGTCGTCTGCTCGCTTCATCGTGGCTTATCGGAGTGACTTTTATTCTGTTCTTCTTGGGTTGTTACTTGCACACGGACTTCTCGACAGAAAGCTACAATTGCATCGACACTCTCTCGGACTTGATCAAATCGGGAATTACTCCTAAATTTATTTTCAAAGCGGATTTCGAATATATTAAAAATTTGGTGAATAATCTTCTTCGTATTAAGTCCTCCATTTTTCTGACGTCATTGGTTTGTATTAGGCGGCCCTAGACCCAGATGCTAAGAAATGGCTCGACGCATTCGATGAGGAAAAAATGGTCTACCACTTAAGCGGTTCATTGATTGATATGTTCAATCCCATTTTTTCGGGGGAAAAAGCTCTGATCGTTAATTCAGACTTGATGATACGAATGATGGGAGTCCATTATGGTCGAGAGAAGGAAGAGTTTTTCGTAAGAAAAGGAGGAATTTACTTTTCGCAACAAGTTCTTAAACTCGACTACAGACACTTCATTCTCAACACATCTTGGATCAGAAGCACACCGCAATTGAACGCCCAACTGATGTCAGTAACAATTTCATCATAAACCTACTAACAGCCTTAACGCATGTTTTATTACAGGGTGGAACCTATTTTTGAGAAGCAAGTTTTCAAGTATAAGGAACTAGACTTACATTACTTAAATGAACAATACATGTGGAAGAGACCATTGAAAAGCACTGAAGCCTTGGACCTGATTAGCGTCAGCGTTCCCTTCTACTTCCTTCTCATGCTGTTGTCAGTAACAGTAGCGGTTGTCATTACCGAAATAATCTTCTACTAACTCCCCATAGCCATGTTCACACTTACATGGTAAACCGGTTCGAAGCTATTCAAAACGCTTCTAAATTTAAGTGTGCGAGAAAACTGATACTAGAGATGCTAATTTCAAACCCTGTTTCTTAAAGTTGCATCGCGAACCAATTTAAAGTGAGTTTTGGAGGCTAGTTTTTAGTTTTCAGGGTTCTTACACCTCGAATGAGCCTCATCTTATGGGTATTTTTTGACAAGCAGCTAAACCTTGTGACCAAGCCTTATTTTGCATATTGAACTTTCCATGCTATATCTTCGAGATCATTGAGCAAAGTGAACTAGTCCCATGTCTTTTTCCTAGCACTCTTTTGCCTTGACAAGCAACTAGGCTTGCTTTGCACCAGTAATACGATTTTAAGGGCGGCAGTGTTTTTTATTGATACAAAATCGAATTCAATTTAAAAGTATAAATTGCAATCTTGAGGGAGCTTCAGTATTTATTATGGAGGGTAGGATGTTTGGAGGAACGGGTCGTTTGCCTATCGGTCACAGCAGAAGGGAATAAGAGAGAAGGGACACACTTTATATCTCCATAATGCTTCACACTCGTAACAACAGTCTTACTAACCTCAAATCAACTACCCTTCACTGATTGGCTATCTAACTTTTGCCTTAGCTGTGACATCACATAAAAAGGTGACGTCTCGGTTGACGAATAAAAAGTAGTTTTGTTTACAACTTTACATTGAAGGAGATAAAAATGGCCGAATTTCATGTTGATAAACGAAATCAAGCTGTGCAATTAATTTAGATACACGGGTATTGAAAACATACCAAAATCAGATAATTTGAAGGTAATAAATAGATGAAAACTAATTATTCTGAATTAATATTAAAAAATACAAATTATAGTTTCAATAAAATACATACTTGAGGTTATACTTACACAAGAATGAAACATCGACAGCCCTAAGCCTTTGGAGAATGAAAATCTAGCAGACAAATGGGCCGTTACCGCGGAGAACTAAAAGAACTATTTTTGCAGTAAATTGGTTAAAAGCTGTGTACTTGCGCAAAGTTTTCGCGGTTTTCTTGAGGTTGGTCGGACTCTCGTTACCAAAGCAGGCTCTAATGTCTCCCTTCTCTCTTATTCCCTTCTGGTCACAGTTGTCTATAACCCATCGGCATTGAATTTCCAAAACATTTGAGGCATCTTGTTGACTGTGACCTCAGATTAATATGCCTCCCAGGGGTTATTAATCTGAGGTTAAATACATCCGCAAAACCTGAGATAAGACAAACTTTGCTTACTATCATGTGTTACAATATAGTATCCATATGACCCACTGATAGCAGCGTCACTGAACGTTCACATATAATACATGAAGCATTTTAGAGAAAATAGACATTAGAGAGTTTAAGCATCCCCTATACGATTACGTGTAGCCACCTTTGACAATGCATTGGTCTAATGCACTGTGGAAGGTAGCTACACGTACGCGTTTAGGGGATGCTTAAACTCTCGCGCTTGATTTAAGAAAAGTGCCGGGTGTTTAGCTGCGATTTCTTAATGTAAACATCTGTACCATTCATACTCTAAACATGAAGTACAGAACATAACGTTTTCAATGTTTCGATGCAGTTCTATACTAAAATTCATAAAAACTAAAAAGGTTTTTTAGATAAATGTTATCTTTACAATTTGTTAATCTTCAACTAAGAAACAACTTTCACAAAAGGGGTACATTTTAATTTTACCTTCTGAAGTTGAAAATAGCCTTGGCTTTATATCTGTGACATTCTGAAATGTTTGTCTTGTTCATCTTCGGAATTATGCTCTTCTCGAAAAGCAAATATTGCAAAATGTGTATTTTGCGAATATGCGCACGTCCACTGCCTTAAAGGCTAAATATTAAATAGGTTAAAAAACGCAATTGAATTACCAGACAAGAAAAAAATTCAATTTTTCTTCGAACTATACTAAATGAACGAAATCACTGCGTGTTGCGTCATTTTATATCTACTCTTTAAAATATAGGGGATAATTACGCATTTAAGTTATGAACGTGATTAACTAAGTATGACATATACACGTAGATTATTCTATTTTATAGTCCAAAGATATAAGAAATACGTGCGAAAGACGGTGCAAAATTTCGATGGTCACCGTCTCAACCCTGTTTTTGTTCTATTTATGTCCATGAAGTATTGTATTCAAGATGAAGTTCATCAGCTTAATTTTCCGTAACAATCTCGTCCTCATTGTCTTTATTAGTTTGTGTCAATTTCATGAAATGTAAAACTTGTCGCTTCACGTTATAAAATACACTGTCCTTGTACTCAACATAATAATTTGTTGTGCACTTTATAATTCATTTTTTGAGAACCGATTAGAATAATGGAAAAAATAGTCTTTAAAACGATTAATCGACTCCAAAAAAAGTACATGATATTATTTCTAAGGATATGGTAAGACTGATTAATATCGAAAATATTTTTCGATTATTTGTAAAAATTAGGAATAATCGCCATTAATAAAATCTCATAGTCGAGCGGTTGGTTAAATTATATTAAAAATATTAGAGTTGCTGAATATGGGAACGCTCTTTTGTGTATATATCATCCCATATTAACATGTATTCACAGACAAAAACCTACGCAATTCATCGCACTTTAAAAGAACTTGAGAATGTTAAAACTAGCCCTTCACAATGTGAATATTTACTACGTTCCACGACCCCTACACTTGGTGGAACCAGAAGTGGATCATATTACAGCTCCCTAGAAGTACAGGACGATATAACATCGCTGTGCATCAGCATTGTCTCCCAGCACTGAAGGGAAGAGGGTAAATGCGAAACGCAGCGGCGAATTTGTGAACTAAACCAAAGGAATGATTTTGGCGCGAAAGAAATTTTTAAAAAGTGGGGAAGCAAACGGAAGTAAGTGGTAGTCAATGAAAAAGGTTTGAGAGAGAAGAGCGCTGAAGGGAACAAGTTGTTCCATACATAGTGTTGGGTTGTGAATATAATAGTAGAAGTCCACTTTATGTTTCCGATTTTAAAAAATAAGTGGCTGGTCTGTAGGTATTTCGCTCAATTTTTAAAGGCTTGTGTTGGAAAGGAAATTAATATGAATTCAAATGATCAAAATAGCCTTCATCATGCTAGAACATTTTTCATGCATTCCTAATACAGAACAGAGTTTCGACCGATTTAAAGGTTTTAGCGGGAATAGTTGGACAGATTTATTACTAATTATGGGTTAGAAATTTGTTTTCCTTTCTTAAGTCTGACAAATTTTTTCAATGCTTTAACGTTTTCCGTTTGCGAAAGATGCTGGTCAATATTTTTCAGTTTTACAAAACGTTTTAGTCGCTTACGGTTAAGTGCTTTTAATATCACATAAATCGTGTTCAATGTGTCTTTCATTTGGGCATTGTAATTAAATACATTGATCCTAGGCCTTTTTCCTGATTAGCAAAAGAAAAATGAGCCATTCTAAATCAAAATTATAACGCGATAACAAGTTTCACACTAATCACGACACTGACAGCCATTCCCATCAACCGGAACTTCCGTAGGCTAACGTAACTCCAGATCCGGGTTAATGGGCAAACTAAACTTGTGAAACTGAGCTATAGATGGCGGGCTTGGATGTCCTGGAAGAAAACGCTGTATATAAAAGCATAACCTACGTCCAGTACTTATAGGGAGCTGTAATATGATCCACTTATGGTGGAACTAAGGTATTAATTTTCTTCTAATGTACATGTATATTACGATAATTACTTCACTTTCTGCAAAAATTCGGTATGCCAGAAATCCTTTGAAAAATGTGAAACTCGAAACCAATAAGAATAAATAAATTCATAGCAGGTTTCTCGAGGTTCCATTTATCACTTGGGTTCAAGTCAAATGAAAAAGTGTAAGTAGCCATTAAAATATCGCGTACTCAATGGTGGTTTCTTTTACTTGGAATTAGAAATAAATTTTTTGCATCATAGTACGATTTACTCCTATTGGACTATTAGATTCTCACCTTTGGGTGGTTAATAATTGCAATTTTTTTTTAACTTCATTAAAATACTATGAATTTTTTTTAACCTAAATGAACACTCACAAATTAAAAAATAAATGGAAAAATTAAATTTATATATATATTTGACCAGAAAAAAATAAACGTTTTTCGCTTTCCAAAAAATAACAAAAATTATGCGGCCTCTGCACGCTCAATGTTTTGCAAAAATTTAATGGGCGACATCCATGAAATTCTTTATCCAAAAGATTATCCCAAGGCCTTTTACAAATTTTGCAAATCAGAATCCATCACGAGGTTGAATGCCCAATATTTAGAAAGAAACGTTAAACTTTTTAGAACAAATATATTCATTAAATTCCACGTGATTTATTCAATTCTATGGAATCAAGAAGTGACATTTAGTCAATTAAGGTGAAGGTATAAAATCGCCACATTTCCAGCTTTATCTCCAGCCTAAAGGTAGGTCCAGAGTTAATCCCCGCCTCTAAATTACAACCAGCATCTCATTGATTCTTGAAAACTAACGTCAGCACGACGCGAATGACGAAAATTACGTATTTTCCGACTAAGGATAGGCGAAATAGCCCGGCCTCCTTTTACGTCCCCCCTTGTATCTTGGAAGGGGGACTGACGCGCGAATATTTAGGTATATTTTACCTTCTTCCTAGTAAACTAGATATCACTTCTTAATGGAATTAATCAAAACTGTCTTTGTACACAAAGACGCGAAAAAGTAAGAGATAAGTGTAGAAAATTAATTGTTTGAAGTAACAGATATTCAAATTTTCATTTTTGAAGACGTGATTATAAAACATCAATTATTTGAAAAAATTTCTTATCTTAGTTTTTTTCACCAAAATTCCTTAAGTAAAATATTTTATCCTTAAACATGTGCATCATTTTAAAAATAGAAAACGTATGCATTTTATTTTCTTTTTAAAATTAAGAGTTAGTTTGAGTATTCGGGCCTATAAGGAGAATAAAATGGGCAGAAAGTTGTTGATAGCAGACAAAATAAAACAAGCATGAAAACTTAACAAAACGTGTTCGTTTATTTTAAAGTTTTCGAGGTTTCAAAAATTGACGTGTTGTATATCTCTCAAAGCCACAGATCCTTTTGACTCTAATAACTACATCACAGTCAAAGGGCGAATGTAATTTTCGGTTCGCAATATTTTCAATTTTGAAATATAAAAATAAATACTTCTAGCTCTATTTTTCAGATATCCGAGTATTTGAACTTCCTCGAAGCAAATGTTTCTCGAAAATAAACAGTAGTATCAAAGTAGTTTCTCTGAAATTTTTGTGAAAAAAACTAAGATAAGAAATTTTTTCAAATAATTGATGTTTTATAATCACGTCTTCAAAAATGAAAATTTGAATATCTGTTACTTCAAACAATTAATTTTCTACACTTATCTCTTACTTTTTCGCGTCTTTGTGTACAAAGACAGTTTTGATTAATATCTGTCACTTCAGTCTTATTTGAATTAAAACTGTTTAGAAACTAGTATTTTAAAACGTATACTGAAAAGCAGGCGCTCCATTTAAGTCTTGTGGTGTTGCGCGTATATTAGTTACCACGTTTGAACTAACAAGGCCCTAACCATCTATTATAAAAGTAATAATCTTGATTGATTCAACGCCCAGTCCAACTCAAATTGCCTCCCCGTCGTTTTCACGTGCAAAGCATAAAATAAGCATAAGACCATTTCACTCTGGTGTTTATATCCGCACCTCTGTCAGCTATACGATGTCCACTGCCTAGCATCGAAGCGGAAGGGAAGAATTTAGGGACTTGCCCGTACGAAACCTTTTAACGACTTGCGTTTTCATGAACAGCTCAGATTAGCATTAGTTTTATATGCAAATGCTTATTTTATATGCAATAATACAAATAGATTACGAAGACTTAGGCTAAAAAATTATTACGTAGACCTGTGTACAAAAACTATCTATTCACCTGTGCACAAACATATTCCATAGACCTGCGCTGGGTGACCACATTTCCCAAATTTTATAATTTTTCCTATTTTCGGATGTCTTCCTATTAATTCCTATAATTTCGATAATTTTCCTATATTTTACTATTTTTGAAATTGTAGATATTTTGTGCGCTCTCACTTTTGGTTTTGTTATATATCACCAAAGCTATGGAAGTCTCTAAAAATATTTGTCAGGGAAGTCTGTGATGTTTTAAAGTTATAGCATATGTTTCTAAGATTACGTTCCATAAGTATGACACTTCCTATAATTCGAAATGCTAGTGACTTAATGAGAGCTAGTTCGAGAACGACGCGAGAATTGACTACACGCGATTTTCTACTCCATCTTCCTATTTAGTCTGTACTAAGCCTTTGACAGGGCCTCATCAGGCGTCGCTTTACGAGAATCTATGACGTTTCATTTACGTCACTTCGAGAGAAGCTCTCAGTTTCCAGTGACAAATTTATGTAACATATCTTACGAACTTATGGTTATAATTAAACCAAAGCTCCTTTGTAAATCTTGTCTTATTACTTTCAAAGCATTTGCAACCTATATTTTGCTATTTTTTCAAGAGTAGTTCTCTTGTCTTTTCCTGTTTTTTTAATTATACATCTATATCCATATAAATCAAAGTCCTGACTGACTGACAATCATCACCCAGCCCAAACCGCTGGCCCCAGAAGGCTGAAAATTTGGAGGAACGTTACTCGTAAGTAGTAGGCGCGTACTAAGAAAGATTTTTCCAATCCGCTGCCATCTTCATAAATGGCGCCCAGAAATGTAACGAATCTTCTCTTTGTAAGAAAGTCCGTGAGTTTCAACCGATTTCACAAATATTTAGTACACTGGATTCCTTTAACCTATAGACGGGCTATATGGTCTTTCGGGATCGATTTGTTGCCATCATTTTAAATGGCGGCCAGATATTTAAAAACCTTTCTTTATAGAATGTCTGCGTGTAAAGTAATAAAAAATGTCCCGACGAGCTTAAAGGCGACGCCGAGTGCCTTCGCTCCTATGCTACAAAAATATTAGTCGAATCAGTAAAATGTACCCATACTTGATGGAAGTTCTTACTACACTCAAGCGATGCCGCGGGTAACAGCTAGTCTCCTATAATTTCCTGTAAATCAATTGTCCATTTCCTATTTTCCTATAACTATTACAAGGTTATTTGTGGTCACCCTTAGTGCACAAACATATTTCGTAGATAACATAGACTTGTGAAAACACATGTCATATAATTGTGCACAAACAGATCCCTTAGAATTGTGCACAAGCAGATCCCTTAGAACTGAGCACAAACTGATGTCATAGACTTGCGCACAAAATGATGTCATAGACTTTCGCACAAACAGATGTCATAAACTTGTGCAAAAAGAGATGTTATATGCCTGTACACAAAAAGATTCATAGACATGTGCACAAAAACATTCTATAGACTTGTGCACATCAAGTTTCCATAGACCTGTGCACAAAAGATTTCATGGAGATGTGCACAAAATATTTCATGGAACTGTGCACAAAACATTGTACATGCTTGTGCACATAAAGATTCCTTAGACCTGCGCGCTAATGATTCCATAGACCTGTGTACATAAAGATTTCATACCCATAGCACAAAACTATTCCATAACCATTTGCACAGAAATATTTCCTAGACCTGCGCACAAAATATTTCATAAAACTGTGCTGTGAAAAAAAACATGCCTTGGACCTGTTCAGAAACATTCCATACCACTATATGCTCAAAAATATTCCACACCCATTTGCACAAACATTTTCCGTAGACCCGTGCACAAACAGATGCCGTAGACTAGCGCATAAACAGATTCCATAGATTTGCGCACAAATATATTACGTAGACTCGTGCACAAATAGATTCCACAGACTTGTACACAAACAGAAGTCACACGGTTTTGCACAATCCGATGTTATAGACTTGTGCACAAACAGATGTCATATGCTTGCGTAAAAACTGATTTCATTGACTTCCTCAAAAACTGATTTCATTGACTTCCTCAAAAAGAGATGTCATCGACATTTGCACAAGAGATTCCGTAGACTTGTGCACATAAAGATTCTTCAGACTTGTGCACAAACATATTTTGTAGACCTGTACACACAGATACCATAGACTTGTGCAAAAATAGATGTCAAATATTTGTGCAAAAACATACCTTGGACTTTTGCACAAACTGATGCCATAGACTTGTGCACAATCCTATGTCCTAGACCGGTGTACAAAACATTCTATAGATTTGTGCACAAACATGAGTCATATACCTGTACACAAAAATATTCCACGGACTTCTGCACAAAAACATTCCATATACCTGTACACAAAAATAATCCATGGACCTCTGCACAAAAACATTCCATATCCCTATGCTCAAAAATGTTCCTTACCCATTTGCACAAAAATATCACGTTCACCTGTGCACAATAATATCACGTTCACCTGTGCACAAAAATATCACGTTCACCTGTGCACAAAACTATCACGTACACCTGTGCACAAAAATATTCGGTATCCATTTTCACAAAAATATTCCCTACACCTGCGAACAAAAACAGTTCGTACACCTGTGCACAAAAATATTCCGTACAATTGTGCATAAAAATATTCCGTACACCAATGCATAGAAATATTTCGTACACTTGTGCACAAATAGAATAACAGGCTTGTGCACAAAGAAATGTCGCAGACTCGCGCAAAAAGAGATGTTATAGACATGTGCACATCAGATTCCATAGAGTTATGCACAAACATTTTCAATGTCCCTATGCTCAAACAGATTTCAAACCCTTATGCTCAAAAAGATTCCATACCCATTTGCACAAAAATAATACGTAGACCCGTGCTCAAAAATATTCCGTAGACCTTTGCTCAGACAGAAATCACTCGCGTGTGCACAAACAGATGTCATAGACTTGTGAATAAACAGATGTTATAGACTTGTGCACAAAGAGATGTTATAGACTTGTTCACACACAGGTGTTATAGACTTGTTCACAAGCATGTGTTATAGAATTAATCACAAACAGGTGTTATAGACTTGTTCACAAACAGATGATTTAGACTTGTGCACAAAAGGATGCTTTAGACTTGTGCACAAACAGATGGAATAGACTTGTGCACAAACAGATGTTTTAGTCTTGTGTACAAACAGATGTTTTAGAGTTGTGCACAAACAGACGTTTTAGGCTTATGTACAAACAGATGTTTTAGACTTGAGCATAAACAAATGTTATTGACTTGCGCAAAAAGAGATGTCATAGAAATGGGCAAATCAAATTCCATAGACCTGTGAACAAACAGAGGTCGTAGACCTGTGAACAAACAGAGGTCGTAGACCTGTGAACAAACAGAGGTCGTAGACCTGTGAACAAACAGAAGTCGTAGACCTGTGCGCAAACAGAAGTCGTAGACCTGTGCAAATAAAGATTTTTCACTAGGACACATAAAGATTCTTCAGACTTGTGTGTGCACATAATGATTCTTCAGACTTGTGTGTGCACATAATGATTCTTCAGACTTGTGTGCACATAAATATTCTTCAGACTTGTGTGCACATAATGATTCTTCAGACTAGTGTGCACATAAATATTCTTCAGACTTGTGTGCACATAATGATTCTTCAGACTTGTGTGCACATAAAGATTCTTCAAACTTGTGCAAATAAAGATTCTTAAAACTTGTGCACATAAATATACCATAGACCCATGAACAAAAAATTCCATAGATGTGCACAGAAGATTCCATACTCCTATACTCAAAAGGATTCCATGCAAATTGGCACAAAACATTCCGTAGACCTGTGTAAAACAATATTTCATAGGCCTGTGTAAAACAATATTCCAGAGGCCTGTGTAAAACAATATTCCATAGGCCTGTGCACGAAATGATTGCATAGGCCTCTGCACAAAGAGATTTTATACTCCTTTGCACAAAAATATTTTGTAGGTCTGCGCTTAAACAGATTCCGTAGACTTGTACACAAACAGATGCTATAGTAAAGACTCGAGTAGAAATTTAATTACCTTTAATTGGTAATTATCTTTAATTGCTTATTTTGTTTAATTATCTTTAATTGCTTATTTTGTTTAATTAAGTTTAATCTGTACTTCGCAACTAAATTAGTTTGACGCGCAATAGTTATAATGACAATTAAGCTAGCTAATTGCCCTACCAATTTGATTATCCGCAGTAAAACGACGTAAGTCCTAGAATGACTTTCTTTATTACTTAACCCAAGCAAAAAAGTCTTAAGTTCCACAGTTTAAAGGTAAACCACGTAATTCGGAGCAGGTACTTAAAACTATTAAAAACAATACTTAAACTTTGTTTTTCTTAATGAAACAAAAATTGGCGCCCACTTTAAAAATGGGGCTTTCATTTAAGACCGTTTTCAAATCTATCAAACGTATAGTTATTTTTGTAAGGGTAGTTACAAAATGGGTAAGTTTGGAAAATTTCCCATGTTATTTCTATGGAGATTCTCTAGTTTTTCGCCAAAATCTGTGATTAATTTTATGGAAATGAAAACCACCCTTAGCAACTTTATGCTTTATAAAATAAACTATTAGGTGGATCATCTTGAAATTTTTACCACATATTAAGAGCCCGGATTTTAGTTCAGTAGAAAAATTTCGAAACAATAAACTTAGCACGAAAAAAGTTAAAACCAATCCAAAAACCTTCCCTATACATTAAAGCCGTCATCAGGCCTTATCTAAGGGAGCTACCGCTCCCTTAGAATATTTTTTTTTCACAGTAAAAAGTTGACTTTGAGCGTTGCCTACGGAATAAGAATTCTTATTCCGTAGGCAACGCTTTGAGTTCATAGACCGGGTACAATTTTAGTGTCCAAACATTACATGTAAAATCATGAGTTAATAATATGTCAGCTCCCTAACAGGGAGCTAACATATTATTAACTCATGGTAAAATGTTAAATACACCGACTTTATTGTAATTAGAACGCGAAACTTGTTAAATTTTTTGAATAGCATTTTGAGCAATAAAAACTCACTGAATATGTATGTTCATTTTATTGGACAAATACGGTCCTAAATTTTAGTGGGATTATTAGAAAATCCCACTAATTAGAAATCCACCATTTCCCTGCTTCAGTTCAGCTGGATGATACCGAAATGATTGACCATTGAAATAAGTTACAGCAAGAACGGATTCATGCTGATAAAAACATAGGGCAATAGAGTAATATCGGTAGAGAGGGGGAGTGAACTGTGTATCCCCTTCGTTGGAGGCAACTTTGTATTAGAGAATACTATTTGCCTTCGGAAGGGGGGATATCACTAAGGTAAGAGATAGAGGGTTATGACGTTGCCATATATGTGAAAGATATTACTCTATAGCTTTTTCCTCTGGTACCATTCTTGCATACTTGGTTGAGAAGATTCGTCTGCTAATATTTATGTCACGTGTCTAAAAGCATACATTTCTATAATCTATATATTTGCTGCAGACCGTCATAGATGGCGTAATGAAGTGAAGCGAACCTACACCAAGTATGCTTGGACGGGGACAGAATATCTCGTTCCCTATGTTCTTATGAGCATGAATCCGTTCTTGGTTACAGACATTGCATTTTTCTCTAAAAGTTGAAAGATTAAATTATAATAATTGCTTGAAAGCGTTCAATAAAACCTGACCTATATTATTTTGACTTAATATGGCGAAATAAATTATATTGAAAAGCTACCAAGCGTTAGGTTTCTGCTTCATTGTTGAATTGCGTGTTTTGCTTATCCAGTCTCAGAAAAATAAAATATTCCTGCTGGAAACCCCTTTTCCCAGTATTAAACCTTTTATACACGTCCAACATTTCTAATCTTATTTTATTTTTTAATTTGAAAATGTTTACCCAATTGTCTAGGCTTGACAAAAAAGTAGTCATAGAAATTCAATAACTCGTATTAAGCTTCTCAAAGTTACTAACCACCATTTCGATTTGAACAGTCGAAACAGTTTTAGTGAGCGAGAGTGAACGTGATCAAGGGGTTACGCATCATCCAAATTCTGCATTCTAAAAACAATAGACACCAACTTATCTATTATTATCGCTCGTAAGTTTAAAAGACTCAGAAACTAGGCTTGTATCTTGGCTTCAATTCATCGAATAAATCTTGTAGCTTTCAGAATATTCGCGTGAAATTAATCGACAGTTTGTAAATGAAGAACGTAGATTGTTAAAACGAAACTATAGACTAGTGGCGGTAGAGAGGGGCGTAGACTGTGTATCCCTCCATCTGGGCGCGTTCTTGTAAGAGGGAATACTATGCGCTCCCTCCCAGTAGGGGGTGACACTGAACTAAGAGATAGAAGGGTATGACGTTTGCATACGTAGTACTGCCATTACTCTATAGCAAAGTAGTTTCAAACGACGCCGGAAATTAATTCATTAAGCTAACGTAAAGGGAGGGTGAAAAACCGAACCACTTACCCGTTCGAGATTGTTTGAACTCAAACGCTGAGAGAGGTAATCGGTAAGTGGTTCAATTTAGCAGACGCCACTAAACCAAAGAGGATTGAGAATCAGTAATTAAAAGTAAACTAGCTGAAACCCACGAATTTAGAATATTGACATTTTTTCAGGCACGGAAAAATTACACTTGTGCTTTAATTATGAACATTTCGGTTTTGAAAGTCTTGTTTAGCCTTACGTCAGAGATTTCTTTTTGCTTCAAAGTAAACACTACTAAATATTCTCAGTCTATTACTGAAGAAGCACGAAAAATCTCTCAGCAACTCTTTACAGTTTTGGAAGTTTTCGGATTGTCCTTTCTAGAATTTAAGTGGAGCCCAAAATGGCATTGAACGAAATTGAATTTGTTGGAAATGATCGATATTTCAAATACAGGTAGAAATAAAATTTTCAAATCCAAAATGTTTTCTTTGATTTGAAAATTATTTATTATTAAAGGTACACTGAAGAGACAACTATTAATTGTTCGACACCCAAGTCTGCTGAGGTGAGCTTATCAGAACTCGGTGGCGTTTTTGAGGCGAGTCTTCAGTTTCTTGGTGACAATTAAACTTTCAATTCTTATCAGAAATGGTTGGTTATTGAACAGATCAAGTTCATGGCAGAATATCTAAAACGATTCCTCAACATAAAGTAAATTTAATGCCATATTGATTTTAGAAATAAAATACTGAAATTATAAAAAAGTAGATCAGAAAAAAAATTCAGTATATTTTTACTATAGTCCTAGCCTTTCAATTGTATAGATTGTTCTTTAAAATTAAAGTTAATTTTGAATTCATTAATAAACGCGAGTAATTGACTTTTTTTCTAATGGGGATCTCCTAAAAAAATGTCAAAACCAGCTACCAGAAATTCATGAAAACATTTACTGCGCAACGTTAAAGAACTATCAGAAACGAATCCCGGCTTACGGACTGTTATAAATTAATATATTGTAATTAAATTTTGTCGATGTATTATAGACTGGATTTCGATAGTAATTATATTATGTTACACAACGAAGTTTCCAAAATACACAATAAGCCAAATTTGTTCAAGGTATGCGATTTTAGGGCTATTATTGAAACACACTGATCGAGAACTTTTAACGCTGGTTTTAGCAATCTCATGTTATCGGATGGGACGAGTCAAGCTCATTTTTCCGTACTCGATTGGACCATTTTACTCCGTCTCCGCCCGTCGGAATAAGCAAGCTGATTATCGTGTCCAGCCCCCAAGTAACAGTCACGTCCAATTCCTGGTCCTTCTTAAATATGGACACCGAGGTAAATTTTGTTCAGTACTTCATACCCAATTCATTGAGTTTCGTTCTTGTTTCATTCAGGTTCTGATTTTATTAGCGTTAACCTTGGTCCTCCTGTCAATTTTGCAACTCATTCACTCCATCATAACTAACAAATACAAATCAGTGCCCACTAAGAAATTAGCTAAAAAAATGACTAAAGAAACTCTGGAAAATGTCTGGGAGAACTCCTCACTCTTGTGCGCCGAACGTAAGCAATTACTTCAGTCCCTAATATATAAAACTAATTCAACTTCGTAATGGAGATACAATTAAGCCCCTTAATTGCGAAAGATGGCCGTCGCTTTAATCAGACATAAAATAATATAGGATAATTATGTTTTGTAGCGATTCCTGTTGTTCTGCCTCACATTACTTGTCGTCTGCTCGCTTCATCGTGGCTTATCGGAGTGACTTTCATTCTGTTCTTCTTGGGTTGTTACTTGAGTACGGACTTCTCGACGGAAAGCTATAACTGCATCGACACTCTCTCGGACTTGATCAAATCTGGAATTGAGCCGGCATTTTTTAAAGAAAAAGATTTCAAATATATTAAATATTTGGTGAACAATCTATTTCGTGTTAATTAAGTCCTCCATTTTTTCTGACGTCATATGTTTGAATCAGGCGGTCCTGGATCCAGTTGTAGAGGAATGGCTAGACACTTTCGATAGGACGAAACTGCGCAATTTCTTCCATGAATCAGTGATTGATTCGTACATTCCTATTTTTTCTGGGGAAAAAGCTCTGATTGTAAACGAAGACGATGTGATCTCTCTGCTCGCATTTTTCACGGCTGATCCTGAGGTGGAAAAGTTCATCGTGAGAAATGGTGGATTTTACTTTTCGCAACAAGTTCTTAAACTCGACTACAAACACTTCATTTTCAACACCTCATGGATCCGAAGCGTACCGCAATTGAACGCCCAACTGATGTCAGTATCAACTTCATCGTAAAACGATTAACATCCTTAACTTCGGTTTTATCGCAGGGTGGAACCGATTTTCGAAAAGCAAGTTTTCAAACATCTGAAAGGAGAGTTTCATTACTCGATTGAACAGTTCATTTGGAAGAGACCATCGCAAAGCACAGAAGCCTTGGACCTAAGTAGCGTCAGCTTTCCTTTCTACTTTCTTCTCATGTTGTTGTCAGGAGCAGTAGCCGTTGTCATTACCGAAATAATCATCAAATAACTCCCTAATCGCAAAATATTGATTAGGTTAGAACATGAAATGGAATTCCCAGTCAAGACACCAATTTTTTTTTGCTCTTATAGCTTTTTACTTGGAAACGTGATTGCAAAGTTCCAGGTAACTCTAAAACCACACTACCGCTTGCTGTTTAACCATCTGGCTCTGCCTTATCAGTGGTCGATTCTATAACAGGTTTTGACTTATATCAAGCTGCTTGTCAAATATGATGTTTTAGTTGGAATTATTCACTTAATTTAGTTTCATATGTGTCGAAAATGTTACTTATAATTGATGTTTTACATTGATCATGTTGAAATGGAAGAACATTATACTAGTTGTTATAAACCGGTGAACAGCACTAGATTTCGTTTATATAGTACACAAATCAAATTGATAAGAAATCAAATATTCTGCATTGGGATTAGTGAGATTATTGGAAATTCCAATTCGCAATTTCGCTGTTTCTGAAATGTATTGCATCATTTCAGAAGAATATGAATCCTATCAAATGGTAGAATATCCAAATGATTATTGATTTTATTTTAAGTTGAAAATAAAAAAAAATTAAATTTTTAATTTTCAAATTATTAAATATTATCATTGATTAAATTTAGATGTATTCCAGGCTAAATTACAATTAAATGCTTTTCAAGCGAGTGAAGTAGGTTACAGATATTGTACTTTCTTATAAAAGTGGAAATATAAATTTAAGCCAGTCGACAGACTGGCTGATATATACGGGTCGTTCGAGTTTCCTGCCCTTGTACGGGCAAATTTTTGGAACGGGAGAGTAGATAATTTTGACGCCAGAAATGGCAGGCCTATGGCTTCAAGCGAATAAACGCCAATTCATTTTTAACCCTTGTGTCGCAAACAGCCCCCTTCAGCGTAAGTATTTCTGAGGTGCAGAAATGGCAACCCTACGGCTACACGCGAATAATTGACAATTCGTTTTTAACCCTTGTGCTGCCACGAGCGTATAGGTCGCGTAGGTCGCGTAGGTTTTTCTCGAGGGTAGGCTCTATCTAGCTCTTATCATGGTGGGGGATCTTTTAACGACGTACTCGAGTTCAAAATTCTGGTAACTCCAAGGCACTTAGGTTAGAATGCACGTATCTCCGTACTCTCTATAGCGTATGTCACGGTGGGTGGTCAGAGGCTCGGTTGCCCCTCTTTTGAACTGGAGAGTAGATAATTTTGACGCCACAAATGGCAGGCCTATGGCTTCAAACGAATAAACGACTATTCGTTTTTAACCCTTGTGCTGGTGGGGGATCAGAGGTTCGGTTGCCTCTACTGGCTGATATATATTCGTTTACTGAGACTTTGGTGGTCTCACTCTAGCGTATGTCACAGTATTTTTACCACCCCATTCCCTAATTTTCCACCGTTTAGTTATCTACTAGTCGATTACTTTTGTGCGTGAAAATGAGTCGCAAAGTAAAATCTTCTCCTAGAAAAAATCTGTTTACAACGATTCAAAAATAACTTATCGCGATAGGCTTTAAGCAAATCTCAAGGATGTTTACCTTCTACTATTGAAAAAAAAAACCTACTGTTTAAATAAAAACTTGCTTCCCATACAATCATACATTATAAAGTTATGGCAAAAATAATTTATTTTTGGCTTCAAAAAACGTCAGCCGAAATAAAAAGTAAAGAAAATGTGTTAAGATAATGAAGTTGACGCCACTGATAAGAATCGACAGTTTTTAGCTGTGACATGTGAAATTAATAGTCATGACGTAATATTACCGCTTTAATAATTGGTGCTGTCATGACATGTGATATTAATTGTCATGACGTAACGTTACCGCTTTAATAAATGGTGGTGTTATATGAAACGGTTAGAATAAATAATATCTGTCCCTTAGAAGCCGTGACAAGAACAGTGAGTGGCGACACAAAATCAACGATGTAGTATATATCAGGTTTTTTCCGTTTGTAAAAACGTTTTTTTTATAATTGTTATAATAGCTTGAAAGCATTCAATAAAACCTGACTTACATTTTTTCACCAAAAATATGATGAAGTAAATTTAAAGAAAACCTACCAACTGTTTTGTTTTAACTTCATTATCGTTGTGTGTTTTGCTAATCAAGTCTAGAAAGATAAATATTTCTGCTGGAAACCGCTTTCCCTGTAATAAATCATTGTATTGTATTGTTGAAAGGGGTGACGTGTAACCATACATTACTTCCAACATTTCTAATCTTCTATGTTTATATTTAAATAATATTTACCTGTTTAAATATTCGTTACAAAAAGGTAATCATCGAATTCCAATAAAAGCTAAAAGATTCAAGGCATGTCTCTGTGCGTCTGTTTGTCTGTCACCGCGTTCGCAGTTGGCAAATCAGAGCAAACGTATTGGCAATATCCGGAACACGTTAGCAGTTCGCAGAGAGCAATATTGACTTATTCTCCATTATCTTCGTTAGGGTTAAGATATACTCTGGGATCGACTATGGTTACGAGAGACGTCTAGCCTCCCAATGTCCTTACTTGCCCTAAATTTACAAAAATTGTGAAAAAGGTGTAAGCTAGAAGTCAAACGTTAAAAATAGCTATGTTTAAAATGATTTTAGGAATAACGTTTCTTAAAACGAATTAACTAATATTAAGGTAGATTACAGACGACTAAAATTATTAATATCAATTATATTTATTTAACAATTAATTATTTAAGTAAACCTCTTAATTGGGTAGATAGGCCTTGTGTCGACTCGGAGAGGTTAATTTTGGTTTCCCAACTTGTTTATTGATGTTGCAGCGCTTGATGATGTTTTGAGCGCTAAACGCCAACGACTTTTCTAGTTTGAAAGCAACCGTGCTTAACTATCCTCGGTTTCCTATGTTACTCGAGAAAAATGGTAAATCTATCAGCAAAAATGTGCACTCGTTGATAAGGAGACCCCAAAACTGTCGCTGAACGAAATGGAATTTCTTGGAAATATCCGATATTTAAAATACAGGTACTTAATTAGCATTTTAAAATCTTAAATTTTATTTTACACTTGAATTAAATTAATTTTTAAATTCTCTCTGCTGGCGCTGGCGGTAGTAAATGACGACACTCGCGCCTGCGCGTTAGCTAAAATTGTGAAACGGAGATAAAAATTCCTACCCTCACTTTCTTTCCCATTTGCCACTGTATAACGTTTTTTTCTAGCATTAGATCAACACTCCCTCTAACGTTCCTTACTCCCTGATGAAATAACTCTCATTAACTCTTTGCAGCCTTTGAAGTTTTCTTACTGTCCATTCTTAACATTCTATGATTTAAGTGGACCCCAAAATGGCATTGAACGAAATTCAATTTGTCGGAAATGATCGATATTTCAAATACAGGTATAACTTGATTTTTTCAAATCTTAGATGTTTTCATTGACTTGAAAAATAATTCATTATAAAAGGTACACCCAAGAGACAACTATTAATTTTTCGTTCTCTTTGGAAAATCAGGTGAGTTTATCATAATTCGGTGGCTTTTTTGAAGCGAATCTTCAGCCTCTCTTAAGGCTCTTTCAGACGATCCAACTTTTTGACTCAGCTCGATGGGTCAAAAAGTTGTATCAACTTGCCCAACTTTTGAAAGGAAAAGTAAATCCTTCCTTTTCATACGACTAAAGTTTTACCGCCAAATGGAACTTTTGAAGCGCCACCTACCTTGGCACTTACGAAATAACCCGCGAAAAAGGTTTTTTTGTAATTCATTTTGATTGGCTGGAGAAATGAGTTGAGTCAGCAAAAATTTTATCATTGATCCAATTTTTCCTAGCCAACTTTTTTGGTGACTCAACTCATCCAGCGTCTATTCACACGATCCAACTAGCAGATTCAACTCGAGTTGACCCATCAAGCTGAGTCAAAAAGTTGGATCGTCTGAAAGAGCCTTAAATTAAGATTGCTTTCTTGATGACAATTTGACTTTCATTTGTTATTAGGACTGGACCCTTGGTGATCAGCTGGTGTTTATGGCCGAATATTTAAAACGATTCCTCAACATGAAGTAAATTTCACACTTGGAAATTGGTTCTAATAGTAATTTGAATGAACGAGACAGAATTCACTTAATGCCATAACCCTCTGTGTTTCCTTTGAGTAAAAGCATAAGCATATCAAACCACCCGTAAGCGTGAATTCACAATAAGACCACGGGTAATCACCATTGTACAAGGGCCACGGGTGCTCACGCTCGGTTCGGAATTACGGAATTTTTTCTCTCTCCAGCAGTCTCGCTTGCGTGACGTCATGCTAGACCTCCGCGACTCTGCTTCGCGAACGAACGCATAGGAATAAAGGCGCGCGTTTTAATATTTTGAAACTATAACTTTATTTAATTATTCTTTTTAACTGGAGTAATTTAAAGAATATAAATTAGCGTTTGCTTAATTATTATTTTCTGATATTTACCCGATTTAAAAAGATATTAAATAAAGTTGATGAAAAATTGACAAACATATACATGATGATGATGCCTTTCAAAATAGTTTTTATTATTTTTGAACTTGTTTAGGAACTTAGTAGTTTTAACAAACACATGGTAAGGAATTAAAATTAATCTACGTAGAATTCGTTTTATCAAAACACCAAAACACAAAAGTTAGGAAAATTAGAATTATCAGGTACATTTTTTAATACTAGTAGCTTATTTAACTATTTTACGCATTTTTTGGAACTTTTTCTCTTTCCATCATTTGCTTCAGGGGTTGTGACTTTCATTGAGTTGAGGTATTTAATTCGTATAAAAATTCGAAGTTTTACGAACGTTTTGACAATATCACAAGGGTATTTTGTCTCCTTTTCAAATATTATTGAGCTAATATTTTTGACAATATTTTCTTCGTTGGATAAAGACATATTTGGCAATAATGTTTGAAAACTATTTTCATAAATTTTTATCTTCTCCATGAAGGAACTGGAAGCAATGACTAGTATTCCATATGACAAAAAAATAGCCCAGGACGGAATTTGATATTCGTGATCAGATTTATTTTTATCCACTAAGTCTAATTCTGGGTAAGCCTTATAATGCTTTTTGGCTACCCATCCACCAAAGTATTCTAACCCGTATTCCTCGCATTTCTTAAAATCACTATTACATTCTTGAGATTTGATTGGGGTACTAGTAATATTTTTTTTTACTATTAATTATATGGTTAATGGACTGAATATTAGCAGTATTAGTAATTGAGTATAGAGGGGTGGGTGTTATTTTGGGGCACAAATTATCAGCCACTAAACTATCATTTGATACAAAATCATGAACATGAGTTTCTACTTGGGCAGTCTCTAAAATGCTATTGAGAAGGTAGACATCATTATCTTTTTCATTATTACTAAAGATACTTGATGCTAAATACTCTCCGTGGCTCTGATCAGTTGTGTTCCTATTGTTATTAAATACTCCGGGAATTTTCCCTAAAATAATTAAGCGTATTCGGTATAAAGCATTAAGTGGAGTATCTTGTCAGTGAACATAAACAGCCGAGCTGCTCTTCGCGCGCCCGCTTAAACAAGCGAGTCGTTTCTGGAGGTCTAGCGTGACGTCACCGAAACCTCTCTCTGGCGCGTACATTCTTCCCCCGAAACCGGCTGCGTGAGCAAACCTATATTAGTATTTTCTCAAGTTACCTTGGTACAAGCATGGACGGTGAATTATAGAGGACCAGTATACGCTAGGCTTAAACAGTACAAACATTTTTACCTCGAGCAAGAATCAGCTCGAGGGGGGGTAGACATGGAGGAGAGGGGGAAATTGTCATCGTTCAAGGACGTTGGTACCACGTGATATCAGAAAATTCAAAATAAAAACGGAGTTTGACGGAAATGCTTTTACACTCGAATCGGCGCGAATATTCTTTATTTTAATGTTCAGTTAAGTTTAAAAAAATTTTTATGAAATTTTTCTTAGTTCTGGGCGTTAAATACTTTTAAAAAATGCCACCAAATAAGCGGTGTATGTATTCATTATGTCAAAACAACACTAATCACGTTAAGCCTCGGACCATTTATCCAAGTTTTATACCGTTTCCTCGGCCAAGAAAGGAATTTTCAAAATGTAAAAAATGGATTTTGGCATGTGGAAGGTTTGATAATCAGTTAACCATTGAAAAAGTATGGAAAAAAAACATATTATATTTGCGAGGAACATTTTGTGGGAGGCAAGGGCCCTACTATTGAACACCCAGACCCGATACCATATGAAGAAACTCCAGAAAGTTTAAACCTATTGGTATGTTTGATATTTTAATATAAATGTGTTATCCTTATCATTAACCATGATTTTAATTAAACTATAGAACCAGTCTCAGTCATTATCTCACTCGATTAGCGATGAAAATTGTGTATCATGCACTGTGCCAAAAGATGCATCTAACGCCCACATGTTAGTTGAAGATGAAGCAACCAAGAATTTGGAATATGAACAAGTCATATGGCTATCTGATGACGATAAATGTATTTCTGAAGACATAACACAAGATTCCAACACATCAGTCATCAATGACAGTGGGAAATATGTCGAGAATAACAGTCAAAGTGTCTTAAATTCAACCATGATACAAGATAGTGCAAATGTGTGTATTACTTTCACTTTCTACAATTAAAAATTAATATGAAACTAATTTTCATATTTAGACTGACTGTCAATTTCTCGTATTGGATGTTAACAATGAGAACTTTCTAATTTCATCCAAGAGTGTGGACAGTTCCAATGTTTGTATTAATTTGTGTTAATAGTTTTAGTTTTTAGTTATAATTTATTTTCTAAATTAAAGGTAATCGGTTGTAATAATTTACTCCATTTCCTCAAATTTTTCATAATTTCAGACCCGATTTAGTAAACAATGCAATCTTCAAACTATCTCTGGAAAATGCATCCCTAAAAATTGGCTTTTAATGACTACTGAAAATGGTGTTGTATTTACAATTCAAAATGTTTGCAAAGGGCTCATTACCAAATCGTTCATTTTAAACGATCTTGAAACGCGTGGCACACTAAGGGTTAATGGAAAGGTTATCACTGAAAATCATCCATTAGTTAGATCACTACCAGATATCACAAATGTAGAAGCCCTATTCCAAGTTCTTCAAACACTAAATTCATTACCACTCTGCACGGGAATAACTCGAATGGAACTTATAAAACATTTTGAAAGTAAGGAAAAAACTCCAGGATGCGTTAATGTATTCGACGATGCACTTCATTCAATATCTTGCGAAACTGTTCTAAGTCGACGGAAAAACCAGAATGTAATTAACACTGAAACTAAAAACTTGTGTGATTCCTGCACAAAGTATCGCAGGATTTTGATAAACAGCATAATTCGACAAAGGAAACGTACTTCAAAACCGGGTGAAAAACGAATCTCATATTTACCACGAGGAGATTTAATCAGGAAGTTAAAATCTCAAACTCAAAGAGGCATAGATCAAAGAAAGAAAATTTTGAAAATCAAGAAAAAATTTAAGAAAGATACCAAAGAGTGTGGCCAGTTTTTTCAAGACAAAGATGAAGAGTTTATTATGCATCAGTTGCAACGTCAAAAACAGCTATTGCCAAAAAATTCCATAAAAAGAATTTTTGTTGAACAACAATTGGCAATAATGAAAACAAAAAATAAAAGGCAACGGCGGTGGCATCCCAAAATCATAAAATTTGCTATCCATCTTTATAAGAAATCAGCATCAGCTTACAATGCTATGGCTGCGAGTGGAATGTTTGAGTTGCCATCAACAAGAACCTTGTATAATCACAGCTCACATGTTGGCCTTAACTCTGGATTTACTAATGAAAGTTTAGTTCAGGCAGCTGCAATGCTTTTCAAAGCTTGCCCTGAAGAACATCAGCAATATGTTTCTGTCATATTAGACGAAATGAAAATTAAGGAAGATATAATTTATCGAGCAAATACAGGTGAACTGGTTGGCTTTAGCAACTTGGATGATACCGGGAATGAAATTTTAAAAATAAGAAATCTGAACAACGATTTACCAGAAGTAGCTACACACGTGCTTCAAATAATGATAAGAAGTATTACCGGCAATTTTAAGTTCCCACTTGCATATTTCCCCTGCAAAGACATGAACACCGATAATCTTCACAGAATAATTTCTGAAGCCATATCAAAGCTAGAATTTTATGGTATTAAAGTATTAAGTGTTATAGCAGATGGGGCCAGTACCAACAGGAAAATGTTTCGTAATTTTGTTGAAGATGGATTTTCTTGGAAAAATTTGTACGCCTGTGATGAAGAAAGGGCGGTATTTTTTATATGTGATCCCCCCCACATTTTGAAGACCGCTAGAAATGGGATGAGCAACAGCAACTTCCACACTAAAACTAAAAATCTGATCAAAAATGGAAAACCAATTCAGTGGACCCACATACTAAATTTATATGACTCCGACTGTCAACGCACTGTAAAACTGGTTCCAAAACTCACGCGGGACCACGTTTTTTTAGATTCACACTCTAGGATGCGAGTTGGTCTCGCCGCTCAAGTTTTTAGTGACGCAGTGGCTAATGGTTTAGAATTAGAATTTGGAGATACATGCTTTGAAACCGTGAAATTAATCAGAATTATGAACAAATTTTTCGACTGCATGAATACAAGAAATTTAAAAGAGGGAATATTCAAGCGAAATCCAAACTTGCTTCCCTTTTGTAGCGCAAATGATGAGAGATTAGAGGTAGTAATAATTTAGTTTTCACATCACTACGAATTTTATTAATAAAATTTTTTAGTGGCTTGAAGGACCTTTCCTGAAGTATTTCCAGGAATGGCAAACTGAAGTGGACCACTTGCCTAAGTCTGTTACTGCAGCGGAAAGGAAAAAAATGACCCTAAGTCGTGAGACTGTTGAGGGTTTCCAAATGACAGGTAAAAAATATATTAACCTAAAAGTCACACTACAATCATTTAAATTTGTTAATTTCTTTCAGCCAAATCAGTTCCAGCAATAGTACGATTTTTATTAGGGAAAAATGCCAAGTTTGTGCTTACTAACCATCTAAATCAGGATTGTTTGGAGCAGGAATTTGGTAAACAGCGTGGTTCGTGTGGAGGTAACAACAACCCTGATGTTTTACATTTTGCGCAAAATGTTGATCGTTTCAAAGATTTGGATGGAATTATAATAGCCCCGCAAACTGGAAATACTCTAGTTGATAAATAAGGGTTACTAAATATTTTAACACAAAACTTTATTAATTGCCTCATCATATAAAAAAAATATCACAATTTTAGGAATAAAACCAGTATTGAATATTGACTTATTTTGTTGAGATCTTTTTTCCTAAGCTTAATTTCTTATTATCACAGACATTCTTTAAACTAAGTAAACATCACAACCATCATGTACAATTCCCTTCACTTTGAGAGGCAGTGTTAAGTCTTTTTTAACAACAGTGAAATGTTCACCTTTGGATTTACCAGCCGCAGTCGTTTTCCCTTTAATTTGCTTCAAACCTTTTCGCAAGCTTGCCTGCGATCTTTGTTTTTGATTTTTTTTCCCGAAATATTTGGCACGCAAATAAAGTTGTAAGCCATTTCCCCTTAATTTAAGGTAGCTTTCAACTAATATTTTTAAAATGACACCTTCCTTGTCATGTGGCACTTTAGAAAGTTCTAACAAATTATGCCAACTTTTTTTCATAAAATCATTTTGAATGATCTTATCTCTGGCATTTTCTCTCCTCCTCGGATTATTCTCAATTAGAGCGGTGCCATTGTAGTACACATCTACCATACTATCTATCTTTGTAAAGAAAAGGAATGTGTCTTTTGTAACGTAAAGTAGTCCACCACGATTATTTGATGAAACCCAATCGGTTACTTCCAAACTTGGTAATTCATTGGTTATGTACTTTCTTATTTCATCTCGTGATCCCTTTATAGATAGATTTTCTCTAAGATTATAATCTAAAACTATCCTGTTCTTGCAAACTGCATTCACAGTAGAACCAGCGACGTAATATAATATTTGAAGTTTCCTAAGAGTTTCTTTTGGGTCAGTTTTGCCAGGATTATCTGTGGTCACCTTAGTATCCAACTCTCTTTTGCCTTCGGCTTCTCCTCTTTCAACATGTAATTCTAAATTATTTAGCAATAAGCGAAGTAGCTCCGCAGCACAATATTTTCGAAGATTATAATTTAGGCACATAAAAATCTAGTAGAATTAATATAAAAATTGTCAATTTTTAAATAATAAAAGGTTAACTAAAACATCTTACCGGTGGAGCTAACAAAGATAAATAAGATATGGTTTCCTTAAGGAAATGTTCATTAGATTGCAAACGCTGAGCTACGCTCCAAAATCCTTTGGATTCCCGGATTGTTATTTCACTGAGAACTTCATAGCCTTCTTCCCAAAATGCATTTTTTCCGTCGATAGCCACCCCGCCTAGCTCTTTCATAATGAGACCAAGTTCTGCGTAATTTTTGGCAGATTTTTCCAAATTAGACAGCTTTTTAAAGCTTTCAACAACTGCATTTTGAAACCCTTCTTTTGAAATTCCTGTTAATTATTGCATTTAAACTTAGGCTGCAATCTGAATTAGACTGTCTCATAAACTAAGACATACTTTGCTTGGGGGCTCCGTATGTTTTGATTTTTTTCTTCGTCGGGGATTTTACTACTGTTGAAATTTCTTCTACCAACAGGTATGGTTGCTGGAATTTTGCTGCGACACTTGTAATGTACTTAGTTTCTGGCTGGGGAACACTTAGCTCAAATTCTATGTTTTCATTGATTTCTAAGTCTTCTAATTTATTTTCGGGCCTGCAAATTTTAATGTAGTACAACAACAGTGAAGAGAGCAAGAGAGAGATTATGAAAATAAATATTAAGAAATATAAACAACCAAGGCTTAGCGCAATTGATTGTAAATAATGTAGTTTAGTCCCTTATAAACGGTTTAAAATGTACTAAATTTGATTTGAAATTATAAAGTAGTACAATATTTTTGTAATACATACCTTTTACAATAGGTATGTTCCTGGTGAGGAACGTTTTTCGGCTTTTTTGTTCGCGTTTCAACCCTCAGCGACTTAAACACGCGCGCCATTTTGATTTTGCTTTGGTGGCCTTGAACGACGATATCGCCTGATTGATGTACGGGAGCAAAAAAACCCTCCCATTACTGGTCCTCTATAATTCACCGTCCATGGTACAAGGGCGCCAGAGAGAAATTTGAGGTTCTACGCCACCTAGAGGGAAAACGAAGCAATTCTCTCCTACCCGATTCTCCCTACCACCTTATAACCCGGAAATCTAAGCAGTCGTCTGCTTCTGCAATAAATGGCAGCGGTAATTAGTACGGGCTTTTAAGACTTACGTTGTTTGTTTAAGATTAGGAACAGCAAATTATCTCGAATTTTTAAAGAAAATGGGAAAAACTCTTAGTGATAAGTGTAGACAGTACAACAGGTTTCTTATGAATAGGATAAGTACAAAAGATAAACGTGTAGGTTGCCGCATGCCTTTATTACGCGAACTTCAAAATCCACGTTTTAGCCCCACTAGCAGACGACAATGTTTGTTATGATTACAAGTATTAATAGAGGTAGAGCTTATAATAGGTAAGAATAAGATATATATTAATCCTTGTATTTATTCCCAAGCTTCCGGTAGCATCCCTTGCGCGATTTGAATAAAGTTTCGCTTTTGTGCCACCAGGAAGACTCGTCTCCCGAGTTTTACCTAGACAATGCCTGTGGCTAATTTCCCGCCGATTCACGCTTACGGGTGGTATGATATGCTTATGGTAAAAGGGTTGACTAACTTTGAAAAACTCGAAATATTAGTCGATTCTAATCAAATTGAATGCCAGTATTGGTGTTAGAAAACATAAGTAAACTATAAAATATTCAAGGACAAAATAGTAACTCGGTAAATATGAAAGTTAATTTGGTACATTTTTACTAGTCCTAGGCTTCAATTATAAAGATTGCAATTCTTTAAGTTAAGTTAATTTTGAATTCATTAATAGACGCGAGTAATTGACTTTTGTCTCTAATGGGGTATTACTACAAAACTCAAAACCAACTATTCGCACCCCCTTCCCTACGCGAAATGAATTGCTTTGTACCAAAAGTACATGAAGACGTTTTCCCGAGTTCACTACACAACGTTAAGGACCCTCAGGTTACGGGCTGTTATAAAAAAATGTTAACATTATATTTAACTAGCCGTTACCCGCGGCGTCGCTCGCGTGTATTAAGAACTTCCATCAAAATGATATAAAGAACGGGGAAATTTTACTGATGACTAATATTTTTGTAGCACCGTATAGGAGCGAATTCACTCGGCGTTGCCCGTCAGCCCGTAGGGACATTTTTTATTACTTTTCACGCGGACATTATTCCATAAAGAAGGGTTTTTTAAGTTTCTACCCGCCATTTAAAAAGATGGCAACAAACTGAACCCAAAAGAACATTCAGCCCGCCTATTGGTTAAAGGAAACGAGTGTACAAAACATTTGTGAAATCGGTTGAAACGCGCGGAATTTGTTGCACATTTCTGGGCGCCATTTTTTAAGATGGTGGTTGATTTGAAAAATCATTCTTACTACGCGCAAGGGGTTTGGGCTGGGCGTTGATTATCAGTCAGTCAGTCAGTCAGTCAGTCAGTCGGGACTTTGATTTATATAGATATAGATAACATTTTGCCGATAACTTTCAGGTTATTGCATTTAGAAATTATTAGCGATGATGACCTTTATAATGTAAACAATAATCCAAATTTTTTCAAGGTATGCGATTTTAGGCAATATTGAAAAACTCTGAAAAATAACCTATTTAATAAGTAATTAACCCTTTCGCCGGTTTTAGAGATCTCATGCTATTGCACAGAAACAGCTAAGTTCATTTTTCTGTACTCGATTGGACCATTTCACTCCGTCTCCGCCCGTCGGAATAAAGGAGATGATTATCGTGTCCAACCCCCAAGTGACAGTCACGTCCAATTCTTGGTCCTTCTTAAATATGGACACCGAAGTAAATCTTGGTCCATATCAATATTAAATATTCTTTGAGTTTTGATAATGTTTCTTTCAGGTGGGAATTTTATTAGCGTTTACCTTGGTACTCCTGTCAATTTTGCTCCTCATTCACTCCATCGTAACCAACAAATCAAATCGGTGCCCACCAAGAATATTGCCAAGAAAATGGCCCAAGAAACCCTGGAAAATGTCTGGGAGAACGCGTCACTCTTATGCGCCGAACGTAAGCATAGGTCATCCCTAATATTTAAAACTAATTCAACTTCGTACAGGATATACAAATAATCCCCTTAATTACGAAAGATGGCCGACGCTTTAATTATACATAAAAGAATATAGAATAATTATGTTTTGTAGCGATTCCCTCTGTTCTGCCTCACATTACTTGTCGTCAGCTCGCTTCATCGTGGATTATCGGAGTGACTTTCATTCTGTTCTTCTTGGGTTGTTACTTGCGAACGGATTTCTCGACGGAAAGCTACACCTGCATCGACACTCTCTCGGACTTGATCAAATCGGGAATTGAGCCTGCATTTGTGGACAGAAACGATTTCAAGTATATTAAAGATTGGGTGAATATTATTCTTCGTGATAAGTGCTTTATATATTATTCTGAAGTCATTGGTTCGTATCAGGCCGCCCGGGACCCAGTTGCTAAGAAATGGCTAGAAGCATTCGATGAGGAGAAAATGTTCAAGTTCTACCATGGTTCGCTGATTAATTCGTTCCATGATATTTTTTCGGGGGAAAGAGCTCTGATCATAAACTCAGACTCGATGAATTTTATCTTCGGATGTTTATTGAATGATTGCGAGACGGATAAAGAGTTCTTTATGAGAAAAGGAGGAATTTACTTTTCGCAACAAGTTTTTAACCTCGACTACAAACACTTCATTTTCAACACCTCTTGGATCCGAAGCATACCACAATTGAACGCTCAATTGATGTCAGTAACAATTTCATTTTAAACCTATTAAAATCATTTATTTCGGTTTTGTTTCAGGGTGGAACCGATGTTCGAAAAGCAAGTTTTGATGTATCAGAAACTGAAGTTTCATTTCTTATATGAACAGTTGACTTGGAAGAAACCGTTGCAAAGCACTGAAGCCTTGGACCTGAGCAGCGTCAGCGTTCCTTTCAACTTTCTTCTCTTGCTGTTGTCAGCGGCAGTAGCTGTTGTCATTTCCGAAATAATCTTCAAATAATTCCCTTAAACACTGAATATTAAATGGGTTATAACATGAAATGGAATTGCAATTTTTTTCGAAATGTTCTAATTAAACGAAATCACTGGGTGTTACCGTTACGTAATTTTAAATACACGCTTTCACGTATGGGGAATAATTATGCATTTAGGATATGAATGTGATTAACTATGTTATAAACAGTCATTTAAAATTTTTAGTAAAATTGTTAGTCGCAAAACACGGAAAATCTTATAGAGTTTTAAATGTCAAGGAAAATGCATGGAAAAAGCAGTCATGATAAAGCTTTGCACATATGAAGAATTCCTCATTCATGCATTGACGTGTCTTTCACATACTAAATTAGGCAATCATGTATGTTTTATAGTGTTATGCCGTGCATAGATATCAGGAAAACGTGGTAAAATGCTACATAATTTTGAGGATTACCTTCACAACCCTCTATTGGTATTTTTTCTAGTTATGATGTCATTATTGGTCATGCTATACTCAAAATTCTACATGATCTTGAATGCTAAGTTTTTAGAAAAACTTAAAAACGTTATTGGAAAAATCAATTGATTAAATTCCACATGATTTATTCATTTTTATTGAATATTTGCCACAATAAAACGTTGATGTGTAGTCCATAGACCGGGTACAATTTTATTGTCCAGACATTACATATAAAGCCTAAAACTCACCGATTTTAAAGTAATTTGAATGCAAAATTTGTTCAATTGATTGAATAACATTTTGAGAAATAAAGCCTCGCTCAAAATATGTGTTCAGTTTTTTACGCAAAATATTGTCCAAAATGTGCCACAAATAAACATTGAACGAATGGCAATCTGGATAACGTATTTTTATGCTTTGTAGCTTAAATAATGGACCCCACGGTCTTTGCGCAATTTATTGAGCTTGAACGGTAAGCTTTAACAAAGTATGAAAATACTCCTGAGCTTAGTTCTTTAATATTTGGTTTACATCCGTTCCTGGTCCCACCCTAAACATTGATCATGCTCAAAAGAAAGAACATTATACTATTTGTTTAATTTCAATGGGATTAGTATGTAAATCTGCATTCGGATTAGTTGGGATTATTAGAAAATCCTAGTGACTATATATCCGCCGTTTCGCTGTTTCTGAAACACATTGCCACATATCAGTTCAATGAGAATTCCGTCCAATGGTATCTCAGTTCAATTCTAGGATACCATAATGATGGATAATTGAATTTCTTGTAAATTGGCTATAAGAACATTATATATTATTTTTGGAATATAAAATGTTATTCAAAAAAGAGTCAATTAAGATAGATGCATTCCAAGCTAAATTGCAAAAAATTACTTTTCACACTGCATGTATTGTATTTTCTTCTAAAAGTTAGAAGATTAAGTTGTAATAATGACTTTAAAAATTTAATAAAACCTGACCTATATTATTTTGCCTTAATATTATGAAGTAAATTTGATGTAAAAGCTACCAAGCGTTATGTTTCTGCTTCATTGTTGAATTGCGTGTTCTTAGAAAAATAAATATTACCATGGAAAAACCTTTCCCCTGATTAATTAACAACTTTTCAAACATCTGAAAGGAGAGTTTTACTATACTCGATTGAACAGTTCATTTGGAAGAGACCATTGCAAAGCTCGGTAGCCTTGGACCTGAGTAGCGTCAGCGTTGCTTTCTACTTTCTTCTCATGCTGTTGTCAGGAACAGTAGCCGTTGTCATTACCGAAATAATCTTCTACTAACTCCGTTAAACTGTGAATATTAATTAGGTTAGAAGACAATTCTTCGATTGAAGTTCGGATCTTTTAGAGCGCAGTAATTTCATTGTCGGTGATTTCTCATTATTCGCAACTACAGAGAAGAAAGAACAATTTAGAAAAATCGTTTTCCAGATTTTATATCTAGTTAAACGGTGAATATTAATTAGGGTTGAACATGAAATGTAATTCCCAGACAAGACGCCAATTCCACGCTACTCCAGCCTTGGTGTTTAACCAACTGGCTCTGCCTTACCCATAGTCAGTACTACAACAGGTTTTAATACATATCAAGCGGCTTGTCGAATATGATGTTTTAGTTGGAAACATCCACTCAATTTGGTTTCATACATAGTTATTGTGGAAAACTTTTTCTCACCCTAAACATTGATCATGTTCAAAAGGAAGAACTTTATACTAGTTGTGAAAATCAGTTGAACAGCACTAGATATCGTTTAACATCAACGGAATTAGTACATAAATCCCATTGATACGAAATCCAATATTCTGCATTCGGATTAGTGGGATTATTAGAAATCCGCCATTTCGCTGTTTCTAAAATGCATTGGCTCATTTCAGAAGACGACGAATGCCGTGTGCCAGTTCACAGCAGCAACGCCAAGAAGACAGCAAATCAAATTGTGTACGATGTCGACTTCACAGACAAAGAATTCGACAAGGCCATGGAGTTAATTTTGAACCAGAATCACGTTCCTGACAACATAAAGACATATTCTTCATAGGAGATAAGGAGAATATCCAAAGCAATATTGATTTTTTTCATATAAGTTTGCAATAATAAAATTAAATTTTTAATTTTAAAATTGTTAAATATTATCATTGATTAAAAAGAAGAGTCATTGAATTTAGATGTATTACAAGTAGAGATGGGTCGATACCAGATTAAACCGATACCGATATATCGGTTTAGCCAAATATGTACTGCTGATACCGATATGGTTTCGGTATCAGCCCATCTCTATGGATGTTCCTATACCAGTTTGAACCGATACCGATACATTAGTTTAAACAAATATCGGTACCGATACTGAAATTGGTATCGGTATCGGCCCATCTCTAATTACAAGCTAACTTACAATTTAGAACTTTTCAAACGTGAGAAAAAAGTACAGATATTGCAATTTCTTATAAAAGTGGAAATATAAAGCCATTACGGCTTGAAAGCATTCAATAAAACCTGAATTACATTTTTTTGGTAAAAAATATAAAGTAAATTTAATGAAAATCTACCAACTGTTTTGTTTCAACTTCATTATCGAATTGTGTGTTTTGCTAATCAAGACTTAGAAAGATAAATATTTCTGCTGGAAACCCCATTCCCAGTATTAAACCTTACATTACTACCAACATTTCTAATCCTCTTTGTTTATATTTAAATAATATTTACCTGTTTAAATATTCGTCACAAAAAAGTAATCATCGAATTCCAATAAAAGCTAAAAGATTCAAGACATGTCTCTGTGCGTCTGTTTGTCTGTCAACGCGTTCGCAGTTGGAAAATCAGAGCAAACGTATTGGCAATATCCGGAACACGTTGGCAGTTCGCAGAGAGCAATATTGACTTATTCTCCATTATCTTCGTTAGGGTTAAGATATACTCTGGGATCGAATATATGGTTATAAGAGACGACTAGCCTCCCAATGTCCTTACTTGCCCTAAATTTACAAAAATTGTGAAAAAGGTGTAAGCTAGAAGTCAAACGTTAACAATATCTATGTTTAAAATGATTTTAGGAAAAACGGTTCTTAAAACGACTTAAATAGAGTTAAGTCCGACTATTAAAATAACTAATATAAATTATATTTATTTAATTATTTAAGTAAACCTCTTAATAGGGTAGATAGCCCTTGTGTCGACACGGAGAGGTTTATTTTGGTTTCCCAACCTGTTTATTGATCTTCCAGCGCTTGATGATGTTTTGAGCGCTTAACGATATTTCTAGTTTGAAAGCTAACGCGCTTAATTATCCTCGGTTTTATCTGTTACTCGAGAAAAATGGTAAATCTATCAGCAAAAATGTGCACTCGTTGATAAGGAGACCCCAAAACTGTCGCTGAACGAAATGGAATTTCTTGGCAATAACCGATATTTAAATACAGGTACTTAATTAGCATTTTTACCTCTCCGTGTGACGTAGTCCAGGAGAGGTTCTGTAACGGCCGTGTCTGTCTGTCTGTCTGTCTGTCTGTGTGTGTGTCTGTCTGTCTGTCCGTTGTTACACCCACGTGACCGCGTTCGCAGTTTGCGTATCGGAGCAAACGTGTTCCCAATTTCCGGACCGCATTGACAGTTCACAGAAATTTGGAAAATTGTATTTCTCTCCGTTGGCTACTCTATACTTGAGTTCTCACACCACCATGTTTGGTCTTCGTCCATCCCATATGAACACCAGTCTGGTACTTTCCTGGCTTCCACCACCACCATCTTCTATTCTTTGTCAATACCACATTGACACCAGTCCGCACTTACACTGGCTTCTAACACCACCATCCACTGGACTTCCGTCTATTCCATATAGACACCAATCTGTATCATTGGCTTCTAACACCACCATCCACTGGTCTTCCGTCTATTCCACATAGACACCAATCTGTATCATTGGCTTCTAACACCACCATCCACTGGTCTTCCGTCTATTCCACATAGACACCAATCTGTATCATTGGCTTCTACTCCATTATCATCGTTTGGTTTTAGGATATACGCGGCGATCAGCTAGGGTTACGAGAAACGTCTAGCCTCCCTAAGGTGGGATCGGCCACCAAAGGTTTTCGCAATTGCGCTTTTTCCTTACTATTATAATGGAAACGAATCGTATATATACCCCAAAATTTGAAGAACGCGGGCAAGAGGGGTACCCTTCACTTTAAACGTCAATATTAGAAAAGTTTGAGAAGATAATAGGTATAACTTTATTTTAAACGATTTAACTATTATTAATGTTAATAATTGAAGATTAAAATAATTAAAAATAATTATATTTATTTAAATATTAAAGATAATCTTGTTTCTCAACTCAAAATTAATACGGAAAGATTTAAAAAGCAGTCTATGTTTTTGTTTGTGTGTGTCCGTCCATTGTTACACTAGTGCGTCGCGTTAGCAGTTAGCCTTGTGATGATGTGTTAAGAAATCATACAGAACCTTAATATTCCCTTTTTCCATAATATAAAGTGAATATGTGGATGTATTTTTCGTAATTATGATGCATTTAGTACTTTTGTAGCTTTAAAGCTCTGTTTCATTTTGATATTCCAAAGATTTATTTTAATATTGTTATTTGAAATGGCTGTTTATATATTGCGTAAGCTATACTACATCTGTATATAGAATAATCCTTGGTTTAATAATTTCATGAAGAAAACTAAGACCTAGACTCAGGCGCGTAAAACAAGTATTATCCGCAATAGGCTTAGTGAAACAAAGAGTAAATAATTGAGGCCTGAGGTGAAGTAAACTTTTGGCTTTGATTTTCGTGTCTGAAATGAACAGACATCAACGGTTCAGAGTGAGCCGAAAGTTAAATACACTCTTAAATAATAATAATAAGGTTAGTAAAAGGGCTAATGGTTAACGGCTAGTAACTACAGACTTATTATTCTCTTTATGGTGCGCATTGACTATTAGTGCGTCTAGCTACAATTTAGCTTTGGTGTTATTTAACGTTAACATTCATGTTGGCAAACTAAGAATATTGTTGAGGTGAGACGAGACGATAGTGTTTACACTGCAAACCAGTTGTGAATGTAGCTTTCAGAATAAAGGGTAAACAGCTGAAGCGTAGACTTCATTTCCTGTTCTTTTCCCTATTGACTGATTTCCATGTGTCCAAGATTTATGCTTATTGGATGTAAAATGTCGTCTGCTTTACTGTACATTCGCTATGTTTGGAATACTGCTTCAATATTTCGTAAATTTTTACTTCAAAAAAGTGAAATAATTCCATATCTAGGTAAATACGTTTGTAGTAGTAGACCTCTTGACACGGAGAGGTAATATTTTGGTTTTCCCAACTTGTTAAATCTTAAATTTTATTTTACACTTGAAACACACGAAGTTTCGGTTTCTGATATGAAATTATCTTGACAAAAAGCTTAGAAAGTCTAGAATTTTGCAAAAAAAAAATATAACCTCCGTAATGGTTTTAACTTGTCTGTAATAGGAGCCCAAGTAAAGTGTAATTCAATTTTTGAAAGGGTAAATATTCTCATCTTTAACTTTACTTGTCCAACTCTTCTAATGTTATCATAAATTTACAAGATATGTTACATAAGTATGACTCTACCTATACTTCGTTGTGCTACTGAGAGACTTATTGAAAGCTAGTTCGAGAACAACGTGAGAATTGACTACCGTCGGTTTTTCCGTCCATTAAAGAAAATTACACCTGAGCTTCGATTCTGTTTCAGTTTAGAAAGTCTTGCTTAACGTCAGAGATTTGTTCTTGCTTCAAAGCAAACACTATTAATTAGTCTGTTACTGAAGAACCATGAAATAACTCTCATTAACTTTTGCAGCCTTTGAAGTTTTCGGATTGTCCATTCCTAACATTCTATGATTTAAGTGGACCCAAAAATGACATTGAACGAAATTCAATTTGTCGGAAATGATCGATATTTCAAATACAGGTATAACTTGAATTTTCAAATCTTGGATGTTTTCATTGACTTGAAAAATAATTTATTATTAAAGGTACGCACAAGAGACAACTATTAATTTTTCGTTTTCTCAGTTTAATCAGGTGAGTTTATCATAATTCGGTGATGGCTTTGTTGTTGAATCTTCAGCCTCTCTTAATTAAGATTGCTTTCTTGATGACAATTTTACTTTCGTTTGTTATCAGGACTGGACCCTTGGTGATCAGCTGGAGTTCATGGCCGAATATTTAAAACGATTCCTCAACATGAAGTAAATTTCACACTTGGAAATTGGTTCTAATAGTAATTTGAATGAACGAGACAGAATTCACTTAATGCCATAACCCTCTGTGTTTCCTTTGAGCAAAAGGGTTGACTAACATTGAAAAACTCGAAATGTTAGTCGATTCCGGTCGATTCTAATCGTACCGACGATTATTGAAGATTTTTTAAGCGATTAATCAAATTGAATGCCAACGGGCAGTTATAAAAAATGTTAACATTATATTGTAATAAAATTTTCTATATAACTTTCAGGCAGGATTTTGAAATTATTAGCGATGAAGACCTTTATAATATATACAATAAACCAAATTTTTTCAAGGTATGCGATTTTACGGAAAATATTGAAAAACTCTGAAAAATAACCTGTTTAATAAGAAATTAACCCTTTCGCCGGTTTTAGAAATCGCATGTTATTGCACAGAATCAGCCAAGTTCATTTTTCCGTACTCGATTGGACCATTTCAATCCGTCTCCGCCCGTCGGAATAAAGGAGATGATTATCGTGTCTATCCCCAAAGTGACAGACGCGTCCAATTCTTGGTCCTTCTTAAATATGGACAACGAAGTAAATTTTGGTCAATAACAATATTAAATATTCCTTGAGTTTTGATAATGTTTCTTTTAGGTGCGAATTTTATTAGCGTTAACCTTGGTCCTCCTGTCAATTTTGCTCCTCATTCACTCCATCGTAACCAACAAATACAAATAAAAGTGGAAATATAAATTGTTGTAATTTCTTGAAAGCATTCAACAAAACCTGACCTGAAGTACATAAGGTACTTTTTTATTATAAAAATTTTTTAAAATAATTTTGATTAAAAAAATGAAGTAAATTTAAGGAAAATCTACCTACTGTTTTGTTTCAACTTCATTATCGAATTGTGTGTTTTGCTAATCAAGACTTTAGAAAGATAAATATTTCTGCTGGAAATCCCTTTCCCAGTATTAAACTTGCATTACTACCAACATTTCTAATCTTCTTTGTTTATATTTAAATAATATTTACCTGTTTAAATATTCGTCACAAAAAGTAATCATCGAATTCCAATAAAAGCTAAAAGATTCAAGACATGTCTCTGTGCGTCTGTTTGTCTGTCAACGCGTTCGCAGTTGGCAAATCAGAGCAAACGTATTGGCAATATCCGGAACACGTTGGTAGTTCACCGGAAGCATTATTGACCTCTTCTCCATTTTCGTCGATAGGGTTAAGATATACTCTGGGATCGGCTATGGTTTCGAGAGACGGCTTTATGTATATCCTAAATTGTCAAAAATTGAGAAAAAGGTGTTTGTTGGAAGTCAAACGTTAACAATAGCTATGTCTATAATTATTTTAGGAATAACGTTTAGTCAAACGACTTAACTAATATTAAGGTAGATTACTGACGATTAAAATTATTAATATTAATTATATTTATTTAATTATTTAAGTAAACCTCTTAATTGGGTAGACAGCCCTTGTGTCGACTCGGAGAGGTTAATTTTGGTTTCCCAACTTGTTTATTGATGTTCCAGCGCTTGAGTTTTGAGCGCTAAACGCCAATGATTTTTCTAGTTTGAAAGCAAGCTTGCTTAACTATACTCGGTTTCCTCTGTTACTCGAGAAAAAAGGTAAATCCATCAGCAAAAATTAGCAGTCTTTGATAAGGAGACCCCAAAATGGCGCTGGACGAGATGGAATTTCTTGGCAATAAGCGATATTTAAAATTCAGGTACGGAATTTTCATTTTAAAATATTAAATTTTATTTTACACTAGAAAGACACGGAAATTCAGGTTCTGATATCGAATTATCTTCACAAAAAGCTTAGCAAGTCTAGAATTTGCAAAAAATATAACCTCCGTAATGGTTTTAATTTGTCTGTAATAAGAGGCTAAGTAAAGTGTAATTCAATCTTTGAAAGGGCAAATATTCTCATATTTGCAAGTTCTCTCCCCGCTTGTTAAAGGAGTTTTCCTCCGCGGTCTAACCCGGTTTCTCCTTTTCATCAAAACTGGCAGAGGTTAACGGTAATAGTTAGTATAGGGCGCTGTCGGTTAGCTGTGGCATAGGGGCTAGCCACCACCCCTCTATGCATTGTAAAGGCGTTAGATAAGTGGCAATAAGTCGCAAGATGACTTGGCCCAATTAGCTATAGCTAGCTTTTTTAAACTTTCCCTTGTCCAACTCTTCTAATGTTATCATAAGATTACAAGATATGTTCCATAAGTATGACTCTACCTATACTTCATCATGCTAGAGACTTACTGAAAGCTAGTTCGAGAAAAACACAAGAATTGACTACCAACGGTTTTGCCTTTTTTAGCCTTTGACAGCGCCTCACCAGGCGTGGCTTTACGAGAATCTATGACCTACCTCACTTCACGACAAGCTCTCAGTAACCACTGACAAACTTATGGAACATTTCTTATGAAGTTATGGTGTTATGTACCAAAAACGTTTAACAGATGAACAGATTCTCCTGGATGAATTTGCCCATAAATATGGAACTCCGACTAGTTTCTATAATTGCCATGAGCTTCATTATTTCTTTTAATTACCCCATTATACTTATAAACTCATGGTAGTTTAGGAAAGCAAAGAGTATAGTTAACAGAAATCGCAGGTTACTGGGTGCGTAAAGAGGCGTTATCCAACGTGCCTATGGAGTGATTGAGCTAAAAAATTCAAGAAATGCTCGATTTAAAAATGAAAAATATTCACGTACAACCAGAAGTGACATGAGACTAGAAGTGAAGGGCTCTAGCATTGGTAATAGATCCTGGCACTAGTGAACAAATTTGAGGATTTTACGCCGCTTCAATCGCGCCTACGCTAGAGAGAAAATAAATTGGTCGAGTTCCAAAAAAATTTCTTACCCCCTTCCCCTCAACCTAAAGCGGCGAAACACGGACGCGGGTGCTTGAATCTAGTTCGGCCGTCTACCACCGCTAGCGTCTCACGTTTTGGAGGGGAAATTCTGAAACCGCCACTAGAGGGCCAACCGTTGGTGTGTTATCAAGAATATTCACTTTCGCCGAGTGAAGAATTTGGTTCGCTCAGTACTTCTGGTCTCATCTCACTTCTGGTACAACCTATCAAATCAAACACTTTGATTGCGGGCAATTATAGAAAACTAGCTTAAATCTATGCCTTTAAAATTCTGACAGTTTTCCTGAAAATAAAAGGCATGCAAAAGAAAATTACACCTAAGCTACGATTATGTTTCAGTTTAGAAAATCTTGTTTTGCTTCAGAGATTTGTTCTTGCTTCAAAATAAACACTATTAACTAGTCTCAATCTATTGGTACTATCCCATAGAACCGAATTCCCAATGGACCGAATTCCCATTTGACCGAAAACCGCCAAATTAGAAAAGAAAGAAGCGGAATGGCGGTTTTCGAATATTAAAATCGAAGTAGTGTTATTTCATTCTCTTTAAAAAAATTGTTTTATAAAATTAATTTCTGTTGTTCTGCTATTCGTGTTAATGAAGGCTGGGTTGGGTTAGGTTAGGTTAGGTTAGGTTAGGTTAGGTTGGGTTAGGTTAGGTTAGGTTTGGTTTGGTTTGGTTTGGTTTGGTTTGGTTTGGTTAGGTTTGGTTAGGTTTGGTTAGGTTAGGTTAGGTTGGGTTTGGTTAAGTTAGGTTGGGTTAGGTTGGGTTTGGTTAGGATAGGTTGGGTTGGGTTGGGTTTGGTTAGGATAGGTTGGGTTGGGTTGGGTTTGGTTATGATAGGTTGGGTTGGGTTTGGTTAGGATAGGTTGGGTTGGGTTGGGTTGGGTTGGGTTAGGTTGGGTTAGGTTGGGTTAGGTTGGGTTAGGTTGGGTTGGGTTTTGTTAGGTTAGGTTGGGTTTGGTTAGGATAGGTTGGGTTGGGTCTAGGTATCGTTTAGACCCGCGGATTCAAATTTTATGCAATGTACCTTTAATAGTAGACGTTTCAGTATATTCATATCCAATAAATAATTTAGATTAATTTCGTATTTTTCGATATAAAAATAAATTTTTTATCGTTGACAGCGTTTGAAAATAAAGAAAATTGCATAGATTTTAGTCCCATTGGACAGAATTCAAAATCCGCCAAAGTGCGGTATTTTTCGGTCGAATGGGACGGTTTCGGTCGAATGGGAATTCGGTCGTATGGGAGACAAGCCAATCTATTATTGAAGAACCGTGAAATAGCTCTCATCAACTCTTTGCAGTATTTGAAGTTTTCGGATTGTCCCAGCAAGGATTTAATTGAACCCCAAAATGGCATTGAATGAAATTGAATTTGTCGGAAATGATCGATATTTCAAATACAGGTAGAACTTTCATTTTCAAATCTTAAATGTTTTCATTGACTTTAAAAATAATTTATTATTAAAGGTACGCCAAAGAGACAACTATTAAATATTCGATATCCGAGCATCTTCAGGTGAGTTTATTAAAATTCGGTGGCGTTGTTGAAGCGAATCTTTAGTGTCTCTTAATTAAGATTGCTTTCTTGTTGACAATTTTACTTTCACATGTTATCAGGACACTAAGGAAGAGATGAAGTTCATTGTAGAATATTTAAAACGATTTCTCAACATCAAGTAAATTTAAGAATTCGATTCGATTATTAATTGGATCGAACGAGACAGATTTCACTTAAAGCATGGTTTCCACTTGCCCAAAGAAACTACTTTGTCAAACGTCAGATTTATTTTTTACGTTGTCGCCCAGCGTTATAGCGTCGTGATTTACGTCAAGTGAAAACCATGCTTTATGCTCTATCCGTCGCTATCTCCTTCGAACAAATGGGTTTGCGAAATTAGAAAAACTCGAAATATTATTCGAGATTTTTTAAACGATTAATTAAATTGAATGTCATTATTGATTTTAGCAATAAAATACCAAAAAAAAAGACATTGGTATATATCTACTAGTTCCAGCCTTTCAACTATACAGATAGTTTGTTCTTTAGAAATTAAGTTAATTCATTAATAGACGCGAGTAATTGACCTTTGTCTCTAATGGGGAATCACTACAAATGTTAAAACCAACTAATCGCACCCCTTCCCTTTGCGAAATTAATTGCTTTATACCAAAAGTACATGATAACATTTTACCGCAACGTTAAATGACTCTCAGAAACGATCTCAGCTTATAAAACAATGTTAACATTATATTGTAATGAAATTTTGACAATAACTTTCAGGTTGGATTTCGAAATTATTAGCGATGACCTTTATGATGTATACCATAATCCAAATTTTTTCAATGTATGTGATTTTACGGCAAATATTGACAAACTCTGAATAAGAACCTATTTAAAAAGTAATTAACCCTTACGTCGGTTTTAGGAAACTCATTTCTTCCCGATAGCATGGTCAAGCTCTTTTTTCCGCGGTCGATTTGACCATTTCAATCCGTCTCCGCCCGTTAAAATGAACAAGCTGATTATCGTGTCCAGCCCCCAAGTGACAGTAACGTCCAATTCTTGGTCCTTCTTAAATATGGACAACGAAGTAAATTTTAGTCAATAACAATATTCTTAAAAACCATAAGTTTATTAGATAAATTCCATAAGTATGACATTTTTTAAACTTAATTTCGTAATACTTGAGACTTACTAAGAGGTATTTCGAGAACCCATCTTCCTATTTAGTCTGTACTAAGCCTTCAACAGCACGTCACCAGGCGGCGCTATGCGAGAATCTATGACGTTTCACCTACGTCACTTCATGACAAGCTCTCAATAACCAATGACAATCTTATGGAACATATTTCATAAACTAACGTTGATATCCCAATTCATTGAGTTTCGTTCTTGTATTCATTCAGGTACAGATTTTATTAGTGTTAACCCTGGTCCTTCTGTCAATTTTACTCGTCACTCACTCCATCGTAACCAACAAATACAAATCGGTGCCCACCAAGAAAGTTGTCAAGAAAATGGCTCAAGAAACACTGGAAAATGTCTGGGAAAACGCCTCGCTCTTATGCGCCGAACGTAAGCAATTACATCGTCCCTAATATTTAAAGCTAATTCAACTTCGAAATTACAATGAACCCCCTTAATTTCAAAAGATGGCAGGCGCTTTAATCAGACACAAAAGAATATAGGATAACTATACTATATGTTTTGTAGCGATTCCTGCTGTTCTGCCTGACATTACTTGTCGTCTACTCGCCTCATCGTGGCTTATTGGAGTGACTTTCGTACTATTCTTCTTGGGTTGTTACTTGCGTACGGACTTCTCGACGGAAAGCTACAACTGCATCGACACTCTCTCGGACTTGATCAAGTCGGGAATTGAGCCTGCATTTATGGACAGAAACGATTTCGAATATATCAAAGATTGGGTGAATATTATTCTTCGTGATAAGTGCTTTATATATTATTCTGACGTCATTGGTTCTTATCAGGCGGCCCGGGACCCAGTTGCTAAGAAATGGCTAGAAGCATTTGATGAGGAGAAAATGTTCAAGTTCTACCATGGTTCGCTGATTAATTCGTTCCATGTTATTTTTTCGGGGGAAAGAGCTCTGATCATAAATGTAGACTTGATGATTTGGATCCTTCGATATTTATTGGAGGATCCCAAGACGGATAAAGAGTTGTTTTTGGAAAAAGGAGGATTTTACTTTTCGCAACAAGATCTTAACCTCTACTACAAACACTACATTTTCAACACCTCTTGGATCAGAAGCATACCACAATTGAACGCCCAACTGATGTCAGTAACAGTTTTATCATAAACCTATTAAAAGTCTTAATTCCGGTTTCATTTCAGGGTGGAACCGTTTTTCGAAAAGCAAATTTTAAAGTATCAGGAACTAGCGTTACATTACTCTATTGAACAGTTCATGTGGAAGAAACCATTGAAAAGCACTGAAGCCTTGGTCCTGAGTAGCGTCAGTGTTCCATTCTACTTTCTTCTCATGCTGTTGTCAGGAACAGTAGCCGTTGTCATTACCGAAATAATCTTCAAATAACCCCCTTATACACTGACTTTTAACTAGGTTGGAACATGAAATCGATTTCCCATACATGACACCAATTTGTTATTAATCTTCGAAAATTGTACTAATAGAACGAAATCACATCGTTTTACGTCATTTTAAATTCGCTCTTTAACATGTAGAGGATAATTATACATTTAAGACATGATTGTGACTTACTATCTTAAACAGACATTTAAATATTTCATAACCCTTTCGATAAGTTATCACTTGCTTTATAACTAAAGACGGTAAAATTCTAACTTGACCTCGTTGTTTTTTATTAGCTCGAGGGAAATTCGCGAGACATCCGCTGATTTTCGTTCAAGGATTGATGGCACCTATGACTAATCACCTATTTAGATATCGCGTTCTCATAGAACGCACGAAGTTGACAGTAAAGACCCGTTTTCATGAGAGCGATTTGCGAGAAAAAACCTCAAAAAAATAGCGCGAGAATTTTTACCTCTCCGTGTGACGTAGTCCAGGAGAGGTTCTGTAACCGCCGTGTCTGTCTGTGTGTCTGTCTGTGTGTGTGTCTGTCTGTCCGTTGTTACACCCACGTGACCGCGTTCGCAGTTTGCGTATCGGAGCAAACGTGTTCGCCATTTCCGAACTACTTTCACAGTCACGGAAATGGCTCCTCTACTTGAGTTCTCACACCACCATCTTCTGGTCTTTGTCCATCCCACACGGACACTAGTCTGTTCTTACTGGCTTCTAATCACCACCATCTTCTGGTCTTCGTCCATTCCACTTGGACACCAGACACCAGTCTGTACATACTGGCTTCTAACACCACCATCCACTGGTCTTCCGTCTATTCCACATAGACACCAATCTGTATCATTGGCTTCTACTCCATTATCATCGTTTGGTTTTACGATATACGCGGCGATCAGCTAGGGTTACGAGAAACGTCTAGCCTCCCTAAGGTAGGATCGCTACCAAAGGTTTTCGCATTTGCGGTTTTTCCTTACTATTATAATGGAAACGAATCGTATATATACCCCAAAATTTGAAGAAAGCGGGAAGAGAGATTAAAATAATTAAAAATAATTATATTTATTTAAATATTAAAGATAAACCTCTCGTGCAAAGAGAGAGATTATCATTGCCTCCTATATCTACCAAGGCCCATGCATGCGATATATTTCCTTCATTGCCTCCTATATCTATCAAGGCCCGTGCATTGTGATATATTTCATTCATTGCCTCCTATATCTATCAAGGCACGTGCATTGTGATGTATTTCATTCATTGCCTCATCTATCAAGGCCCGTGCATTGCCATATATTTTTCAAAACAACAACAAAAATGGGAAGCTTCTCTCAGAAACATAATAATTTCTTTTCTCTGTATATGAAATGAAAATATGGATAATATTGCGCTCCTTTAATGGTATGAATCCTTGCCTGTCTATTAATATTTTACGTAGGAGTAATACGTTTTTAGCTAAGTCTAGAGAGGATAAACATAAGCGAGATTGTTTTGGGAAAAAAATACTGCTTCCACTAATGGGTTTATACTCCTTGTTACTGTTGTATAGAGTAATCATGATAAAAGCTTAAAAAATTACGAGAGGACAGACCTTTTTTATCCTCATTCAAAAATATTTTTTGGTGCTAAGATTGCTTTAAAAAAATCCAAACGGTTAGGCATTGGTAAAAAAGACAAATGATATTTTTCAAATCTAATGAGATAACGCCCACCTAGTTGAAAATTCCCCTTTTTTATCCGCGGGAGCCATTCTTAATGAGAATTTCGATGCTAGTAGGTTGTCAATTAAACTACCGGTATATTATTGTTGTTGGAAATTGGATATTAAGTCAAATTAAGTGGTTGTAAAGAGCCAGCAGGTTTTTGCCACTTCTTTTTGTGAGTATTTGATTTTCATATGTAAAATGGAGGAAGATAATGTTGAGAGTAAGGATGAAATGCGGAAGCGCAAAGCGCGGGAAAGGATGAGGGCAAAAAGGTCGACGTTTTCATTGGATACTTAAGGTTATATAATCTTCTCGACACGGAGAGGTAATATTTTGGTTTTCCCGACTTGTTCTCGCCTGTTTTCATGTTTGTGAGAAATTTGTCACAATAGCGAGAAAGAGCCTGCGAGATCGATTTTAGCGATATCGCAAACATCTGTCTGGTTTTGATTTCTTAGCTCTCGCTTCAGCGATTTTTATAACATTCCTCTACGTCACAACTTGGCTAAAGTTAATCAGCCAATAAAACTGAATAAAAATAGTCAGACGATTTTTGTTAAATTATTTACCAACATTAGGCCTAATTTTTAAAACTGCACGAAATAACTTTTTTCTCTTTGACCGCGTGCAGGATAGAGACGGTTATTAACATTAGGTCTAAGTTTTCAGAAACCATTTATATATTTCTTTTTTTCTGATTACATTCCTAAATCTGTGGGAAAAAATGCCTACGAATTATGAATATTTCAAGCCTTTTATCGAAACTTAGAACAGTATAATTAAACAAATGTACACCTGGGAATGGCGCTAATTTAAAATTTTTATCTGTGTTGAAGCTTTAGTGCTCCCAGCCAAGTCGAGCACTGACATCCTTTTCTCGGAGCAACTCGCGGCCCTTTTAAGTCCACTGTATCTTCGTGATGGGTATATAGGTAAAAGTCTGAAATTTTGCTTGCTGCGAGGACTGTCAATTCTAGCTATAGTCGCTAAATTTCAAGTTCCTACCCTATATACTTTTCGAAATATCGCTGGTGAAATTTACCTTATTTTGTAACTCACTCACTCACTCACCGATCATCAAAATTCTAAGGTACTTCTAGAGGAGATAGAAACTTAAAATTTATGATTGAGTTTATACAAGAATAAATGTACTATAAGAATGCCTAAGTCACTAGATTTTACGCTTCTACTCTTACGCCGGTGTCAGCGGACAAATAAGCCCCACCCCTTTCATGCCCGTCATTGCTCTGCGCTTTCCTATTGGATCCCGTGGGGATAGGTCATACAGACGCGATTGACGTATTCCGAATAGAGAAATAAAACCTCGAGCAAAGTAAACAGAAAATGAAGGATGCCAGGGCCCAGCGGTGTAGAAACGGTACGAGAATGGTTTTTAATTGCCATTAACAAGTTAGTTTAAGATTTTGAACCTTACTTAATAGATTTTGAATACGTGTCTCTACGTGAAAATCGTTCGTTCTATAATTGTTTCTAAATCGAATCAAGTGTACTGTACTTATAATTTCGTCAGTTCCAAAAACCAAACCAAGGCTTAACGAAAAGTTAAAAGAGATAGCTGGTGGAAAATATAGAGTAAGATAAAATATTTAGTCCCGCCTCCGTTTCCAGCCTCCCCCCACCCATGAGGGGGGATTGTCGACTATCACGCGCACACGGGACGTCTTTTTAGGCCTTCTTGTAGTAAATTCCTTCTTGGTTTATAAAGCTCAGAAAAATTAAAATATCCCGAAATTTTTATAAAATTTCTCTTTAGTTCTTGATATTAAAACTAGATGGCGCTGTCGTCTTTTCAACAGAAATAATGTGGGTTCTTGACGAAAGGACGTAACGGTCCAAAGTTAACCGAAAGTTAGATACATATTAAAGCTAATAACAGTAGTAGTTTAAAAGAAATGTGTCGTAACTGATGCTACGTTCTTATACAGTACAGTATTAGGATATAGCGTACAATCTTTTCTGCTGTGGGTGGAAAGAGGTAATTCAGCGTAAATATTGACAAACGTTAGCAATTATATTGGCAAACGAACTATAACGAGAGGGTCTTGTTTTAATTTAACTTCCGAAGTATAACGAGAGGGTCTACAAAAAGAAGTGAGATCCTATGAAAAACATTAGCATGTACAAAAATGGGCCTCGCCTCGTGCCCTCTCCGCCGTAAAACGTTCTGAGATCCCATGTAGGGCCAAGTCTGTCATTTTCTTCTCATTCAATCGCCAATTGAACAATTATGTTATAAATTAAGTCCTTTTCCCAATTAATAACCAATATTCTTTGACTATCATTATTATACATCTTTGTTCGTATCAAAAATATCGTGACTTGGCAATCGCTGGTAATTACCTTATAAACGTGTACATAGGGTTATGCATAACTCGCCTTATAAACTTGTAAATAGGGTTATGCATAATAACTCACCATATAAACTTGTTTGTACATAGGGTTATGCATGATTCTTCTTATAAACTTGTACATATCCCCTCGACCATAAACGATTTAGTGAATATCCCTTCAATTATTTTAAAATCGGCAACGATTTAGTGAATATTCCCTCGACTTCCTTTTAATATTACTTTACCAGCGATTGCCAAGTCACGATATTTTTGATACGAACAAAGATGTATAATTATGATAGAGTCAAAGAATATTGGTTATTAATTAGGAAAAGGACTTAATTTATAACATAATTGTTCAATTGGCGATTGAATAAGAAGAAAATGACAGACTTGGCTCTACATGGGATCTCAGAACGGAATGTATTATGGGTGACCCCTTAAATTGATCGTTTGAGTAACACACACAAGTTTCAACAGCCAATCACGCGTCGTTTCAAAATCAAAAACAGAGACTCGGACAATGAAGATTTTAATCGGTAATTATCTTAGAAATAATTAACCGAATATGATAAATTCAGGACAAAAACACTTAACTAACTTTAATGAGTTTGTGTCTGATTTCATTAAGTGTGCGATAATATTTCTCTTTATTTCAGTATTAATACATTATATTAAACATTATTGTACTTAATTAGAATATTTTTATTACAATAATTGCGAGTGTTTTGAAGCCAGAAATAATTAAAACATACCCACCACCATATCTGCCTTTTGTTACCATTCTATTTTCTACCACATCGACAATTACAACATCCATAATTACAACATGAATCGACTATATTCAAAGCTTCAAAAGCTTTTAAAGAAAATGGTTTTCCGGCTCTTTTAGATAAGGAATTCTTTGATGGAAATTCGGATCTTTAAGAGCGCAATAAATCCATTATTGGAGATTTCTCATTATTCGCAACTATAGAGAGACAAAAAGAGCTGGATTGATCGATATTTTACATCTAATTAAATCTAAGAAGATTTATGTTTAACTATTATATTTAATTGCGTACTAAATCATTTTGAATCTATGATCATTTACGCCAGGATTCTACATCTAATTACGTAGTTATTTTCGTTATACCAGAAGTAAGATAAGGGGCTAGAAGTAAAGTGCTCTAGCATTGGTAATAGATCCTGCCGCACTAATGAACAAATTTGAGGATTTTATACTGGTCGAGTTCCAAAAACATTTCCAACCCGCTTCCCCTCAACCAAAAGCGGCGGAACACAGACGCGGGTGCTTGAATCTAGTTCGACCGTCTACCGCCACGAGCGTCTCACGTTTTGGAGGGAAAATTCAGAAACCGCTACCAGAGGGCCAACCGTTCAAGAATATTCACTTTCGCCAAGTGAAGAATTTGGTTAGCTCGATACTTCTAGTCCCTTATCTTACTTCTGATTATACTGCATTTTATTTACGTCATAGATGAATTTCAATGCTTTAATTTATTTTTACCTCTTCGAGTGACGTATGTCACGGAGAGGTTCTAATTTCGACGTGTCTGTGTGTCTGTGTGTCTGTCTGTCCATTGTTACATCCACGTGACCACGTTCGCAGTTTGCAAATCGGAGCAAACGTGTATTCAATTTCCAGACCGCATTTACAGTCCCGGAAATTGTATTCCACTTACAGGCTATAACTCCATTGCCTGTCTAACAACTCTGTTCATTTGTCCACCCCACATGGACACCAGTCTGAACTTACTAGCTTCTAAACACCACCATCTTGTAGTCTTTCGCCCATTCCACATGGACACCAGTCTGTACTTACTGGCTTCTAAACACCACTACCTTCTCGTCTTTGTCCATTCCACATGGACACCAGTCTGTACTTACTGGCTTCTAAACACCACCATCTTCTATTCTTTGTCCATCCCACATGGACACCAGTCTGTACACCTGGCTTCTAACACCACCATCATCCTTAAGGTTAAGACATACGCGGCGATCGGCTAGGGTTACGAGAAACGTCTAGCCTTCCATTGACGGGGTCTTCCGCCAAGGTTCACGCAATTGCGATGTTCTTATCCATAGCTGCGATTCGAAACCCTTATATACTACCTATTTGAGTAGGGCGAAGCAACCGGCGTATGCTTCATTTCAAACGCCAATATTAGTCAAGTCTCTAAAGAATGTTTAATTGTTCTTTTTTAAAACGATGTAACGTTCAATAAGGCGAATAACTAACGAAGAAAATATTAAATATTAATTATATTTATTTTAATATTTAAGATAATCTTGTTTCTCAATTCAAAATTAATACGGAAAGAGTTAAAAAGCAGTCTATGTTTTTGTCTGTGTGTGTCCGTCCGTTGTTACACTAGTGCGCTGCGTTAGAAGTTCGTTTTGTTTTGATGTGTAAAGAAATCCTACAGAACCATAATATTCCCTTTATCCTTAATATAAAGTGAATATGTGGAAATATTTTTCGTAATTATGATGCATTTAGTACTTTTGTAGCTTTAAAGCTCTGTTTCATTTTGATATTCCAAAGATTCTTTTTAATATTATTATTTGAAATGGCTGTTTACATATTACTTAAGCTATACTACATCTGTATATAGAATAATCCTTGGTTTAGTGATTCCATGAAGAAAGGTAAGATCTAAACTCCGGCGTTTATATCTAGTATTACCCGCAATAGGCTTAGTGAAATAAAGAGTAAATAATTGAGGCCTGAGGTGAAGTAAACTTTGGGTTTTGATTTTCGTGTCTGAAATGAAGAGACATCAACGATTCAGAGTGAGCCGAAAGTTAAATACACTCTTAAATAATCAGGTTAAGATTTTATAATAGAAGAAAAGATCATGGTGGCAATTAGATTGGTAGGGCTAAGCTACAGAGTATTTATTCTCTTTATGGTGCGCATAGACTATCAGTGCGTCTAGCTACAATTTAGCTTTGGTATTATTTAACGTTAACGCTCATGTTGGCAAACTAAGAATATTGTTGAGGTGAGACGAGACGGTAGTGTTTACACTGCTAACCAGTTGTGAATGTAGCTGTCAGAATATAGGGTAAACAGCTGAAGCGTAGACTTCATTTCCTGTTCTTTTTGCCATTGACTGATTTCCATATGTCCAAGATTTATCCTTATTGGATGTAAAATGTCGTCTGCTTTACTGTATATTCGCCATGCTTGGAATACTGCTTCAATATTTCGTAAGTTTTTACTTCAAAAAAGTGAAATAATTCCATATCTAGGTAAATAACTTTGTAGTAGTAGACCTCTTGACTCGGAGAGGTAATATTTTGGTTTTCCCAACTTGTTATTATTTTGATAAAATCAAGGGATTTTCTTAATTAAATAAATTTAGTCCCGATGACCTCAGATTTATAATATGTACTTGGACTGAAATTAACTGAATTTTAGGCTTATTTTCATTTGAGTAAGTGTTATTTTTGGGTTTTTTAACTACGTATTTAGTTCGGTCTTCGAATTTGACGCCTTTTTACCTCTCCGAGTGACGTATGTCACGGAGAGGTATTACACTGGACGTGTGGGTGTGTCTGTCTGTCTGTCTGTCTGTGTGTGTGTGTCTGTCTGTCACACCCCACGTGACCGCGTTCGCAGTTTGCGTATCGGAGCAAACGTGTTCCCAATTTCCGGACTGCATTGACAGTTCACGGAAATTTGGAAAATTGTGTTTGTCTCCGCTGGCTATTCTACTTGAGTTCCCACACAACCAGATTTGGTTTTCGTCCACTCCACATGGACACTAGTCTGTATTTGCTGGCTTCCAAACACCACCATCTTCTGTTCTTTGTCCATTCCACATGGACGCCAGCCAGTACATTCTGGCTTCAAGATACACTTGGTTTCAAGATATACGCGGCGATCGACTAGGGTTACGAGAAACGTCTAGCCTACCAATGGCAGGGCTTCTACCATCGGTTCACGCGAATGCGTTTTTATCGTTTGGTTTTAAGATATACGCGGCGATCGGCTAGGGTTACGAGAAACGTCTAGCCTCCCAATGGCAGGGCTTCCACCACCGGTTCACGCGAATGCGTTTTTATCTATTATTATAATGGAAACGAATCGTATATATACCCCAAAATTTGAAGAAAGCGGGCAAGAGGGGTACCCTTCACTTTAAACGTCAATATTAGCAAAGTTTCGAAAGATAATAGGAACAACTTTATTTTAAACGATTTAACTATTTTTAAAGTTATTTACTGGCGATTAAAATAATTAATATCATTTATATTTAATTAATTATTTAAGATAAACTTTTTTCTATGTAATGACACAAGTGAGAGTTTATATAGAACGAGTAATGAAGATTGCATCCGAATCGAAGCACTACACGCATATCAAAGTTAATATAAAGCGAGTAGGATGATAAGATCTCTTACAAAACGATAACATTTCCTTTTGCAGAATATTAAATGTTAACAAAAGTAATATAAGAAACCTCCCTTCGGGAGGAAAGTATACAAAGGCGAATTTTTTGCGATACATCCTCGTACCGCGAATGTCCCCGCGCACTTATACGGCCGTAAACAACGTTTAAAAAATAGGGCCGCGCCGCGTAGAGCGTAGGAATACATTCTCTGATCTCGCGTTTGCGTCGGCTGCTTAAGCGATTGCGTCGGCTGCTTAAGTGATTGCGTCGGCTGCTTAAGTTCGTCAATTTCACAAACTCATTGAAATTTTAAACTTTTTCAATGAAATAATTCATGCAGTATTTTTAGATTTTGATGATAATAAATCATTAATAGACAGGCAGTGACTAGATTATAGGATTTTCATAGGTCTTTGCATAAAATTTTAATTAAATCCTTACTTAGCCAAGGTACATGACTAACACTATACATAGATAGATTTTATAATGGTGTTATTATCTATCTCGAAATTTTATTCTTGTATTCATAATTTTCATCATCTTCAAACTAGATTTTTGTTTCGAAATAACCGTATGTGAATATTTATTAGTAAAATCAGGAATCATCTGTTTCTTACGACAGACGGCTAAGCAGACTACACTAGTTTGAAGCGCTTTTTCCTCTTTCCTTTTCCAACGACCATATCGAAGGACTACCGTACCTTGTCCATGAGCAATAGTGTCTGAATATGGTATTTGGCGTTTCGAGGATGTATCGCGTGTTTTAACGTTAGGGCTATGGCGCCTTGTATACTTCCCTCCCGTAGGGAGGTTTCTTATATTACTTCTGATGTTAATATTTTAAATATTTTTCGGCTTTACGATTCTTTAAGTAGTTGTGTAGCTGTAAAGCTCTGTTTCATCTTAAGATTCCAAGAACATCTTTTGATATTAACATTTCAAATTTGGTGTTTACTTTTTAATTCAGCTTTACTACTTTTATATATATTGTAAAGGAATTTTTATGTTCATTAGATAATAAGGATGTTAATTCTTCATCTATCCACAAGTGGTGAAACGATTGGATCTGTGAAATAAGATACCCTAGATATAAACTAGAAATGACCTTGTTTGGCCTCCTCAGAGTGAGCCGAAAGTTAAATACACCCTTCAGTGATACATATTAGGTCCTCATTAGAATTATTGAGGATACAAAGGAAATTGTTAAACGCTTAAGCCTTTGCTAAAAACCTTGGCAATATTTCGCCAATTTGAACTATGTATTTCCGGTTTTTCTCATTGGCTGGTGGGCCTGTGTTTAGAAAGTAAAAATTCGTCTCGGCTCGGAGAGGTTTATTTTGGTTTCCCAACTTGTTACCTCTCCGAGTGACGTATGTCACTGAGAGGTTCTGTAACGATCGTGTGTGTGTGTCTGTCTGTCTGTGTGTCTGTTGTTACACCCACGTGACCGCGTTCGCAGTTTCCAAATCGGAGCAAACGTGTTCGCCATTTCCGAACTGCATTCAGAGTCACGGAAATGGCTCCTCTACTTGAGTTCTCACACCACCATCTTCTGGTCATTGTCCATCCGACATGGACACCAGTCTGTACACACTGGCTTCTAATCGCCACCATCTTCTAGTCATTGTCCATCCGACATGGACACCAGTCTGTAAACACTGGCTTCTAATCACCACCATCTTCTGGTCATTGTCCATCCGACATGGACACCAGTCTGTACACACTGGCTTCTAATCGCCACCATCTTCTGGTCATTGTCCATCCGACATGGACACCAGTCTGTACACACTGGCTTCTAATCACCACCATCTTCTGGTCATTGTCCATCCCACTTGGACACCAGTCTGTACACCTGGCTTCTAACACCACCATCTTCTGGTCTTTGTTTTTGTCCAACCCACATGGACACCAGTCTGTACACCTGGCTTCTACTCCATCGTCATCGTTTGGTTTAAGACATTCGCGGCGATCAACTAGGGTTACGAGAAACGTCTAGCCAGCCTAAGGTAGGGTGTCTACCGAAGGTTTTCGCAATTGCGGTTGTTCTTGCTTTTAACTGTAGTTCGACACCCTTATATACTACCTATTTGAGTAGGGCGAAGCAACCGGCGTATGCCTCATTTCAAACGCCAATATTAGTCAAGTCTCTCAAGAATGTTTAATTGTTCTTTTTAAAAAGGATGTAACGCTGAATAAGGGGAATAACTAACGAAGAAAATATATTATAATAATTATATTTATAATATTTATTTTAGTATTTAAGGTAATCTTGTCTTTCAAAACAAAATTAATACGGAAAGGGTGAAACAGCAGTCTATGTGTTTGTCTGTGTGTGTCCGTCCGTTGTTACACTATTTCTTCGCGTTAGAAGTTCGCCTTGTGTTGATGTGAAAAGAAATTCTACAAAACCTTAATATTTGGTTTTCTCATAATGTAAAATTAATATATGGAAATATTTTTCGTAATTTCGATGCCTTTAGTAGTTTTGTAGCTTTAAAGCTCTGTTTCATTTTGATATCCCAAGAATATGTTTTATAATTATTATTTGAAATGGATGTTTATATATTACTTGAGCTATACTACATCTGTTTATAGCATAACGTTATTGATAACAGGAAGAACTTTACTATGTCGGTCAAATGAACTTTTATTTGTCAATAGGCCTAGTGAACCCAAAAGTAAACGCTTGGTTTTCGTTTCTGTAATGCAGAGACATTAACGGTTCAGAGTGGGCCGAAAGTTAAATACACTGTTAAATAATCAGGCTTAGATTTTATAATTGAATAAAGCATCATGATGAAAATCTAGGCCGCGTTCAGCAGAGCTCAGCGCTGTTAGCAGTGTCATACAGAAGGCGATTTTGTTTTTGAATTTTGACGTGACGGTGCTCAGCGCTGAGCCAGCGCGGTCATCAAAGAAAATAGTCGGGTTTTTGGATAACGTGACGTAGAACGCGTAGTTCTTAGCTTGGCGGTAAAAACATGGAGGTATTATTACAAATAGTTCTTGCTGATTCTGATGGGACTATACCTATTTAATGGGCGTGAAACCAGTTGATCACGCGAGAATTTTAAGAGACATCTTAGTCTTTCTAATTTTAATTATAAAAGTTGTTCTTATCTATCTCTATAAATATGTTATCATACAATTTTTGTTAAGCCTTGGTACCTTGCACGCTTTATTGCGCTAGCGTCATTTTTAAAGCATGGATGACCGTGAAAAGCGTTCAGCAAAGCTATGACGACAGAGCTCACCGGTTAACGTTTTCCAAAATCCGCTGTCTTTTTTGGTGAGCTCTGCGCAGATCAGTGAAAGGTCTGATCGTAATCGGATTATAGCTTCGTGTTTTCATGCGTTATATGGTGCGCATTTACTTTCAGTGCGTGTAGACACAAATAAGCTTTGGTGTTATGTAACGTTAACAGTCATGTTTACAAACTAGGAAAATCGTTGAGGTGAAACGAGAGGATAGTGTTTACACGGCAACCCTGTTGTGAATCATAGAGGGTATACAGTTGAGGAGTAGAAAATTGGCCCTTTACAAACACGTAAAGGTAATATCCCTCCACAGTTTTATGTCTTCATTTCCCGTTTTTCCCCCATCGGATGATTTTAATGTGTACAAGTATATCCTTATTGGATGTAAAATGTCGTCTGATTTACAGTATATTCGCTATGCTTTGTATACCTCTTTAATATTTCATAAAATTAACTTCAGTATTTGTTAATAAAAAAAAGAAACATTTCCATATCTGGGTAAATAAGTTTGTAAGTAGGCCTCCTCTGGACTCGGAGAGGTAATATTTTGGTTTTCCCAACTTGTTAGTTAATTAATGTTTTTTTTTAATTATGCTAGTTAGATCTCAGTATTCAAGTGATTTTTAATTGGTTTATGATTAATTAGTAACTAGATTAAATTGATAATTTATGATGATTTAAGCGCAATTAAATAGGGTGCGTGAATTGAATACTCTCATATGCAGGATACTACAGTGTCTATATAAATTTAGTAAAACATACCACTTTCGGCATTGGATTCTCCCAGCATCGCCACCACCAGCAACAGAACCACGCAAAGGGTTAAGAAGTACTTGCTGTTCATCTTTAGGCAATAGTGCAAAGTTTAGTCGACAGTAGAATTTTCAGTTGTCTGGTTCCAGTAATATCTCGGAATGACCACGATTCCGTCGAGTGTGCTTTTATATCATTTTTGCATCGAGTTGCAGCGCATGATTTAGATAAGACCATAAATTCATACTCCGTGGAACCATAACTTTATAAGTTAAGCTCCATAAATATGACACTACCTATACAAATTCGTAATGCTAGAGATTTACAGCTCGAGATAACTAGTTCGAGAACGACAAGCGCTTTACCAGAATCTATGAAGTTTCACCTAAGTCACTTCATGATAAGTTCTCAATAACTTCCAGTGACAAACTTATGGAACATATCTTATGAATTTGTATTGGAAATAAATTTCATGTGAATCATGTGCCATTTTGGCTTGATAGCTCAATTACATTTTAAATTTTAAGCTAATATATGTTGCCATAGAGTACCTCATTATTCAATGTAAGATATGACCCTTTTAAAGTTGCACTACAGGTACGAATCGCGCAGACGTGTACTATTTGTTAATTTATGCGACCCAGAAAAATATTTTTCCAGCTCGATAGTCGACGTGTTAAACTGGACTATTTTCGCCAATTTATTTTGTAAGAACATATAGGCCTATTATTTTAAATATAAAAGTGGTTTTTACTATAAATGGTTTTGTTCCACAATTGAAGCTCAACTTTGAATTTCATTAAACAACAGAAAATTTTCCAATTTATTTTATAAGAAAATGTAGGCTTATTATTTTAAATATAGGAGTTTTTTTACTAGAAAAATATTTGTTCTACAATTGAAGCTCAAATTTGAATTTAATTGAACAACAGAAAATTTTGTAAATCCCTTTCTTCAAAATTAAAGGCGTAATTAAGTTATTTTAATTGATTTGGAGTGTTAAAACTTAATTTAAACTTACTACCAAAGATTTTGCATTGATTTGCAATTAATTATCAAATTTAACAAAACCAATCATCGGGTTCGCGGTATTGTCTGCTTGTTTTAGGGTTAAGACGAAACATTGATAGGGTATGTGAGCCCAAAGAGGTAAAAAAGGGCTTCAACGTTTTTTGTCATTGAAACTGAAGATAAAACTAATATCAATAATCCACGTGTTAAAAGTAATATACAGGGGGCGCGTTCAGTACGGCTCAACGGAGGCTCCGTTGAATGCGCATTCGCCACTGAACGATTTTCGGGACTTCCGGTTTGATGTCACGATTGTAAGCGAAGAGGCATCGAAGTCATCGGCTGTAAGAGCCGATTACTTCGTTGAGCAGCCCAATTTGTGACGTATCAGCAATGGCGGAAACATATCTCACTGAAGGATTTCGAGAATTTAATTTTACGGATAATTTCGGACATGTTTATAAAATCGGTGTAGCAGCTAGGGCTGTGCGAATAGTACTTTTTAAGGTATTCGTCGAATACCAAATAGCAGTGTTTTTGGGAGCCATCTCTCGGCTCGGAATAGGAAAATGACCAAATAATTTGACCAAATAGTGTTAAGTTCAAAAATTCGACCAAATTTAAATTTCTATAAAACTATTCTACCAAATTTCAAATTTATAAATAATGGGACACGGAAAGGTACTTTTGAACAGCTGAAAACTTATTTTTGAACGAATCAAAGGTTTTATTTTAATCAAAACTAGGTTAGCTGTCAATATATCCCAACTCGCTTTGCAATGTATGACCTCTTCAATGTCCATGATACTATATTTTTTAATAGTTATACTGTAGTGACATATTATTAGGAAGTTAAATATAGTTAGCTTCGTAGCGAGAAGTTGATAATAACCATTACCATTTAAAACATTTAATGGTTTATCCTTGTCTATGAACTTCTAAAGACTGAGTGGCTGATTCTAGCAATAGCCTCCTAGATCACGCGACTCGGTGAACGCGAGTAATACTTAACAGCCAGTAGCCACGTCAGAATTTTAACGCTGTGTCTGCCAGGTCGCGTCATCTATGAGGCCACGGTCCAGCGGACACTATCACAGCGCCCATAGGGATAGGAGCATAACATTTATGTTCCTATCTCTATGACAGCGTCCTCAAATTCACAAAATCAACAGAAAAATTCGAAAACTGGTTGCGAATACCAAATAATTTGGTCAATAGACTGTTAAAAACATTCACTTTCACATTGTTTTATCCGCTATAGAATAGTCGGTTTTTCGAGGCTCATTATTTGGTATTCTAGAATTTTGAAAACCATTATTCGATTCGTCGGTGCGAATAGTAATCGTCAATTTTGACCAAATTATTTGGTCCGACCAAATAGTAACGAATAGTCTGCACGGCCCTAGTAGCAGCGACTGAATGTGAAGGAATAATGTCTGATAGCAGGCCTATTTTATGAAAAAACTTTTCCAATGTATCTATGAAGCTTAAAAAGTTATTGGGTTTTAAAGTTTAAGTCTTAACTAAGTTACTGGTCAGAGTTTTCTTTATTTTGGTTAGCAGGCCCTCGCATTTCCATTTCCATGAACAGTATACGCGGACGACACAACGCAAAGTTTGCAAAAAACCGTTCAGTAGTCTAATACGTCACATGACGTCACGTTGATCAACGGAGCTCAACGCGTTTGGTCTCCGTTGAACGTTACTGAACGCAGCCAGGGTGTTATAAAAGGGTAATTATAGGACCGAAGTTCTGTGGTAAATCAATTTTGAGGATCGAAAATGTAACTTATATTACCATTTTGACCTTAGGGACACCGTTTACAAGGGTTATGATGGGAATGTTTTAGGGTTGATTTATCGTTTGAGTAACATACACAATTTTCACCAATCACTTGGCGTTTCAAAATCGTAAACAGAGACTCGGACAATGAAGATTTAATCGGTATAGTTATCTTGTAATTTTTTTAGAAATAATTAACCAAATATGATAAATTCAGGACAAATACTTTTAGCTTTAATGAGTTTGTCTGATTTCATAGAGTGTATGATAATATTTCTCTTTATTTAAGTATTTATACATTATATTAAACATTATTGTTCATAATTAATATTAAACAAAGTGTTTTGAAGGCAGAAATAATTAAAACATACCCGCCACCATAATTGCCCTTTGTTAGTATTCAATTTTTATCCCAACAATCCCTATATTTGCTGCAGCAAACATCGGTACAGCATTCATGATATTCATCACAATCACAAGAGTCACCAGTACCAGCTACTAAAGAAAATAGTTTTCCTGCTATTTTAGATAAGGAATCCTTAGGGTTCTAAATCGGTAAATTACCATGGTAATTTACACGGTAATTTACCACGGTAACTGTAATTAACGGTTTTCTCGGGTAAATTACGAAAACGGTAATTACCCTGGTAATTACCGTGGTAATTTACGCTAGGAACACGGTCTAAAAGCTCCATATTTTGCTCTACCCGTGCATGCACACATTTCTTCCCATGTTCTACAGTAAATACGTTCGGCCTCGCCTTGGGATATTAACTTTTATGAACACTCGAGATGAGACGTTCGTCAGGGAGAACCTGACACACAATACCCTCATTCGTGGGCTTTAGAGATATCTCCTTGATGTTGATTATGTCCTTGTGATAAAATTAACTATCATAAAAAGCCATTTAAATATTTTGCTAAATTTATCAAAATACAAATATTCTGGTAGAGTCTTAAATATCAAGCAATTGGCACAGAAAAAGCGATGGTGTTGCATCCTTGAATGCATGAAGAATTCATTCATTAATATATCGTTCACGTACTAAATTCGGCAAGAAAGTATGACATACACATGTATATCATTGTATATTTCAGTCCATAGATATCTGAAACCTCTATTGGTCTTAGGTACCTCAATAACCATATTACTCCTTGGTGTTTATAGTTTTATACCAACTTGCATTGCCTTGTTTCTACGACAATGTTTTGAAAATTGACTTTACTAGTCAAAATTATGTTTTTCACGGAAACACAATTTGATTAATCTCATACTTATTGTTGCTAAATGTTACTTGAGGCGGATGTAAGGCTAACCTAACAGAATAATAGCTCCAATAAAAGGTCAAGATCTATTTGTTCAATTGAACCCATTTTATTTCACAATTACTTTCATCTTTGTGTTTTTGTTTTTGTCTCGCTTAAAATCGGACCATGGATAAATTTGTTACAACAGTACTTTCTGCAACATTTTATCCGCCTCGTGAATTTTGTGCTTGAAGTTTGTGTCAATTTGATTAAATGTAAAACATGTCGCTTAGTGTTATTAAAGACATTGCCTTTCTATTGAACAGAATTGTTTATTGTGTTCTATAGGAAAAACTTCAATCTTTTTTTTAAAGCTGATTCGAATAATCGAAAAAATTTAATATTGTTTGTTAAATAATTGAAAAATTCGAAAAATTCGATTTTTGCCTTTAAATCGATTAATCGACTCAAAAAACCAGTAAAAATTTTCTTTTTTAAGGAAGCATCGACGTGGTAAGACTGATTAATACTCTTTATACTAAAAATTTATATTAAATCACAAAGTTTGGCAAATAATAATATCCTTAAGTTGAAAGATTAAATTGTAATGGCTTGAAAGCATTTAATAAATCCTGACCTACATTATTTCGCCTTAATATGATGAAGTAAATTAAATGAAAAAAGCTACCAGCCGTTATGTTTCTTCTTCATGGTTGAATTGCATGTTTTGTTTATCCAATCAAACAATTTTTAATATTCCTGCAGGAAACCCCTTTCCCCATATTGAACGTTATTCGTCCAACAATTCTAATCTTGGTTTATTTTACTTTTATTTTAATAATATTTACCCAATTGCCACAAAAAAGCAATCATGGAAATCCAATAATTCCTTTTAAGCTCCAAGAGTTCCCAAAGTTACTAACCACCATTTCGATTCGAACAGTCGAAACAGTTTTAGTGAGCGAGAGTGAACGTGGTCACGGGGTTACGCATCATTCAAATTCTGCATTCTAAAAACACCTGGTTCGTAAGTTTAAAATACGAGACACGTGTCTTGAGTGCACTTTATCGAAAAATCTTTGAAACTTTCTGAATATTCGCTTGCAATTACTCGACAATTGTCAAATGAAGAGCGTGGATTGTGCAAAAGAAAAAACTTATGCAATGTAGCTTAGAAAAGTGCTTTAAATTAATTCCGCAAGCTAAGAAAGTATAGGGTGAAAAGATCGCACATTTCTAGATTTGTTCATTGTGAACATCTTTAATGTAACAACCCTAGCCTGTTAATGAACATTGACAGTTTATTGGGTAGAACTCGGAGAGGAAATTAAAATATGAAATGATATTTTACACTTGAAACGCACGTAGTTTTGGTTTCTAATATATAATTTTCCTCACACAGTTGCGTAAGAAAGGCTTATTAAATATAAGCAACTCTAGTTTTTTGCCAAAAAAGATACTAGGCCTATACAGGAAACATTACCTAAAGGAGGAGCAGATAAGTTAAAGTAATTTTTAATGAAAAACTGACGTAATGGTTTTAACTATTGTGTAATAAGAGGTTAACTATAGTAGAATTCAATCAAACTGACGCCTCTCCAACACTTCTTATATTCGGTAGCAAAAACAATTTAACAGCTTTTTCGGGTATAATTAATATTGAGACTCATTTAACTCCAATAATTTTGCAAAAATTCATGATTTCTTTTAATTAGCCCAATATACTTTTAAATCCAGAGTGGTTGACAGAAGTGGAGTTAACGAGGTGCCGTTAAGACGCGCTACTCCATGTTTGTATTGGGATAATTGAGCTTGAAGACATACACGTTTACAAAAATTAAATGAAGGACCAGTTCCAAATTTTTTTAACATCATTATCATAGATTATAGATTTAAGAAATTCCCAAGTAAGAGGCTGTTATTTTTAATTAGCCTTATTTAATAAACTCTGAAATTTTAAAATATTCACGCGCAACCTATCAAATCAAAAGCTTCGATTGCGGCCAATCATAGTAAACTATATTAAACCCATGCCTTTAAAATTCTGACAGCTTACCAGGAAATAAAAGGCATGCGTAATAACACTTGTGCTTTAATTATGATTCACTTTGAAAAATCTTATTTAACGTCAGAGAACTGTTCTTGCTTCAAACTAAACACTATTAACTATAGTCTCAGTCTATTATTGAAGGACCAATCAACTGTTACGGGCTTTGAAGTTTTCGGATTGCCCCTGCAAGGATTTAATCGAACCCCAAAATGGCGTTGAACGAAATTGACTTTGTCGGAAATGATCGATATTTCAAATACAGGTAAAACTTGAAATTTCAAATCTTAAATGTTTTCATTGACTTGAAATATAATTTACTATTAAAGGTACAGTCAAGAGACGTCAATTAATTGTTCGGTATTTGAAAAAAACCAGGGGAGTTTATCATAATTCAGTGACTTTGTTGAATCGAATCTTCAGTCTCTCTTAATTAAGTTTGCTTTCTTGATGACAATTTTACTTTCATTTGTTAACAGGACTGGGAATTAGTTAAACAGCTGAAGTTCATGGCAGAATATCTAAAACGATTCCTCAACATCAAGTAAATTTAACACTTGGAATTCGATTCGATTATTAATTGCATCGAACGAGACAGAATTCACTTAATGCTCCAATCCTCGCTGTCTCCTTAGAGCAAAAGGGTTGACAAAATTTGAAAAACTCGAAATATTAATCGATTCAATATTTTTTAATCGATTAATCAAATTGAATGCTTTTATTGCTTTTAGAATAGATTAGGAAATTATAAAATATTCAGTAAGAAAATAGTAACTCGGGAAATATGAAAAAATAATTTGGTATATTACTGTTTTTACAGTCCTAGCCTTTCAATTGATTATATACATTTTACTTTAAAAATTAAGTTAATTTTAAATTCATTAATAGACGCGAGTAATTGCATTTTGTCTCTAATGGGGGATCTCCTAAAAACTCAAAACACACTACTCGCAACCCCCCCCCTGGCCAAATAAAATTGTTTTGTTCCACAAGCACATGATAACCTTTTCCCGCGTTCACTACGTGGCGTTAAGCGAACTCTCAGAAACCTTCTCATGTTTAATCTTAAACATTGTTATGAAACAATATTAACAGCATATTGTATTTAACTTTTGTCGATGACTTTTAGGCTGAATTTCAAAAATGTTTTAATGACCGTCATAACGTAGACGATAATCCAAATTTTTTCAAGGTATGCGATTTTACGACAAATATTGAAAACTCTGAAAAATAACCCATTTAATAAGTAATTAACCCTTTAACCCGTTTTAGAAATCTCACGTTATTGCACTGAAACCGTCAAGTTCATTTTTCCGTACTCGATTGGACCATTTTTATCCGTCTCCCCCCGTCGGAAACAACAAGCTGATTATCGTGTCCAGCCCCCGAGTGACCGTCACGTCCAATTCTTGGTCCTTCTTAAATATGGACGACGAAGTAAATTTTGCTCAATAGAAATATTAAGTGTTCATTGAGTTTCGTTCTTGTTTCTTTTAGGTGCTGATTTTAATAGCGTTAACCTTGGTTCTCCTTTCAATTTTACTCGTCATTCACTCCATCGTAACCAACAAATACAAATCGGTGCCCACTAAGAAAGTTGCCAAGAAAGTGGCCGAAGAAACACTGGAAAATGTGTGGGAAAACGCGTCACTCTTGTGCGCCGAACGTATGCAATTACATCGTTCCTAATATTTAAAGCTAATTCAACTTCGTAATGGAAGTACAATTAACCCCCCTTAATTGCGAAAGATGGCCGGCACTTTAATCAGACTTAAAACAATAAAGGATAATTATGTTTTATAGCGATTCCTGCTGTTCTGCCGCACATTACTTGTCGTCTGCTCGCTTCGTCGTGGCTTATCGGAGTGACTTTCATTCTGTTCTTCTTGGGTTGTTACTTGAGTACGGACTTCTCGACGGAAAGCTACAACTGCATCGACACTCTCTCGGACTTGATCAAATCGGGAATTGAGCCTGCATTTTTACTAGAAAACGATTTCAAATATATTAAAGATTTGGTGAATAACCTTCCTCGTGTTAGGTCCTTTATATATTATTCTAACGTCATTGGTTTGTACCTGGCGGCCCGTGACCCAGTTGTTAAGGAATGGCTAGACTCATTCAATGAGAAGAAACTGTTATATGGTTCCATGATTGATTCGCTCCATGTTATTTCATCGGGGGAAGGAGTTCTGATCATAGACACGGGCTTCATGATTTTTAATTTTCGATTTTTTTTGGTTAAGCTCAAGACGGATAAAGAGTTGTTTTTGAAAAAAGGAGGACTTTACTTTTCGCAACAAGTTCTTAAACTCGACTACCGTCACTTCAGTTTCAACACCTCTTGGATAAAAAGCATACCACAATTGAACGTCCAACTGATGTCAGTAACAATTTCATCATAAACCTATTAACAGCCATAACGATTGTTTTACTTCAGGGTAGAACCGTTGTCCGAAAAGCAAGTTTTCAAGTATCAGGAACTAGAGTTAGATTACTTTATTGAACAGTTAACTTGGAAGAGACCATTGAAAAGCACCGAAGCCTTGGACCTGAGTAGCGTCAGTGTTCCTTTCTACTTGCTTCTCATGCTGTTGTCAGGAGCAGTAGCCGTTGTCATTACAGAAATAATCTTCAAATAACTCCCCTTAAACCCTGAATATAAAATAGGTTAGAACACGAAATGGAATTCCCAGACTATAAACCCCAATTTGTTATTCATCTTCGAAAATTGTACTAATCGAACGAAATCACATCGTGATGTTACGTCATTTGAAATTCAATCTTTCACATGTAGAGGATAATTATGTATTTAAGATATCAATGTGATTTACTATCATAAACAGACATTTAAATATTTCTCAAAAAGTTTCAGTCACCAAACAGAGATATACTGGTATTGTTTTAAATGTCTAGCACAAAATAGAGGTGGTGATAAATGCTGGAGTCCACGAAGAATTCATTCATTAATATATCGCTCACATACTAAATTCGGCAATCAACTATGACATACTCATGTATATTATTGTATATTTCAGTCCATATAGCTATCAGAAACGTCAATTGGTTTTACGTACCTCTAAAACCATATTACTCCTTGGTGTTTATACCAACTTGCATTGCCTTGCTTGTTATAATAGCTTGAAAGCATTCAATAAAACCTAACCTTCATTTTTTCGCCATAAAGTGATGATGATGAAGTATTTTTAATGAAAAGTAACCAATCGTTTCGTTTTTAATTCATTGTTGAATTGCGTGTTTTGCAAATCCAGTCTTAGAAAGATAAATATTTCTGCTTTCCCAGTATTAAAGCTTTCATCACTACCTCTAATGGGATCCCACCTCTAATCTTCTTTGTTTGTATTTAAATAATATTTACCTGTTTCATTAGGCGTCACAAAAAAAGTAATCATCGATTTCCAATAAAACCTATAAGCTCCAAGACAGGTCTGTTTTTGTTTCTGTCCGTCTGTCTGTCGTCACCTTCGCAGTGGGCGAATCGGAGCGTACGTATTAGCAGTTCACAGAGAGCAGTATTGGCTTCTTCTCCAATATCATCGTTAGGGTTAAGATGTACGCCGTGGTCGGCTATGGTTACGAGAAAAGTCTAGCCTCCCAATGGCCTTATATACCGTAAATTTACAAAACTTGTGAAAAAGGTCTTCGATAGAATTCAAACTTATAACAATAGCTACGTTTAAAATGATTTTAGGAATAAAGTTTCTTAACAAGAATTAAGGTAAATTACTGACGATTAGAACAATAAATATCAATTGCATTTATTTAATTATCCAAGTAAACCTCTTAATTGGGTAGATAGCCCTTTTCTCGACTCGAAGAGGTTGTTTGGTTTTCCCAACTTGTTTATTGATGTTGTAGTCAACAAAGTTTGAGCGCTTAACGGCAACGATTTTCCTAGTTTGAAAGCAAACGCGCTTAACCATCCTCGGTTTCCTCTGTTAAAGGGGCTCACCGGCGCTGTTGGGGGGAGACCGCCCTTAGTTCAGGGGGAAAACACCCAGCTCTTTGGTCATAAGGAATGGCGCCACCGTCGCGGTGGGCAGGTAAGCTAACCAACAGTTTGACCCCCTTCACCCCAACAGCTCCGGCCAGCCCCTTCAATCGAGAAAAATGGTAAATCCAGCAGCAAAAATTTGCAGTCTTTGATAAGGAGGCACCAAAATGGCGCTGAACAAAATGGAATTTCTTGGAAATGACCGATATTTTATAACACAGGTATAGAATTTTAATTTCAAGTTCTTAATGGAAAGCGCGGCTCCGTTGGTGCCCCTTAAAGATGGCATTTCTACTACACTGTGGCTAAGCTTGGTATAGGCTAGTTAAGCTAAAGGCAGGAACCAATGGGAACTAGTGCATTAGGTCTGATTGATTCCAGCTTTTGGCAAGGTAAAATTGGTGTATAGAAGATTAGCCAGAATGCTAGGGGTGATTATGGAGTCGCGCTTTCCTTTAAATGTTATTTTACATTCCTGAAGTTTAGGTTTAATACACATTCGCTTTAATTATTTTTCAGTTTAGAAAGTCCTGCTTAACGCCAGAGATTGGTCCTTGCTTCGAAGCAAACACTATTAGTTAGTCTTAGTCTGTTATTGAAGAACCATTAAATAACTCTCATCAACACTTTGCAGCCTTTGAAGTTTTCGGATTGTCCCTGCAATGATTTAATTGAACCCCAAAATGACGTTGAAATAAATTGAATTTGTCGGAAATGATCGATATTTCAAATACAAGTAGAGCTTGAATTTTCAAATCCAATATGATTTCATTGATTTAAAAAATAATTTAACATTAAAGGTACACTCAAGAGACAACTATTAATTGTTGGATACCTGACGATTTGAAGGTGTGTTTATTAAAATTAAGATTGCTTTCTTGATGACAATATTACGTTCATTTGTTATCAGACATTGATTTTTCGAGAAGAGATGAAGTTTATGACAGAATATTTGAAAAGATTCCTCAACATAAAGTAAATTTCACACTTTTAATTTGATTCAAGATTCAGTTGTAGCAGGGATAGATTTAATATTAGAAGTAGGAATGGAGAACAGAGTAGTCTGGGCGCGCGTCAAGTCCCGGACCCCCATCCTCGGGAAGGGGGGTTATGAAAGAAGAGGCGGGTCATAGCGACAGTGGAAAAAAGGAATTACGTATTTTTCGCCGTCCCCGTCAGCAACGTCATCAAAACGTAGTTTAAGTGAGCCAATAAGATAATTTAAACTTTTCGATACGTGTTGGAGGGAGGGGCTCTATACTGGGCTATGAGTCGAACTGAAGTAAATACTAAACTTTCTCCATTCCTACTTCTAAAATTAAATCTATCCCTGGTTGTAGCCCTATTCCTCTCCCGGCCAAATTTGGAAAACTCGAAATATTAACCGATTATAATCGAACCGACAATTATTCAAGATTGTTTAAGCGAGTAATTAAATTGAATGTCATTATTGAATTGAAAAAAGGTAAATAGGAAATTATAGAATTTAATGGTAACTCGGAAAATTATGAATAAACATTTTTGAATATTTTTACTAGTCCTAGCCGTTCAATTATATTGATTATTCAGCGTAAGAACTGTTATTAATGAATATTTACAGAATATTGTACTTAATTCTTGTCGATGACTTTAAGGCTGGATTTCGAAATTGTTAGTTATGATTACAGTCAAAATAGAGACAATTGGCTCAAGGTTTGCGATTTTACGGCTAATATTAAAAAGCTGTGAATAAGAACGAATTTAAAAAGTAATTAACACTTTCGCCGGTTTTAAAAATTTCTGGTTTTCGCGATGGAGCCAGAGCCAAGCTCATTTTTTCGCAGTCGACTGGACCACTTCAACCCGTCTCCGCCAGTTGAAACAAGCAAGCCTGTTGCTTCGCCTTACTAAAATAGGTAGTATATAAAGGTTTCGAATCGCAGCTATAGGTAAGAACAGCGCAATTGCGTGAACCTTTGGTGGAAGCCCCGCCATTGGAAAGCTAGACGCTTCTAGTAACCTTAGCCGCGTATGTCTTAACCTTAACGATGATGATGGAAATAGAAGCCAGTAAGTACAGAGTGGTGTCCATGTGAGATGGACAAAAGACCAGATGATTGTGGTGTTTAGAAGCCAGTAAGTACAAACTGGTGTCCATGTGGGATGGACAAAAGAGCGCATGATGGTGGTGTTTAGAAGCCAGTAAGTACAGACTGGTGTCCATGTGAGATGGACAAAAGACCAGAGGATGGTGGTGTTAGACAGGCCATTATAAGTGAAATACAATTTTTCCAAATTTCCGGTTCGGAAATTGAGAGCACGTTTGCCCCGATTTGCCAACTGCGAACGCGGTCCCCTGGGGTGTAACGTCGAAATTAGAACCTTTCCGTGACATACATCACTCGGAGGGGTAAAAATATAATGAGTCACAAAGTGAGACAAAAATAATATAACTAAATTTCAAAGGTTAAATTGTAATAATGGCTTGAAAGCATTCAATAAAACCTGACCTACATTATTTCGCCTTAATATGATGAAGTAAATTTAATGAAAAAAGCTTCCAACCGTTACGTTTCTACTTCATGGTTGAGTTGTCTGTTTATTTATCCAGTCTGACAAATGGTTAATATTCTCGTAGGAAACCTCTTTCAACATCAAGAAGTGATATCTAGTTTATTTAAGGTCAATCTACCCTACAACAGAAGTTTATGACTTCTTATCCTGGGAAGTATTGAACTCTAACCATATCCGGAACCATCTCTGTTAGCCAACTTCTTATTAGGTCCGATCACCGCGCCACCTACGGCATTTCCCTCATTTTGAATTGGCAGGCTGATTAAGGTGTGTCCTGTGGTTTGAGGTAACGAATCAGAAACGGTGACAAGAACAGCTGTTTTAATAGACTGCTAGAAATTCCGGTCAAACTAGTGTGGGGTCCTAGGCCCACGGATTGTAATGGATTGTCATAGAGTTCTAGCCAGACGGCTTTTCAACGATTGGCGCTAAAGACGTTTTGAACACGCCCCACAGTTTGAGCGCCACAGCATCTCGGCGTGGGATTTTTTTCAGTAGATTAGATAGTTTTCCTAGTGGGGAGGAAACTTTCGATCCTCTTTTACGATTGCCATAGGCAATTTTGACTTGCAGGGATGGATACTATATAATGCCTTAGTGTCCAATACTTCCCAGTCATCAACTTCTGCCTACAACTAAACAGATCGTAGCTTAGAATGTGAATACGGCCTACGGGCCTACCACACTAGCTAACTAAATCCAAACTAACACCAACAGCTATCCATGATAACTGCCACTTATCAGGATACTATCATGATAACTAAATGAAACAGACTCTGACTTTAAAACACAGCTGACCTGACTTTATGTAGCCCTAGGAATAGGCCTGGCTCAATATAGGGGACGCTCACCAAAGGTGCAATATGAGTTGCCACCAACCCTACTCATGTTCAACTAATCTATTATGAGGTTAAAAATAGGCTTAAGATAAAAGACTAAAGATTAGAGAGCATCGGGAGCCGGATGTAAGCTTAGCTATGCGTGTTTATGAAGGCTCAGTAGCGTATCCGCTACAAATTCATTCATTAATATATCGTTCACGTACTAAATTCTGCAATCAAGTATGACATACACATGTATATTTGATTCAAGATTTTGTTGTAGCAGGGATAGATTTAATATTAGAAGTAGGAATGGAGAACAGAGTAGTCTGGGCGCGCGTCAAAGTCCCGGACCCCCATCCCCGGGAAGGGGGGGTTATGAAAGAAGAGGCGGGTCATAGCGACAGAGGTAAAAAGGAATTACGTATTTTTCGCCGCCCCCGTCAGCAACGTCATCAAAACGTAGTTTAAGTGAGCCAATAAGAAAATGTAACCTTTTCGATACGTGTTGGAGGTAGGGGCTCTATACCGGGCTATGAGTCGGACTGAAGTAAATACTAACCGTTCCCCATTCCTACTTCTAAAATAAAATCTATCCCTGGTTGTAGCTCGAAATATTAACCGATTATAATCGAACCGACAATTATTCAAGATTGTTTAAGCGAGTAATTAAATTGAATGTCTTTATTGAATTGAAAAAAGGTAATTAGGAAATTATAAAATTTAATAGTAACTCGGGAAATACGAATAAAATTTTTTGAATATTTTTACTAGTCCTAGCCTTTCAATTATATTGATTATTCAGCGTACAAACTGTTATTTATGAATATTTACAGAATATTGTACTTAATTCTTGTCGATGACTTTTAGGCTGGATTTCAATGACCGTCAAAATGGAGACAATTGGACCAAGGTTTGCGATTTTATACGGCTAATATTAAAAAGCTCTGAATAAGAACCTATTTAAAAAGTAATTAACACTTTCGCTGCATGGTTTTAGACATTTCAGGTTTTCGCGATGGAGCCAGAGCCAAGCTCATTTTTCCACATTCGATTGGACCATTTCAATCCGTCTCCGCCAGATGAAACAAGCAAGCTGATTATCGTTTCCAGCCCCCGAGTGACAGTCACGTCCAATTATTGGTCCTTCTTAAATATAGACACCGAAGTAAATTTTGATCAGTAACAATCTACTTAATACCGAAATAATTTTTCTTCTTGATTCATTCAGGTGGTGATTTTAATCATTTTAACCTTGGTCCTTCTGTCAATTTTACTCGTAATCCACTCCATCGTAACCAACAAATACAAATCGGTGCTAAAGACGTTTTGAACACGCCCCACAGTTTGAGCGCCACAGCATCTCGGCGTGGGATTTTTTTCAGTAGATTAGATAGTTTTCCTAGTGGGGAGGAAACTTTCGACCCTCTTTTACGATTGCCATAGGCAATTTTGACTTGCAGGGATGGATACTATATAATGCCTTAGTGTCCAATACTTCCCAGTCATCAACTTCTGCCTACAACTAAACAGATCGTAGCTTAGAATGTGAATACGGCCGACGGGCCTACCACACTAGCTAACTAAATCCAAGCTAACACCAACAGCTATCCATGATAACTGCAACTTATCAGGATACTATCATGATAACTAAATGAAACAGACTCTGACTTTAAAACACAGCTGACCTGACTTTATGTAGCCCTAGGAATAGGCCTGGCTCAATATAGGGGACGCTCACCAAAGGTGCAATATGAGTTGCCACCAACCCTACTCATGTTCAACTAATCTATTATGAGGTTAAAAATAGGCTTAAGATAAAAGACTAAAGATTAGAGAGCATCGGGAGCCGGATGTAAGCTTAGCTATGCGTGTTTATGAAGGCTCAGTAGCGTATCCGCTACAAATTCATTCATTAATATATCGTTCACGTACTAAATTCTGCAATCAAGTATGACATACACATGTATATGACTGTCTATTGGTTTTACGCACCTCTATAACCATACAAGTTGGTGTTTTTACCAACTTGCATTGCCTTGCCAGTGGTCGTTTCTACGACAATGTTCTGAAAAATAACTTTTTACTAGTCAAAAATTTAAATATTTTTCACGGAAACACAATTTGATTAATCTCATACTTATTGGTGCTAAGTGTTACTTGAGCTGGATATAATGCTAACCTAGACAGTATGCCTTTCTAACAGAATAATTACTCCAATAAAAGGTCAAGATCTATTTCTTCAATTGAACTCATTTTATTTCACAATAACTTTCATCTTTATGTTTTTGTTTTTGTCTCGCTTAAAATCGGACCATGGATACATTTGTTACTAGTGTACTTTCTACAACATTTTGATCCGCCTCGTGAATTTGTACCAAGTTTGTGTCAATTTGATTGAATGTAAAACATATTATATCGCTTCATGTAATTAAAGACATTGTCCTTCTATTGAACAGAATTGTTTTTTCTGTTCTATAGGAAAAAATTTATCTTTTTGTGAAAGCTGATTCGAATAATCGAAAAAATTTAATATTTTTTGTTAAATATTAGAAAAAATCGAAACAATATTCGATTTATCGTCTTTAAAAACCAGTAAATAATTTTATTTTTTAAGGAAGCGTCGACGTGGTAAGACTGATTAGCACTCTAAATTTTATTAAAAATCACAAAGTGAGACTAATAATAATTTGAAACTGAAGTTCAAAGGTTAAATTGTTATAATGGCTTGAAAGCATTCAATAAAACCTGACCTACATTATTTCGCCTTAATATGAAGAAGTAAATTTAATGAAAAAACTTGTAGAGGGCTGCAAACTGAAAAAAGTCAATGGTAAAATTTTCACAAATGCCACTGCCACCCTAACGCCATTGTTATATTTTCAACTCCTCCCTAACGCCACACTAAAGTTCATTTAATTTTTGAATCCCTGCCAAAGCCAATTGTGAAGTTTCACACGAATTCCAATCCCTGCCAAAGCCGATTGACAGATTTAAAAATCTTTCCAATCCCTACCAAAGCCAATTGATAAATTCAATAATATTTCCAATCCCTGCCGAAGCCAATGTGAAATTTGACAATTTTTCCAATCCCTGCCAAAGCCAATGAGAAATCCGACAAGTTTTCTAATAATCCCTGCCAAAGCCAATGGGATATGCGACAAGATTTCTAATCCTTGACCAAACTAATGAGATATCCGACAAGTTTTCTCATCTCTGCCAAAGCCAATGAGAGCTTCAACAAACTTTCTTACTCCAAACACAAAAGCATTTAACCTAACCAATTTTCATTTATATTTACCCCAACGTTTCCCAGCCGGCCGTGTGGTATATTATGAACTAATATATTATGAAGGTTTTCGAACGTTATCCCACTGCATTTTTAAGCTGTTTGCCTATAGGCAACAGCTTTATACGGCGACCGCTGGAAGCAGGCTGGCTGGCTTGCTGGCTAGCTGGCTGGCTAGCTGGCTAGCTGGCTGGCTAGCTGGCAGGCAGGCTGGCTGTTTCGCGTTCGCGTTCATTTTCGTAAATTTAAATTACGCGGCAGAGTTTGCCGGAATTTCATTATCCACCGCACTAGCGACATCTATACTAAATTCGATCATATTTTCGACGAGAAAATCCTTACACTCGGAGGCATCGGGACTAGATCTCACGAGTGAGTGACGACGCCGGTGTGGGATGCGGATACTCAACGTTTGCGCCACTACGGATTGTTGTTAAGCTATTGATATTTTTCCTGTACTTTTCCACGCCTTGCTTATTGGTAGCGGGAATCCCTAATTTCGGGTTTTGTTAAAGACAATATCACACTGCAAACAGCGTTAATATGCCTTGCGCATATCTTGTTTCAATTATTTTTATTATAAACTCGAACATTGTTTATAATTGTAGTTTTCCTTTTTACGTTTAATCTAAGGCGACGGAAAAATTTATGACTCTCTAACTTAAAAAGAACAAATAGTTTTACTTTCGTTTTCTCTCGCACAGCAATGAATTTGATTTTTTTTTTTTTTGCGGAGGGACGGCTGTACCAGCCGCGACCGTCATGTGCCGTCTGTGTGGGGTTGAACTTCATGCATCCTGCTTGCGCCAAAACAACCGCGTGGGAAATTCAAAGAGGAAAAATTGACTAATATCACTAATGCCACCCAACTCCGGTTGAATAAAATAAGGCTGGCTCTCAATGCCACCAACTCCATTTGGATACTATAAATGCCAACGCCAGCCAAAGCCACCTGAATCCAACAATAATCCAGTCCCGACCGACTCCCGTTTAAGTTTTCGAAATAATTCCACTCCCTTCCGACTCCGTTCCATTTCAGAGATAATATTCCCAAAGCCAAATTATTTATTTTACCCAACTCCAACTCCGACCAAAAATGAGGGAGTCCCTTGGCTTTCTATGGAGTTTGAGTTTTCCTAAAGCCTTTGCAGTCCTCTAGAAAAAAGCTACCAGCCGTTATGTTTCTTCTTCATGGTTGAATTGCGTGTTTTGTTTATCCAATCAAACAATTTTTAATATTCCCTCTGGAAACCCCTTTCACCATATTGTACTTTACTCGTCCAACAATTCTAATCTTAGTTTATTTTATTTTTATTTTAATAATATTTACCCAATTGCCACAAAAAGCAATCATGGAAATCCGATAATTCCTATTAAGCTCCAAGAGTTCCCGAAGTTGCACAACATCTCGATTTGAACAGTGGAAACGGTTTTAGTGAGCGAGAGTGAACGTGGTCACGGGGTTAAGCATCATCCAAATTCTGCATTCTAAAATAAGTTTAAAATACGAAACACGTATCTTGAGTGCACTTTATCGAAAAATCCTCGTAACTTTCTGAATATTTGCGTGCAATTACTCGACAATTGTCAAATGAAGGGCGTTGATTGTGCAAAAAATAACTATAACAATGTAGCTTAGAAAAAATGTTTTAAATTAATTCCGCAAGCTAAGAAAATACAGGGTGAAAAGATTTGTCCATTCTGAACATCTTTAATGAAAATATCCTGCTAAAAAAAATATATGCTACGGGAAACATAACTGTTCATGAATAAGGACGGTAGGTGCCCACGAGGATGTTAATGTGACACTAATGGAAGCTAAAAATGAGCGTCTTTGGTTTTGGGCAGACAGAAAAATTATGTCTGTATTTTTAATATTTGTCTTATAGTAAAAGTAGATATAAATAAGCAAAGGCCAATAAGTTTTATAAAACCATAAATTGAAGCACACAAACGATAATAGGTTTTGTTTTCTGATATCGAATTTTCTTCGCAAAGTTTTGTAAGAAACGATTAAAAGAATATTAAATAAAGAGAGTCTATTATTCTGCACGCCATTTTAACAAGTATTATGAGAACAATTACCTTAAGCTAAAGAAACTTTTACTGAAAAACCAACCAAACATAACGATCTTTATATGCTTTGTAATATGAGGTTAACTATAGCGTAGAATTCAACCTCAGAAAGGGTAAATATTCTCGTAGAAAACCGATTTTTTTCCCTGGTTAAACCTTCTAGTGACTAATTCTTCTAATGTTGGGTATCAAAATTATTGATCAGATTCTCCGGGTTTAATTTGCCACTCAAGAATAAATATGTAACTCTATTTAGGTTATATAATTAAGTCAAGCTTCGTGATTTCTTTATATTGCAACATTGTACGTAATTTAAGAAAGTGGAAAGTGGTTAATAGAAAGCGCAGATCACGGGGTGCGAAGAGTCGCGTTACGCAATATCCGTATGGTATAACTTCGACTTACAACTAAAGAAAATCTGGATGAAAAAAATTGGAATGAAAGGCCAGTACCAAATTTTCTTATATAATTCTGCTCAATGATTATCGCTTATGGATTAAAGACGAGGCTAAAACCGGTAATTTACCCGATAAATTATCCGTAAGTTACCGTTGAGTTACCGGGTAAATTATAGATTAAAATTGTGGGAAATGTAATATTACCGAGGGGTCGGACGTTTTGGAAAAAGTTAACGGTATTTCGAAATCCAATTTGATTACTTCGGATTTCGTTGGATTTTATTTGATTTCGTGGGACTTTGTTTGAATTCAGAATTCGATAAAATCCAATGGATTTCGTCAAATTTTGAGATTTTTGAACGGATTTTGTGATATTTCAATTGATTTAGTTGAATTTTAAGGTATTTCTCGTGATTTCCTCGGATTTTGAGATTTTTATCGTGATTTCGTCGCATTTTGTGACTCTTTTATTTTTGATTTCATGATTTAAAGACCTAATTTAACTCGTGTATGATTGTAAAAAGTACTCATGTATGTTATCATGCACGAAACGATATTTTGTAATGGATTTCGCGATTTCTTCACTGATTTTGTGGTTTATTTATTGATTTTGTGATTTCTTCACTGATTTTGTGATTTTTTACTGATCTTGTGATTTTTTTAGCCACATCGTACTATACGATGAGGCTCTTAGTTTGACCCGAGCCATAGTAGTAATAGTAGTAGTAGTAACAACTACCGGAGTTTTCGCTTTCGTTATTGTTATTTTTTGGCTTAAAAGGAACTCTATATTAAAACAACCCACCCATAGGGGTAACTGGGCTGGGTTAGAGATTTAATTTTAATTAAAATGTTTTCAGATCGCAGCCGGGAATTGAACCAGGGAGTAAGGAACGTTAGAGGGAGTTTTGATCTAATGCTAAAAAAACCGTCATACAGTGGCAAATGGTAAAGAAAGTGGGGGGTAGGAATTTTTATCTCCGTTCCTCAATTTTTGCTAACGCGCAGGCGCGAGTGACGTCGTTTACTACCGCCAGCAGAGAGAATTTAAAAATTCTCTCTGCAGCCAGCGCCAGCTTCCGCTTCCATCGACTGCTGCCCCACTCACTCTGTTCGACTCGCCGTCGAGATAACCGGGAAGCCCGGAAGGCAAATTTGCGGTATCGTTCGGTAGGCGTTATAAAATATTCAACGTTTTAAAGCTCAAGTTTCGAAATTTTTTGAGACATTTACCAAGTCTTCAACTATATATTATAACATTTTCGTTAAATTTCAACATAAATATAGCTCTGAGAATAAAATTAGACACGAAAACTACACTAAGCCTTGGTTAGATATCATCGGCTGAGGCCGAGCGGCGCATCTCGAGCCGCCGGCGGCTGGGCTTGCCGTAACGGCGAGAACAGAAAAATACCTCGTTAAAAAACAGATGCACAGAGAGACGATTTTAGCCACGAATCTAACGAACGCGCCTATTCACTTTAATACTCCCTCTAACGTTCCTTACTCCCTGATTGAACCCGGGTCGCTCACGCAGTAGAAAAACATTCTACCACTGAGCCATAGAGACTCGATAAAACTGCGAGTTTCTATCCTTTTGTTCTATCTCTAAAATGTCGGGGTGATGTGGGGTGGGGTACCTTTTAATCTATGGGGTCGGATACTTCTGAATTTGTATGTTCGGGGTTTTTATACTAATTTTGTTTTTATTTATGTGCTAATTAAATAGATAACGATGTGGCTACTATTAAGGCCCAGCCCTTGGGCCATCTTGTTTTTACTGATTTCGGTTTTTTTATGGGATTTCGAAATCAGCATAGATACGTTCATGAGTTAATAATATGTTAGCTCCCTATAAGTTACTCAGGCTCCATAGGCGTAATGTATCCAGCGATTTCTTCTCATTTCGCCCGCGCGGGAAAAAAATCCGAATGTTGCGCTCTCTCTTGTCGAAAAAAATCCCGCTCGTACGGCTGCTTTTTCAACAAAGGAGTGTTTTAGTCGTGAATGTTTATGTTTTAACAATTTAACATTAAATCATGGCGTTTGTGTCAGTACCGAGACATAAAAGTGCAGGAACTCAATGCAATTTGCCGATATTGACAAAGAATTCTAAAGATAAGAGTTGTTATTGTGACTTGCAACGAGAAAATTATACAACTGAGCTAAATCCAATCCACTGATCTCTTAACTGTTTCCTTGACCGAGGCTACTGAGCGAAATATTACGGCTGCTTAAATAGCTCCGATGTCACTGGCTAGCTTCCACTACACGCGCTTCCGGGGAAAAGCCGGAAAGAAGTGTAAATAAGATTTTCGTTCACGTGGCGGCCGCAGAGCGTCGCATATAATTGGGAAGCCGGCGGCGCGGGAGAAAACGCTGCAGTATAAAAATGAATTGCCTGAGTAACTTATAGGGAGCTAACATATTATTAACTCATGATACGTTTGATTTATTTCCGGATTTCTGATTCTGATATTGATTTCGGATTTCTTAAGTTGGATTTCGTGGGTAGCACTGGAAAGGTATTTACCCTGCTTTGGAACTTAAAAGTTGGGCCACCAACGCTACTCTAGTTTCAGAGGAAGTCACAAAATAGCTGAGATCATTTTTTAATTGTTCTATTAACTTCTTAATAATGGGAAAGTCCGCGCCTCTCGACAATTGTTCCATTTCTAACTATAAACGACTGTTGGCTGAGTAAGCCTTGTACATCATACACTAAAGTAGACGCTATTTTCAATCCGTTAGGTGGCGATATCGTTACCCTGCTATCCTCGCGAATTCTCTCTCATTCTTGGGGGGGGGGGCTTAAAAATAAAGAGTAGCTCTAAGTTCCCCCATCGCTTTTATAAAGCATTTGCCCATCCAGAAATTCGGCCTCTTTCGTAACTTCCCCTAATCCATCTCTGATATAGTATATTTACTAGTCCTCGCCTTTCAACTATATAGTTTGTTCTTTAAAAATTAAGTTAATTTTCAATTCATAAATAGACTTTTGTTTCTAATGGGGATCTCCTAAAAAATTCAAAACCAGCCATTTGCACACCCCCGCCAAATTAATTGTCTTATGCCAAAAGTTCATGATAACTTTTACTACGCAACACTTAAGAATTCTCAGAATTGAATCTTAGCTATAAAACAGTGTTAACATTCTATTTTAATTCAATTTTGTCGATAACTTTTAGGCTGGATTACAAAGGGAAACATATTCATTTCGAACAGTTTCTTAAAATAAATAATACGCCAAATTTTTCCAAGGTATGCGACTTTTTAATTACATTGCAACACTGATTGAAAACTGGAGTACAAATTATTTAACGCTTATACGACGGTTATAGACATCTCATGTTATCAAATATGAACAACCAAGCTCATTTTTCCTCAGTCGAATGGATTATTACAATCCATCTCCGCCAGTCGGAATAAACGAGCTGATTATCGTCTCCAGCCCTCAAGTGACCACGTCCAATTCCTGGTCCTTCTTAAATATGGACAACGAAGTAAATGTTGCTCAATAAATATCTACTTAATATCCAATTCATTGAGTTTTATTCTTGGTTAATTCAGGTGGTGATTTTATTAGCGTTAACCTTGGGACTTCTGTCAGTTTTACTCGTCATTCACTCCATCGTAAGCAACAAATACAAATCGGTGCCCACCAAGAAAGTTGCCAAGAAAATGGCCCAAGAAACCCTCGAAAATGTCTGGGAGAACGCCTCGCTCTTGTGCGCCGAACGTAAGCAATTACGTCATCCCTAATATTTTAAACGAATTGATCATCGTATATCAGCATAAGTGAATCATATTACAGCTCCCTATAAGTACTGGACGTAGGTTATGCTTTTGTAAACAGCGTTTTCTTCCAAGACATCCAAGCCCGCCATCTATAGCTCAGTTTTACAAGTATAGTTTTCCCATTAACCTGGATCTTGAGTTAGGTTAACCTACGGAAGTTCGGGTTGATGATAATGGCTGTCAGACCGCCGTCAGTGTCGTGATTAGTGTGAAGCTTATTATCGCGTTATAATTTTGATTTAGAATGGCTTATGTTAGGATCAATGTAACTATTTGCAATGGTTGCATGCCCACATTAAAGAGACATCTGAACACGATCTATGTGATATTAAAAGCACTTAACCGTAAGAAACTAAAATAAAGTTTTGTAAAACTGAAAAATATTGACCAGCATCTTTCGCAAACGGAAAACGTTAAAGCATTGAAAAAATTTGTCACACTTAAAAAAGGAAAACAAATTTCTATGTCGACGTACATAACCTTTAATAAGTAAAAAATCGGTCCAACTCTCCCGGCTAACCTTTAAATCGATCGGTGGAAGCTTAGCTCAGTGCTGTACTGTACTAGGGATACAATAGAAATATTCTAGCATGATGAAGGCTATTTTGATCATTTGAATTCATATTAATTTCCTTTTCAACACAAGCGTTTAAAAAATACCTATAGACCGCCAATTATTTTTTAAAATCGGAAAAATAAAGTGGACTTCTACTATTATATTCACAACCCAACACTTTGTATGGAACAAATTGTTTCCTTCCGCGCTCTTCTCTCTCAAACCTTTCCTCATTGGCTACCAGGTACCAGCCTACCACTTACTTCCGTTTGCTTCGCCCGCTTATTAAAAATTACTTTCGCGCCAAAATCATTCCTCTGGTTTAGTTCACAAATTCGCCGCTGCGTTTCGCATATACCCTTTTCTCTTCAGTGCTAGGAGACAATGCTGATGCACGGCGATGTTATATCGTCCAGTACTTCTAGGGAGCTGTAATATGATCCACTTCTGATATCAGATACAATTAACCCCCTTAATTAGGAAATATGGCCGGCGCTTTAATCAGACATAAAAGAATATAGGATAATTTTGTTTTGTAGCGATTCCTTCTGTTCTGCCGCACATTACTTGTCGTCTGCTCGCATCATCGTGGCTTATCGGAGTGACTTTCATTCTGTTCTTCTTGGGTTGTTACTTGCGTACGGACTTCTCGACGGAAAGCTACAACTGCATCGACACTCTCTCGGACTTGATCAAATCGGGAATTACGCCTACATTTTTAAGATACGAAGATTTCGAATATATTAAGGACTGGGTGAATAATCTTCTTCCTGATATGTTCTTTATTATTTTGACATCATTGGTTTGTATCAGGCGGCCCGGGACCCAATTGTTAAGAAATGGCTAGATGCACACAAGAAGAAAATTTGGCAATCCGGCGAGGAAGATATTAATAAATCAATTCGAGATGCAGAAATTGATTGGTTCATTCCAATTTTTTCCGGGGAGAAAGCTCTGATCATAAACAAAGATTTTGTGATTGAGCATTTTAAATATTTGGTGGATTTCCACCAGATGAAAGAGTTGTTCGTAAAAAACGGAGGATTTTACTTTTCGCAAAAAATTCTTAAACTCGAATACAAACACATAATTTTCAACACCTCATGGATCAGAAGCACACCACAATTGAACGCCCAACTGGTGTCAGTAAAAATTTTATCAAAAACGATTATTAGCCTTAACGCCTGTTTTTATCACAGAGTAGAACCAATTTTCGAAAAGCAAGTTTTCAAGTATCAAGGACAAAATTTACATCGCTTCCTTGAACCGTTGACATGGAAGAGACCATTGCAAAGCACTCAGGCCTTGGACCTGAGTAGCGTCAGCGTTACTTTTTACTTGCTTCTCATGCTGTTGTCAGGAACAGTAACCGTTGTCATTACCGAAATAATCTTCAAATAACTCCCTAAACGTTCAATTATAAAAAGTTAAGAACACGAAGAAATGGAATTCCAAGACCAAAATAATATTTTTTCTTCGAACTTTACAAAACAAACGATATCACTTCGTGTTAACATAAGTAACATAATAAACATAAGTATGACATTTCGTTAAAATTCTTAGTCAGTATGTGTTTCGGTGTACAGTATATAGTCCGTACAAACCAGCTTGTTTGTTTTCCTAATACAGACCCCTAGTGGCAAAAAGTTCCAAAATCTTGCGCGGCGGTGCGGCGGCATCTGCAGAGTTAAAAAACCGTGAATCGTCTAGCACTCTAGCAGACAGCATTTAAATCTCTGCCGGTAAAGTTCGGGCCTTTGCTGCTCTCTAAGGTGTTGATTGTAGAATGAATCCTCTGGAACCGGAAGACTTGGAAGTTCGGGATATATATGAAAAACTATCGTCACAGTCGATTATGAAAGTATTTATAAGTCTAGGCGATTTGCATGACAATCTTTAAAATAATACCAAATTAGTCGAAAAACTTACTACCAAGCTTAGAAACCAATTCTATGTAATTCATAATCGAAACAAACCAAAGAGCCTGAAGGATTCGAGATTTAAAACTGCTGCAGTTCAATACCAAAATTTATAAAGTCGTGCGATCGTATGACTACAGCCATTATGGACCGACGACGAGCACTATTTTTCTAAACTGCTGTAATTGGACAAAATTGAACTACGTTTCAGCGAGAAAGAGCCAATAGCTATAAAGACCAAGGATTCATGTCTTTGCTTCTTAAAAACATTTATCTATACCAGGGATAGATAGACTTTTTTAAGACGGAATAAACAATGTTTGGCCTTTACTTCAGTTCGACTCATAGACGAGTATATAGTCCCTTCCTTCAACACGTAACCAAAAAATTAAATTATCTTATTGGCTCACGAAAACTACGTATTGGTGACGTTGTTGACGGGGAGGGCTAAAAATACGTAATTCCTGTTTACCTCTGTCGCCATGACTACGACCCCTCTTGCGTTGTACCATAGCCCACTCGATCACGCGCGTCACGACGCAAGCTGCTCGCGCTATAGCTATAGAGCGCGGATCGAGTGGGCTATGGTTGTACAGATAAGCGTCTTCACCGGGGTTGAAAATGGAGCCGTCTAAATGCGAGGGCCCGGTAATTATTCGGGAATTGTTTTTAATTGCCGGTGTGTTGGATTTGGAGTACATCTGTAAAGGTGAAAAGTGTTCGCTAATTCTTTCTTAAGCCAATCATTTCTACTATCCTCATGATTTTGAAAACGAATTTGATGAAGTTAACCAAGGCTTAGTGAATGGTCAGGAGTTTTGTGAGCTTAGTGTTTGGTTAAAACCTGTTCGTGCTGTAATATCTATGAAGACTTTAACTCAATTCTAACTCACTTTTAATTTTCTTGGGTCTTTCCCGTTTTTTTTCAGTTGCAAGCCCTATGTCTTGTGTAACATCCATTTTTAAACAATGTTCTTTCAAAAATTACAATCCGAGCCCATTCCAACTTGGCAGACGAAGGGGCAGACGACGTTTATTTGACCCGGATATACATACAACGCCATAACAAAAATAAGACCCGCCTCTTCTTTCATACCCCTCCGTCACGGGAAAGGGGGTCGTGGACTAGGACGCGCACCCGAATAACCCTGTTACCCATTCCGTCTTAAAAAAGTCTATCTATCCCTGTCTATACTAATGAAACACACAGTGACTTACAAATTTAACATCGAAACAATAGGAAGTGTCATAGTTATGTTTATTATGTTGCTTATGGTGTTAAGTCATTTTAAATTCACTCTCTAACATATAGAGCATAACTATGCAAATAAGATTTGAATGAAGGAGCAGATAAGTTAAAGTAATTTTTAATGAAAAACTCACTTATTGGTTTTAAGTATTGTGTAATCAGAGGTAAACTGAAGTAGATTTCAATCTTAGATAGGTAAACATTCTTATAAAAAATCAGATTTTTTCCCGTCTTAAACTGTCGTGACTCCAACGGTTCTTATATTCCATAGCAAAAATATTGAACAGTTTCTTCGGGTTCAATTAATATGGAAACTCATTTAACTTCAATAATTTTGCCAAACCTCGTGATTTATTTTAATTAGTCAGAGAGTAATAAGCAGCCAGTATAGGGACAAGATTGTCCGTATAAAGGCGGCATATATGGAACCCTCACTAAGCGTTTACCCCCACCCCATTTGTTGCCCCCCTTTTCTATCTATCTCTTTCCTCTAGGTCGAGCAGTCTAGGAGGATATAGGGGTGAGCTGACACACAATACCCTCATTCGTGGGCTGGAGAGATATCTCCTTGATGTTGATTATGTCCTTGTGATATAATTAACTATCATAAACAGCCATATAAATATTTTGCTAAATTTATCAAAAACACAAATATTCTGGTAGAGTTTTAAATATCTGGCAATTTGCACAGAAAAAGCGATGGTGATGCATCCTTGAATGCATGAAGAATTCATTCATTAATATATCGTTCACGTACTAAATTCGGCAATAAAGTATGACATACACATGTATATTATTGTATATTTCAGTCCATAGATATCTGAAACCTCTATTGGTTTTACGCACCATAACCATATTACTGCTTGGTGTTTATACCAACTTGCATTGCCTTGCCAGAGGTCGTTTCTACGATAATGTTTGAAAAATAACTTTATATTAGTCAAAAATCATTTGTTTCACGGAAACACAATTTATTTAGTCTCATAATTATTGTTGCTCAATGTTACATAAAATGGATATAACGCTAACATAGACAGTATGCCTTTCTAACAGAATAATTGCTCCAATAAAAGGTCAAGATCTATTTCTTCATTGAACCCATTTTATTTCTCATCTTTATGTTTTTGTTTTTGTCTCGCTTAAAATCGGATCATGGATACATTTGTTAGAACTGTACTTGCTACAACATTTTTATCCGCCCCGTGAATTTGTACCAAGTTTGTGTCAATTTGATTAAATGTAAAACATATCGCTTCGTGTTATTAAAGACATAGTCCTATTGAACAGAATTGTTTATTGTGTTCTATAGGAAAACATTTAATCTTTTTTAAAAGCTGATTCGAATAATCAAAAAAATTTAATATTTTTTGTTCAATATTAGAAAAAATCGAAACAATATTCGATTTTTCGCCTCTAAATCGATTAATCGACTCCAAAAACCAGTAAATAATTTTATTTTTTAAGGAAGCATCGACGTGGTAAGACTGATTAATACTCTTAATACTAAAAATTTATATTAAATCACACAGTTAGGCAAATAATAATATAAAACTTAAGTTGACGGATTAAATTGTAATAATGGCTTGAAAGCATTTAATAAAACATGACCTATATTTTTTTGCTTTAATATACCGATCGTTATATTTCTTCTTCATGATTTAATTTTGTGTTTCGATAATTCTGCCATAAAAAGGTAAATATCCCCGTTGACCACCCTTTCCCAGAATCAGAGAGAATTTATAATAGGGAGTGGAAACTGAGTAATATTATGTAGCTCAAAAATCACGTGATCAACAAAACTGGCCAGGTCTACTTCCGGTACTATTTTTTGTGGCCCCTCCCTCTAGGGTGGGTCTAGAATGTTGCGGGAGGGTCTAGGGGAGATGTACACTGCCTTTTTAGGGAAAGGGAAACATCTGACTTTAAATAATTCCAATGACGCCAGTCGCACTCGAAATCGCGAACCCTTTTTGGGTAATTGCACAACCAACAGTGATTGAGGGCAAACTTCAACAAGTTGGGAAAGCCAAAAAATTACCTCTCCGAGTGGAGATGACTATCACTACCCTTTAAACAACCTAAATATATGCATCTATCGCTTTTTTTAATTCTTTGCAAGTGCAGGAATTCAATTTTAAAATAGTCAGTTGTTCAAGCCTTTTCAATATCTCTCAATTGCTGTGGAAACTCTACTCTCTCGCTATACCTCAACCGTATTCTCAGGGCCGGATTAAGAAGATTTTCGCCCGGGGGCAGTGGCTCGATGGGCGCCCCCTCTCTTAGCCCCATATTTTATAAAAATCAGCTAGAAAGTTTAACAATTTTATTTTTATTAGAAATATTGTAATTTTGTAAAAGTGAATATGTCTTTGAATAGGCTTTTCTAGATTTGGACTCGGAAAATCTATTTATCGTCTCCTCCCAACTAATTTGGTTTAATAAATCGGTCTCGATAGCTAATATACCTAAGGAATTGAGTCTTTCCCGAGAAATTGACGAGAGTAGGTAGTTTTTATCTCTTTTAAGAGTCGAAAAAGACCTCTCTCCAGAACAGTTTGAACAAGGTAAGCAAAGATATATCCGTAAGAGTGGTGTGCGAGTCCCGTTTTTTCGGTTTCGAGCCGAGTCCGAGTATCAAAACTAATTTCTTATCGAGTATCAAGCCGAGTCTCAAAAATACTTTCGAGTATCGAATATTTAGATAGGTCAAATTTTGGTTCTTACGAGTAATTATCGAGTCTCAAATATTGACTTGTCGAGTAGAAATTTTGTAAATTTCTTGAAAATAACGAAGATGTTTAATTATCTTATATCTAACTAGTTCAACAAGGTTTTTAGTGATCAATTAAACCTTGAACAGGTGATTTTCAAAATAAATGCTCATGAACTCATCGTCTGCTTTAGTTGTAAGCCTCGGATTCGAGTATTTGTCGAGTATTTAAGATGTTAAAAAGCTACTCGAATATGTCTCGAGTATCTCATTGTGTTGTTATCGAGTATCGAGTCGAGTACTCGGCTCGATACTCGAACCGAGTACACTTAACGAGTACTCGCACACCCCTGATCCGTAAGGCTATTTCGACGTTGGGAAATGTACAATCTAACGTCTTGTCTTTTAATATCTTTAACAGATCTTGAGCATTTGGTGCATTTAGGTGACCAGTGTTAAATTCTTCTAATAAAGAAGAAAGTAATCCTTTAAGTGGAATAGTTCATGTCCAAGATCGGGTTCAATATCTTCTGTAGCAACAGTAGCGTGCGAACAGCATTGAAAGTTGGGAAATGGAAACTGTGGGAATGTAGGCGAAAATAGACTAAAAGTGGATCCTAAGCAAATGGTTAAAAGCGTGGGAATAAAAGTCAAAAACTACTTCTAAACTCTTTCTTTTTCTAAGCAAGAATGTAGCCTATACACGTAATACGAATCACGATAGACAACCATCGAAATTCAAAACTTCTCATACGCTCACGCAGTCCCGTAATCATTCAAAACTAACGTCATATTTTTGAGTTTTTCAAAAATTTACTAAAACAATCGCTCAGATTTGGGTATCACCAGACTAATTGGGCGCCCCTATTTGGCTGGCGCCCGGGGGCAGGTGCCCCCTCTGCCCCCCCGTTAATCCGGCCCTGATAGGCGGGGATTAATTCCGGACCTACTATACGTTTGGACTGCTGGTGATAAAGCTGGAAATGTGGTGAATTTATACCTTCTCCCTAATAAACTAGATATCACTTCTTGGTTCCACTAAAAAGGCTAAGGATCCATAAAGTCCAGATTTAAGCGAAACAGCGAATGAAGGTAAGTTTTAAAAGAATTTTACTACCTTTCGTAATAAAATCACGAACTTGTGGTTACGAAATTCGAATTCCTTAAGCTAGAGACGAACGGAAATTCAAGTTTCAAGAGATTTTAATCTTAAATGAAAATCCGTAAGATATAATTGGTTGTGGGCTTTCTGTAAGGTTTTTGAAAAATGGTTTGAAATTACCACCACGACGATAATCTCTTATGGTAGTCTCCCCGTCTTTATAAAACAATCATTCATAATTATTGTAATTTAATATTAAAAAACAAGTCGTCCCATAGAACTAAGGTTAATGGTTTCAAATGAATTAAACAAATTGGACAGACAGACTTTAATTTAATATGGGCGTATAAAACGACGATTACTATTAAAAATAACCGGCTAATAATAATATAATATACATATAAAGACGAAAGGTTACATGGGCAGAGGCTCCCATACTTAATGTACATAATAAAATGAACCAGCTGCCAAAACTAATAATGCTTCATACCCGATGATGGTAATGGATATTTAATAAAAATGATCAGAAAATTATGAAACCACGTGCCTCAAAAAAAAAGTAATAAAAAAATATATTTAAAAAATAAAATTCAGAAATCCTCCCTATTTTTGATAAAAATCTTTGATTGTTTTCCTAATTATTTATAAATGGTTTAAATATTTAAATTAAACTATTTCGTTTTAAGATAATTGTTTTCTGTAAGCGATAATAATTTTGAAGGTCAAAAGAAGCAACTTTTTCATTTCGGAGTTGATGTTTTAAAAATAAAGATTTTTTATAGTTTTATATCAATTTGAGTTGAGTGAATTTTTTGGATTGATTTAAAATACATCTTTCCTATAATTTTAATTAAAAAATTTGTTTCCTTGGATTGGAATTGTAAGATAAAGAGTTTATTGAATTTTAAATATTTATTTTTTGTATATGATTTGAAAGATATTATAGATCTTGAATCCAAATTTCAATTGAACTATATTATAGAATTGGAATTTAAATAACTGAAAGATATTATAGAATTTTAATTGAAAAATATTACCGACTTTTAATTGAAAATATTACAGAATATTAATTTAAAAATATTAAGAATTTTAATGGATAAATATTATAACATTTAACATTATGATGTTAAATTTGAATTTTGATATGAAATATATTCTTGAATTTGAATTTTGATATGAAATATATTCTTGAATTTGAATTTTGATATGAAATATATTCTTGAATTTGAATTTTGATATGAAATATATTCTTGAATTTGAATTTTGATATGAAATATATTCTTGAATTTGAATTTTGATATAAAATATATTCTTGAATTTGAATTTTGATATGAAATATATTCTTGAATTTGAATTTTGATATGAAATATATTCTTGAATTTGAATTTTGATATGAAATATATTCTTGAATTTGAATTTTGATATGAAATATATTCTTTAAATTGAATTGAAAGATATAATGATTTCGTGGAATTGTATTAGTTTAAAAATTTAAAATTTAGACTATAAATTGATTTAATTTTAATGGTAGTTCAGCTTATAAGCCTCTCCCTATTTATTTATTTATTTATTTATTTATTTACAATTGCCCATAGAGCCATCAGAGTGGCTTAAGCATGAGCACCGATAATTTTAAATGTTTGATATAAGAGATAACAGATTTTTTTTAAGAAAACAAATAAGTAAAAAAAAAAAATAGTTGTAGGCGCCCGCTAAGAGGGGGTGAGGCAAGTATAAGGTGAACAAACGATCAAGGGACAATCTAAGGTAAAGACTTGAGATATTTAGACAGTTTACGTCGAAATTGGGACTTATTGGTAATAACAACTGGATCAGGGGGTAGAGAGTTCCAGTCGTCAATGACGGCAGTAGTAAAGTGAGTTTGGCGATAAGTATAGTCTGAGCCCTAGGCTTAAATAGTTTATGAGAATGACCACGGGTACGAGTGTTTAAATTACGGGTGAAAAAGTTTGAGAAGTCGAGGGCAAGGTGACCGTGAATTAGGTCATGAACGAGGCAGAGATTGTTAATTTTGAGGCGGGTGGGGACAGGGTGATTATGTTACTTATGATCTACGTAACATCTCCTAACTCATGATCGTTAGATCAAACGCAACACAAAAGGAAAGGTAGCAACACCTAGTCTAGGCAATAAACAAGTTGGGAAAACCAAAATATTACCTCTCCGAGTCAAGACGACTACTTACAAACTTATTTACCCAGATATGGAAATGTTTCTTAAGTTAAAATCTATGAAATATTAAAGCAGTATACAAAGCATAGCAAATATACTGTAAATCAGACGACATTTTACATCCAATAATGATATACTTGTACACATTAAAATCATCCGATGGGGGAAAAACGGGAAATGAAGAGATAAAACTTTGGAGGGATATTACCTTTACGTGTTTGTAAAGGCCCAATTTTCTACTCCTCAACTGTATGCCCTCTATGTTCAAAGCCATATTCACAACAGGGTTGCCATGTAAACACTATCCTCTTGTTTCACCTCAACGATTTTCTTAGTTTTGTCAACATGACTGTTAACGTTACATAACACCAAAGCTTATTTGTGGCTACACACACTGAAAGTAAATGCGCATCATAAAAAGCATGAAAACACGAAGCTATAATCCGATTACGATCAGACCTTTCACTGGTCTGGGCTGCGTTCAGCAGAGCTCACCAAAAAAGACAGCGGATTTTGGAAATGTTTACCGGTGAGCTCTGTCGTCATAGCTTTTCTCCGGTCATCCGCGTTTTATAAATGACGCTAGCGCAATAAAGCGTGCAAGGGACCAAGGCTTAACAAAAATTGTATGATAACATATTTATAGAGGTAGATAACAACTTTTATAATTAAAATTAGAAACTAACATATCTCTTAAAATTCTCGCGTGATCAACTAATTTCACGCCAATTAAATAGCTATAGTCCCATCAGAATCATCAAGCTATTTGTATTAATTCCTCCGAGGTTTTTTCGCCAAGCTAAGAACTACGCGTTTTACGTCACGTTATCCAAAATGCCGACTATTTTCTTTGAAGACCGCGCTAGCTCAGCGCTGAGCACCATGACGTCAAAATTCATAAACAAAATCACGTTATGTAGGACACTGTTCACAGCGCTGGGCTCTGCTGAACGCGGCCCAGATTTCCACCATGATTATAAAATTTAAGCCTAATTATTTAAAAGTGTATTTAACTTTCGGCTCACTCTGAACCGTTAATGTCTCTGCATTACAGAAACGAAAACCAAGCGTTTACTTTTTGGTTCACTAGACCTATTGACAAATAAAAGTTCATTTGACCAACATAGTAGCGTTGTGCTTGTATTCACTTTAGAAAGGATTATGCTATAAACAGATCTAGTATAGCTTAAGTAATATATAAACATCCATTTTAAATAATAATATTTAAAAAAATCTTTGGAATATCAAATTGAAATAGAGCTTTAAAGCTACAAAAGTATTAAATGCATCATAATTAAGAAAAATATTTCCACATATTCACTTTATATTAAGGATAAAGGGAATATTATGGTTCTGTAGGATTTCTTTACACATCAAAACAAAACAAACTTCTAACGCAGCGCACTACTGTAACAACGGACGGACACACACAGACAAAAACATAGACTACTTTTTAACTCTTTCCGTATTAATTTTGAATTGAGAAACAAGATTATCTTAAATATTAAAATAAATATAATTAATATTAAACATTTTCTTCGTTAGTTGTTCGCCTTATTGATCGTTACATCGTGTTGATAAAGAACAATTAAACATTCTTGAGAGACTTGACTAATATTGGCGTTTGAAATGAAGCATACGCCGGTTGCTTCGCCTCACTCAAATAGGTAGTATATAAGGGTGTCGAACTCCAGCTAAAAGCAAGAACAACCGCAATTGCGAAAACCTTTGGTGGTGATCCCACCTTAGGGAGGCTAGACGTTTCTCGTAACCCTAGCTGATCGCCGCGAAAGTCTTAAACCCAACGATGACGATGGAGTAGAAGCCAGGTGTGCAGACTGGTGTTCATGTGGGATGGACAAAAACAAAGACCAGAAGATGGTGGTGTTAGAAACCAGGTGTACAGACTGGTGTCCATGTGGGATGGACAAAAACAGAGACCAGAAGATGGTGGTGTTAGAAGCCAGGTGTACAGACTGGTGTCCATGTGGGATGGACAATAACAGAGACCAGAAGATGGTGGTGTTAGAAGCAAGTAAGTACAGACTGGTGTCCATGTGGGATGGACAAAAACAGAGACCAGAAGATGGTGGTGTTAGAAGCCAGTAAGTACAGACTGGTGCCTATGTGGTATAGACAAAAACAACGCCCAAAAGATGGTGGTGTTAGAAGCGAATGAATACAGATTGGTGTTCATGTGGAATGGACAATTGACTAGTCAGATGAAGTAATAGTGGTCAGTTGAATTGTGGATAGCCTCAAGTTTTGAATTTTCCGGGAACTGTGAATGCGGTCCGGAAATAGCGAACACATTTGCTTCGATTCGGAAACTGCGAACGCGGTCCCCTGGGGTGTAAGTCAATAACAACAGCCAGACAGACAGACAGACAGACAGACACACACGTCGAAATTAGAACCTCTCCGTGACATACGTCACTCGGAGAGGTAAAAATAGAAAATGCCATGGATAGCCCGACCTCTAGCCAAAACAAAAATGTATCAATATAGATTTTTAACAAGACGACCCAAGGGCTCGTAATAGTAGTAACATCGTACGAGCGAATAGCCCCTCTATACCCTACCCTAATGAGTGGATAACCCCTCTATACCTTACCCTAATGAGTGAATTGCGCTTTCTTTTACAATGCTTAAATGATTCACCGTGCATAAAATGAGAGTTAATAGCCCCTCGATGCCCTACTTCAAACAGTGATAAAATTATAGCCGTATAAATTTACTCATGCTGTAATTCTACTATTCCGGTGAATCGAAGAACAGATAGTTTTAGTGATAATCCCCTCGATGAGTTTACAACATAGACTTATGCCGATGCACACTTATCGCATCTTATAAATTTCTAACATGGACTTATGCCCAGAACCTTTTGAAAGAGAAAGTTTAGTTATAGTGATTACCAGTTTTAGTCATTATCCCCTCGATGAATTACCTTTAGCAATGCTAAAATAAACCCACATTTGAATTAACCGCCAAAACGTTCCAGTCAAACATAACATAGATGGCGATAGCTACCGACCGAGAACGAAACATTTGAGGAGCGCGGTAGGAAACGGGAAAAAATGGCATTCGGGTTTACACGTGAATCATGTAAAGAACGATTATTAAATGTTACTCTTTTTATCCTTTTTATAACCGCAATATCTTAAATAATAGTCATTAATCACACGCCTGAATCAACGATTAAACACTATTAACATCTCAAAAGTGGGATTCACCAGGATTATTGAATTATTAACGAAGATTTATGACGATCGCAACGGATATACACAAAAAAAAAGATGGCCACATCGTTATCTATTTAATTAAAATAAATAAATAAAAAGAAAATAAATATAAAAACGCCAAACATAGAAATTCAGATCTATTCGACCCCACAGATAAAAATTCAAAAGTATCCGACCCCACAGATTAAGAGGTACCTCACCCCACATCACCCCGACATTTTAGAGATAAAACTAAACGATAAAAACTAGAGATGGCCGATACCAGGCTTAACCCGATACCGATCGATACCGATGCAAACATGAACCGATACCGATCGATACCGATATTTACTCACTAAGATCCAAAACCCGATATTTCAACCGATACCGATGCAAACATGAACCGATACCGATCGATACCGATATTTACTCACTAAGATCCAAAACCCGATACTTCAACCGATACCGATATGGTATCGGTACCGGTTCATCCCTACAGGCCCGTACTAAGAAAGATTTTCGCTTAATAGTTGTTAAATAAACTGAATTCAGGTAGTTTTTATATAAATGAGAACTCGTCACGATTGAAATTCATAGAAATGAGATATTATCACCATAAATACGTGACCGAAAGACCTAAAAATTTCCTGTAGTGCCATATAATGCATTTTAAACGAGTATCGGTTTAGTATCGGATTAAACCAACCGATCCGATACTATCCGATATGGTATCGGTACCGGTTCATCCCTAATAAAAACTCGGAGTTTCTATCAAGTCTCTATGGCCCAGTGGTAGAATGTGTTTCTACTGCGTTATCGACCCTGGTTCGATTCCCGGCTGCGATGTGAAAGATTTTAAATTAAAATTAAATCTCTAACCAAGCCCAGTTACAACTATGTAGAGTTCCTTTTAAGCTAAAAAATAGCGATAACGAAAACGAAAACTCCGGCCACAACTACTACTATTACTACTACGGCTCGGGTCAAACTAAGAGCCTCATCGTGGCTAAAAATTATGACGAGATTGTTACAACAGAATAAGCTGTTCATCATCACCTTGAATATAACGTGGACAATATTAAGAACGAAATAGGCCCTATTATAAAAAATTTTGGTCTTGTCGAACTTGTTGAAAGTTTCCAGGAACACGGCCAACTTAGATGCTCGTAAAGTTGGCCGTGCCAAAAAATACGTCATAAATCGGTTGTACATGAAAGCTAACTTCCTAGTTCCTTGGGGCCATCTTCACTAAGCTAACCAAGGCTTAGTATATATTTATGAAATTCCCAACTGGAAAATGAAAATAATATGATTTTTTTTGTGTAAACAGTCTCCCTGGTATAAACTAGTACTAAAACTGACCAAGTTAGCATCAAACTTAAGTGAGGATTATAAACAAATATAAACTAAAAGAGTGTACGCGGTAGCCGATAAAGCAAACAACAGGAATTTTGGAATCACGTGACTATTTTTAATTTTCCTACCGTTTGATGGCGCTCAAATCTTAAAAGAAAATTTTTCCCAGAAGACCTTGCAATTTATAATAGGGCCTATTGAAAAGCTACGATTACAGGGTTGAGACGGTGACCTTAGAAATATTGAAACGCTCTTCGCACGTGTTTCTGATAGCCATGGACTGTAAAATACACAAATCTACATGTGTTTGTCATACTAGATTCTCAAATTTTGTTTTTGCTCATCGTTCTTCATATAGTCAATGATTTATCACCACTATCTATGCATATTCCTAGACATTTTAAACTCTACCTGAATATCCGTGTTTTGCGACTGCTAATTTCATCAAAATATTAATGTGACTTTTTAGTGATAGTTATCAAATTCATATCTTAATTGTTTAATTATCATGAATATCACCTATATGTTAAAATGTGGTTTCAAATTGACGTCACACTCAGTGATTTCGTTTGTTAAGTACAGTTCGAAGAAAAATAAATGTGTTTCTTGTTTAGGGAATTCCATTTCACATTCCAATCCAATAGTCAGCGTTTTAGGGAGTTAGTAGAAGAATATTTCGGTAAAGACAACGGCTACTGTTCCTGACAACAACATGAGAAGCAAGTAGAAAGGAACACTAACGCTTCTCAGGTCGAAGGCTTCAGTACTTTGCAATGGTCTCTTCCAAGTCAACGGTTCAAGGAAGCGATGTAAACTTTGTTCCTGATACTTGAAAACTTGCTTTTCGAGCATCGGTTCTACTCTGTAACAAGAAAAGTGTTAAGGCTAATAACCATTTTAGATAAAAAAATTTACTGACACCAGTTGGGCGTTCAATTGTGGTGTGAGTCTGTTCCATGAGGTGTTGAAAATTATGTGTTTGTATTCGAGTTTAAGAGCTTGTTGCGAAAAGTAAAATCCTCCGTTTTCTACGAAGAACTGTTTCATCTTTTCGACATGCACTAATTCTTTCAAATGCATAATCAAAAAGTCTTTGTTTACGATCAGAGCTTTTTCCCCAGAAAACAATGGAATGAAAAAATCAATAGCTTTATCTCGTTTTGATTTATTATAATAATCTTTGGGTGGTCGCGAACTTTCCTTCTTAACGTAATCGTCTAGCCATTTCTTAACAACTGGGTCCTGAGCCACCTGATACAAACCAATGACGTCAGAAAAGGAGAGGATTTAACAGGAAGAAGAATATTTACCAAATCATTAATATATATGCGATCGACGACGGTTAAAAATACCGGCTCAATTCCCGATTTGATCAAGTCCGAGAGAGTGTCGATGCAGTTGTAGCTTTCCGTCGAAAAGTCCGTACGCATGTAACAACCCAAGAAGAACAGAATGAAAGTCACTCCAACAAGCCACGACGAAGCGAGCAGACGACAAGTAATGTGCGACAAAACGACGGGAATCGCTAAAAAAAACATAAATCCCCTTTTCGCTTATGACTGATTAAAGCACCGGCCATATTTCTTAATTAAGGAAGTCAATTGTCTCTTCTATACGAAATTGAATTACTTTTAAATATTAGGGATGACGTAAATGCTTACGTTCGGCGCATAAGAGCGACGCGTTTTCCCAGAAATTTTCTAGAGTTTCTCGGGCCATTTTCTTGGCAACTTTCTTGGTGGGCACTGACTTGTACTTGTTGGTTACGATGGAGTGAATGACGCGTATCAGTGACAAAAGGATCAAGGTTAACGCGATTGAAAACACTACCTGTAAGAACCAGGAACTTAATTCAATGAAATGGGTATTAATTAGACCAGGAATGTATGGAGGGGCTGGAATGGCTAAGTTCAAATCCTCATTGGCGTGAAATGATCTTGGCAAAAACTGGTGTAGCTTATTTTACGCTAGTGACGTCATAGACTGACGTAAAAATCGTATTTACCGCTTAAAATATTTTCATCCATTCATTGGCTGCAAAAACTGGGCTGTTATAATTCTCCACCCTCTCTACCTTAGGTCCTCTACCTAGGCTGAGAGAATCGGATATGAACGTGAACGGCGACGAATTAGCGCATTTAACTTTAATGAATAAACAGTTGAAGTTAGGATGTGAATTCTAGAACTAATCAGCGTTGAGATTAAACCAGTTTTTTTAGTCTTTATCAAACATTAAAAAAAATCTTAAAGGTCACTCCTGCCATGCTTTTTATAACGAGTCATGACATTTTTCGCCTTCGGTAGACGGCTAAGCAGACGTAGGGGAGGAACTACGTTTCTCCATGTTTTCCACCTTATGTTTCCACCATCAAGGGTACATCGAGAGCCCCCTTAGCCTTTCCAGCCCCTCCATACATTCCTGATTAGACTTATTGAGCAAAATTTACTTCGTTGTCCATATTTAAGAAGGACCAGGAATTGGACGTGGTCACTTGAGGACTGGACACGATAATCATCTCGTTTATTCCGACTGTCGGAGATGGATTGTAATAATCCATTCGACTGAGGAAAAATGAGCTTGGTTGTTCATATTTGACAACATGAGATGTCTAAAACCGGCGTTAAATAATTTGTACTCCAGATTTTAATCATTGTTTCAATGTAATTAAAAAATCGCATACCGTGAAAAAATTTGGCGTATCATTTATTCTAAGAAGCTGAGCGAAATTCATATATTTCTCTTTGTAATTCAGCCTAAAAGTTGTCGACAAAATTGAATTACAATAGAATGTTAACGTTGTTTTAAAGCATTCTGTAAGCTGAGATTCGTTTCTGAGATCTCTTTAAGGCTGCGTATAGAGTTAGGGAAAACGTTATCATGAACTTTCGGTATAAAACAATTTGCGGGGGTGTGCGAATAGTTGGTTTTGACTTTTTTAGGAAATAACAATTACAAACAAAATTCAATTACTCGATTCAAAATTAACTTAATTTCAAAAAAAAAAAAACAATCTGAATGATTGAAAGGCTTGGCCTAGTAATTATCAATTTTTGTTTTTGCCATATTTCACGAGTTACTTTTTTTTCTTGAATATTTTTTAATTTCTCTAAAATCAATAATGGCATTCAATTTGAACTCAAAATATTACCCATCCAAGTTGAGAGTATCACTACCTACAAACTTATTTACCTAGATATGTAATGATTGCTCTTTATTGATTAGCAATTGCAGAAGTTAAAATTAAGCTTAATAATTTTGAATTAAGACATTATATAAGCTGAATGCAGATTATTTTAAATCGACGATACGTCATGACACTCGCTTCTACTAAAGAAACTACACCTTTTCCTCGCAATGCGTGTTTAACTCTCGACTCACAGTGAACCGTTAATGTCTTTTCAAGAACACAAGAAAAGATAAACACAAATTTTAGTTTTTGACCCGCCTCTTCTTTCCTACCCCCCCCCCCTTTCCCGGGGAAGGGGTCCGGGACTTTGACGCGATTCCACATTACTCTGTTCTCCATTCCTACTTCTATATCTATATAAATTTAAGTCCTAACTGTCTGACTTATAATCAACGCCCAGCCCAAACCATTTGCCCTAGATGGCTGACAATTTGCAACAAGGTTACTCATAAGTAGTAGGCGCGTACTAAGAAAGATTTTTCCAATCCGCCGCCATCTTAAAAACTGCCGCCCAGAAATGTAAAAGAATATTCTCTACGCAAGAAAGTCCGCGCGTTTCAACCGATTTCACAAATATTTAGTACACTGGTTTCCTTTAACCTTAAGACGGGCTGAATGGTCTTTCGGGTTCGATTTGTCGCCATCTTTTAAAATGGCGCCCAGAAATGTAAGAAAATATTCTCTATGCAATAAAGTCCGCGCGTTTCAACCGATTTCACAAATATTTAGTACACTGGTTTCCTTTAACCTATAGACGGGGTGAACGGTCTTATGGGTTCGATTTGATGTCATCTTTTTAAATGGTGGCCAAAAACTTAAAACCCTTCTTTATGGAATAATGTCCGCATGAAAAGTAACAAAAAATGTCCCGAGGGCAACGCCGAGTGCCTTGGCTCCTAGGGTGCTATAAAAGTATTGGTCATCTGGAAAATCTACCCATTGTTTCATTTTGACGAAAGTTTTTATTACACGCGAGCGACCGCGGGTAACAGCTAGTCTAAAATAAATCTATCCCGGGTTTAGACGTGGCCCGTGGTTTGAGCATTAAGTGAATTCTGTCTCATTCGGTTCAAATATTAGTCGAATCGATTTGCAAGTGTCAAATTTACTTTATGTTGAGGAATCGTTTTAAATATTCTGCCATGAACTTGATATGATCCTTAAAATCCGTCGTATCCTGAAAAAAAAATTAAAGTTAAATTGTCATCAAGAAAGCAGTTTTAAATCCGAGACACTAAAGATTCGCTTCAACAACGTCACCGAATTTTAATAAACTCACCTTATCAGCCCAAGGTATCGAACAATTAATAATTGTTTCTTGGGCGTACCTTTAATTATAAATTAAATTTCAAATCAACGATAACATTTATTATTTGAAAATTCAAGTTCTACCTGTATTTAAAATACCGATCATTTCCAACAAATTCAATTTCGTTCAAAGCCATTTTTGGGCCCACTAATGCTTGACTGGACAATCCAAAATCTTTAAAAGCTGGAAAGTGTTGATGAGAGATTTATCGTAGTTCTTCAGTATCAGACTGAGACTAGTTGAAACATAATTAAAGCACGAGTGTAATTCTTTTGCGTGCTTTTTATACCCTATTAATCTGTCATATTTTAAATTCATGGGTTTAATTAAATCAGGGATATATTTAATTTTAGAAGTAGGAATGGAGAACGGTTAGTATTTACTTCAGTCCGACTCATAGTCCAGTATGGAGCCCCTCCCTCCAACACGTAGCGAAAAGTTTAAATTATCTTATTGGCTCACTTAAACTACGTTTTGATGACGTTGCTGACGGGAACGGCGAAAAATACGTAATTCATTTTTACCTCAGTCGCTATGACCCGCCTCTTTTTTCTTACCCCCCTTCCCCAGGGACTTTGTCGCGCGCCCAGACTACTCTGTTCTCCATTCCTACTTCTGAAATTAAATCTATCCCTGATGAAACTTACTATATTTTCGAGCAATCGAAGCATTTGATATGATAGGTTGCTTATGAGTATTAGCAGGAATGTATGGAGGGGCTGGAATGGCTAAGGGGGCTCTCGTTGTACCCTTGATGTTGGAAACATAAGGCGAGTCTTTTTTTTGGAAAAGTGTAGTTCATCCCCCTACAGCTGTTTAGCTGTCTACCGAAGGCGAAAAATGTCATGACTCGTTTAAAAAGGCATGGCAGAAGTGACCTTTTAGATTTTTTAAAGTTAAATGCGCTGATTCGCCGTCGTTCGCGTTCATATTCGATTCTCTCAGCCTAGGTAGAGGACCTAGGGTAGAGGGGGGAGAATTATAGCAAACAAGTTTTTTGGCAGCCAACGAATGAATTAAAATAATTTAAGTAGTAAATACGATTTTTACGTCAGGCTATGACGTCACTAGCGTAAATTTAGCCACGCCAGTTGTTTCCAAGATCATTTCACGCCGATTAGGATATGCCCTTAGCCATTCCAACCCCTCCATACATTCCTGGTATTAGCAGGTCCCGTTCCTATTTATACTTAATCCGAACTCGTAATCTCTATGGAGATTAGCATTACGAGGTCAATACGTTTTTGAGAGTTAGACGGTAGACCCAAGGTTTCGCGACCAAGGGGGTACACTTTTTTTCCCAACCTAACTTTACAGCACTAGCAAAAGCACATTTCTCGTAGTGTAAATTAAGTTAAGTGGAAATTTTTTTATAGAGAATTTCTTTAGTTGTAACCAGGGTTCGAATTAAAAAACCACCATGAAAAACCAGCTTAATAAAACCCATCACTAAGATCTTCAATTTGGATGAATTTGGATACTAGAATAATTAAATTTTAAAGATATTTGTCGTTTTTACTTCAAAAACGCTATTTAAAAATATTTATTATTTATGAAACATTTTAAGACATTTTTATTAAGCTGTTACTTTTGAATGACAATTTCTACCATGAACGCAACTGCTAAAGTGAAAAACACAAAAAAAACCTAAAAACCCAATAAAACCCGGTGGGCTGGGCTTTTTTAAAAAACCCGGGTTTTTTTTTTAACCTTGGTTGTAGCGCGCAGTCACCCCATACGTATGTACATCGGGTAACGGGTCTATAGTAGGCTTATAAGTATAATGGGGCAAAATAAAGAAATCATGAAGCTTATGCAATAATGGAAGTTAGATGGAGTTCCATATTTATTCTTTATCGGCGACTTAAACCCGGAAAATCTGATCAATAATTTTCCTAACCAACATTAGAAGAATAGGACGTGCGAATGATTTACAATGAAAAAATCAGGCCTGTGCGAGTACTCGATTGAAGGCGAATACTCGACTCGAGACTCGAAAATCAAAATTTTAGGACTTGAGAATTATTTCGAGTCCTCAAAAACCGACACTATTGGACTCGAGGAGGACTCGAACCGAGACTTGACGCCTTACAAAGTCCAAAAATATTTACTAGGTGACCCGGAATTTTAAGTAGAGGGCCGCATCTAGTGGGGTTGGACAAAAATTTGACTTCAGATAAAGCAGTTAAGCAAATCAAAACCAACAGTTAAAATTATTGTTACTGCGCGTCATTTTCGTCGTGGGCACTGTAAAATTTATACTATTTAAGTATAATTTATCCTTATTTGAAATTAATTTATTATAACTCTTGTACAGTACTACAGTGTGGAAAAGATCAGAGTGCCCACATTTTTCGGACATTTTATAACATAAAAAACTCGAGATCAATGTGGAAATTAATTGTAGTCCATTTCCCAGACTCATGGCAATTTAATTAAAGAATTATCTGGCATCCACTAAACAAATCGTTCATGTAGTTTCAAATTATCACAAAAAAGAGAATTTATAAGAAATCAATACAATAATGTTAATGAAAAATTAGTTTTTGTAAGATATCATAAAGTTGCGAGATTAATCCTGTAACGAACAGGAAATTAATGTCCTTCAGCGCAAATGTTCGATGTGTCTACCTTCCTGATGTAGACGTTCTTCAAGTCTACTGGCCATTGATTCGCGTACGTGGCGAAGCATTCCTGGGGTGATGTTGGCAATGGCGATTCTTATTCTGGCTTTAAGGTCGTCGGGTGAATCTGGTTCAGTTGCCCCAGAGGAAGAAATCTAACGGAGTTAGGTAAGGAGAACTTGGAGGCCAGGGCGTTGGTCCACCCCTACCAACTCGTTATTCAGCCACTCTCTTACGGGTACGGCGAAGTGCGGTGGCGCGCCATCCTGTTGGAACCACATATCCCTCACTACTGCCAATGGTAAATCATTAATGGCATCAGTAAATTCTTGACGCAAAAACTCCAAGTAACGTTGCCCGGTGATGTTCTCGTCAAAAAAGAATGGCCCAATGATTCTGTCGCCAATGATGCCAACCCACACATTGGTTTTCCAACGCACCTGAATGTAATGCTCCCGAAGCCAGTGAGGATTTTGCTGCGACCAACAGTGAAGGTTATGTCGGTTGACTGTTCCATCTCGATGGAATGTAGCTTCGTCAGAGAACATAACCTTGCTAAGGAAACTTGGCATTTCTTCATCGAGGAACCGCATTGCCATACAAAAGTCCTGACGCCTAAGATAGTCATCCCCTGTTAACGCTTGGTGTAGGTGAATTCGGTAAGGATGGAATCGATTCCGATGCAAAATCGACAGAACTGTACGACGGCTAATGCCACACCCTTAATGCACATTGGCCTCTGTTAACAGCCGCGATAGTTCTGCCCTCCATGGCAGTAGGTGTTTTTTGTTGTCGTTAGAAATACATTAATTTCCTGTTTGTTGCAGGATTAATCTTGCAACATTTATGATAAAAAACCAATTTTTCATTAACATTATTGTAGTGATTTATTAAAATGTCGCATTTTTGTGATTATTTGAAACTACATGAACGATTTGTTTAGTGGATGGTAGAGAATTCTTTAATTAAATTTCCATGAGTCTGGAAAATGTACTACAATTAATTTCCTCATTGATCTCGAGTTTTTTTTTTATAAAATGTCCGAAAAATGTGGGCACTCTGATCTTTTCCACACTGTATAATTATGAAAAATTAAACTAAGTAAATTATATTAAAATTAGTATTAATGGAATTAATTTAATAGGACTCGAGTGGGACTTGATATAATTTATCAGGACTCGACACTGGGCTTGAAACCTAGCTCAGAGTTCAGTATTTCGTCAATTTCCCATAAGTTCTCGTTGTTTAAGGACCTGAACAAGGTATAAAGTACTCAACTGTCAACGTGTTTTAATAGACGATATAGAGACTTCAAAAAAAAAAAAAAATTACCATAAAGGTATTTTTTTTTAAAATTTGAATCTTTAATTTATCCGGTAATTCATCGGCAATTTATGGGTAATTTATCCGGTAATTAATCGGTAATATATAGTTAATTTATCCGGCAATATATAGGTAATTTATCCGGTAAATCATCGATAATTCATAAGTAATTTATCCGGTAACTCATCCGTAATTTATCCGGTAATTCATCGGTAGTTTATCGGTAATTTATCCGGTAAATCATCAGTAATTCAAAGGTAATTTATCCGGTAATTCATCGGTAATTTATCCGGTAAATCATCAGTAATTCATAGGTAATTTATCCGGTAATTCATCGGTAATTTATCCGGTAAATCATCAGCAATTCATAGGTAATTTATCCGGTAACTCATCGGTAATTTATTCGGTAAATCATCAGTAATTCAAAGGTAATTTATCCGGTAATTCATCGGTAATTTATCCGGTAAATCATCAGTAATTCATAGGTAATTTATCCGGTAATTCATCGGTAATTTATCCGGTAAATCATCAGTAATTCAAAGGTAATTTATCCGGTAATTCATCGGTAATTTATCCGGTAAATCATCAGTAATTCATAGGTAATTTATCCGGTAATTCATCGGTAATTTATCCGGTAAATAATCAGCAATTCATAGGTAATTTATCCGGTAATTCATCGGTAATTTATTCGGTAAATCATCAGTAATTCAAAGGTAATTTATCCGGTAATTTATCCGGTAATTCATCGGTAATTTATCCGGTAAATCATCAGTAATTCATAGGTAATTTATCCGGTAATTCATCGGTAATTTATCTGGTAGGTTTTTAAAAATTGCGTCTGGATATTTCAGTCCAAAACCAATGAAACCCATTTATAGCTTTAAGCAGTGCCTACACCCTGGGGGTCCCATAGGCACTAGGCCTTATGGAACAACATTCTCTAACCAAGAGCCATACAATATGACTTTAATGAATTGAGAAATGATTCAAATAAATTCAAATTATTCTTGAATTTTAAATAATTAATTTTTATATATATTTTTGGATTTGGAACCGGGTTCGGGTCACGAATAATTTTCTTGTCGGTATCGAGAGCGGGTACCTGTATCCGAGAAGTAAAACTTGGCCGAAAATTATTCTTCGGTACGAAAAGAGTATTAAAAGTTAGAGGGAATACCTAACCAGCCTGCAACTTTAGAGTTTCTCAAAAATAAGCGATAACAATTGAACAGAATCATAAGAAAATTTTGTACTAACCTTTCATTACACATTTGAGTTGTAACGCTCAATTACCCCATACGGACATTGGGTAACGCGTCTTTACGCATCCCGTGAATTGCGCGTTCTGTTAAAGCAAAGGGCTGCTCCGTTTATGTCCCTTAAAGATGACTTTTCTACTACACAGTGGCTAAGCTTGGTAAAGGCTAGTTAAGCCAAAGGCAGGAACCAATGGAATCTAGTGCATTAGGTCTGATTGGTTCCTGCCTTTGGCAAGGTAAAATTCGTGTTCAGACGATTAGCCAGCATGCTAGGGGTGGGAATGGACCGCCTGTTACTTTAACCACTCTCTGTTTTATAAAACTTTAGTGGAGATATAATTATAATCATGAATTTATTCATTTAACATGAATATATATATATGTGCATTGACTAGATAAAATACATATTCAGGGATGGGAGGGGCTAAGTTTGTCTGACGTTAGAGAATTTCCGGCGGTTTGTTTTTAAAACCAAAGCTAGCTCTTGTCACGCGAAAGACTAATTATGCTTGTAAATTGATCAAGTACAGCGTTAATTTTACCTCCAACAGCAGAAAAAAAAATCCATCAATTCTCAAGATTTCAGATGTTGGTAGTGTACTTAATTTTCAACCGTTTCACTTTCAAGGCCAAGGCTTAGCACTTTACACACAGTTTTCACTTTTAGATTAGGAAAAAAATTGCGCGCACTTAACAAAATTCCCTTTAAAAGATCAACATCACCTTCGGACAGATATTTATTAAAGTATCGGCGATCATATTTACTATTCAATTGGCGGAGTTTGGTAAACCTTACTGGGAATTGTATCCCTCGAACAATTTTGTGAAACTGGTCGTCTGCTGTTCAAACTTCCAAGTGTCTCGATTTTGATTGATACCGCGATGACGTTAAAAGTTTATGTTATAGAAAGGTACCTCCCATCCCTGAATAACATGATAGAAAGGCTAATGTTACACATATATATTCATGTTAATGAATAAATTCATGCCGCATAATGGAGCAATATAAATAAATTATAAACCTTGATGCAATAATACAGATTAAAATAGAGTTTTATACCTATTCTTTAGCGGCGACTTAAACCCGGAGAATGTGATCAATATTTTTGCTAACTAACATTAGAAGGGTTGGACGCCCAAAAGTTCAAGGATAAAAATCGGTTTCCTACGAGACTATTTACCCTTTCTGAGGTTGAATTCTACTATAGTCAGAAGTTTATGACTTCTTATCCTGGGAAGTATTGGACTCTAACCATATCCGGAACCACCTCTGTTAGCCAACTTCTTATTAGGTCCAATCACCGCGCCACCTACGGCGCTTCTCTCATTTTGAGCTGGCAGGCTGATTTGCGCGCCAGCAGCGGGCAAGAAACGAAACTTTAAGGTGTGACCTGTGGTTTGAGGTAACGAATCAGAAACGGTGACAAGAACAGCTGTTAATTGAGTTTGCTAGAAATTCCAGTCAAACAAGTGTGGGGTCCTAGGCCCACGGATTGCAATGGATTTTCATAGAGTTCTAGACAGACGGCCTTTCAACGATTGGCGCTGAAGAAGTTTTGAACACGCCCCACAGTTTGAGTGCCACAGCCTCTCGGCGTGGGATTTTTTTTCAGTAGATTAGATAGTTTTCCTAGAGGGGAGGAAACTTTCGACCCTCTTTTACGATTGCCATAGGCAATTTTGACTAGCAGGGATGGATACTATATAAAGCCTTAGTGTCCAATACTTCCCAGGAAAAGAAGTCATTAACTTCTGCTATAGTTAACCTCATTTTATAAAGACCATTACGTTTGGTTAGTTGTTCAGTAAATTTTTGTTTAGCTTAAGGCAGAAGTCAATTAAATTAGCCTAGGAAGTAAACAATTACAATAGCTGGTATGGTGTACGTCTCTGCTGGGGTAAGAACTCCTTTTAACTCCACGGATGGGCGGTTAGTTTTTCCCAATTTCCTTACCCTGTTAGAAATCTCGAGCTCCTCTCTTGGAGATATTTCTTCACGTGAGCGGGGCGTGACTTCTTCAGGCCATGAACGCTGGATCTCTAAAGGGACCGGAAATGGGTAGATATCTCTAATAAGCACGTTTGCTTTATAAAAAAATAAAAAAGAAACGGCCACGGTCGTTAAATCTTTTTTTTTCAATAGGTTTATGGATATTAATATAAAACCGAATGACCTTGACTGTTCCCAAATTCCGAGCCCCCATCTCTTCCCCTGATGCTATGCTAGAGAGGGCTCGGTTTTACAGTGGAAGAGGGTGTTTTCCGGTCCCTTTAGAGATCCAGCGTTCATTTTCAGCCAATAGCTGTTTCTCTCCCAATAGGGCAAATTTCGGCGTTCGAGTCGCGCCTAAACCAGAGATCTGAGAAAATTTATCGCGAGGTGGCGAATGTTTCGCCCTTCTTCAGTATTGCTACACAAGAGAGGGGAGTCCCAAACCCCGCTTTTGGTTACTTCCTAGGCTATTTTAATTTACTTCTGCTTAAGGTAATGGTTTTCGAAATAATAGATAAAACGGCATGCAGAAAAATAATAGAGTTGCGTTTATTTAATCATCTTTTCAGCATTTATTACAAAACTTTGCGGAAAAAATTCGATATCAGAAACCAAAACTCATTTCGTTCGCGTGCTTCAATTTAGGGTTCTAGGAAACATTCTGACCGTTTCTAATTTAAATCTATACTTTTTCTTTTAAAGGCCGACTTCCAACGAAAAGGGTTCTAGCGAACTGAAAGATAAACAATAGAGGTTCTCTCAATATTGTTTATCTTCAGTTCGCTAGAACCCTCCTTGCAAGGTTTTCAGTTAGTAAGAACGCTTCATAATTTGGTCTCAGCACGAACTCGAAAATCGGCACGGTCGCCCCATTGTTAGTCTCGATGCTCGGTTTTCAGTTCGTAAGTACCCTTTTCGTTGGAAGTCGGCCTTTAAATTAGTTAAAATTTACCGATGAAACTTTTTCGTCTGGGTCTCTCAGCCCAAAACCAAGGTACCAATTCTACTATGACTATAGTTAGCTTCGTTTTATTTACCGTTTAAAAACCATTAGTTCGTCGGTGTTTCAGTAAAAGTTAACTTAATGCAATTATAGTTCATGGAAAATAATACAATTGCTTTTCTTTGATAAACTTTTGGAAAAGAAAAGAATTGCTTTTCTTTGATAAACTTTTGGAAAATAATAGAATTGCTTTTCTTTGATAAACTTTTGGAAAATAATAGAATTGCTTTTCTTTGATAAACTTTTGGAAAATAATAGAATTGCTTTTCTTTGATAAACTTTTGGAAAATAATAGAATTGCTTTTCTTTGATAAACTTTTGGAAAATAATAGAATTGCTTTTCTTTGATAAACTTTTGGAAAAGAATAGAATTGCTTTTCTTTGATAAACTTTTAAGTGTTTCTAACAAAACATTGTGAAGAAAATTCGATATCATGCAGGAAACAAAACTCGCTTCGTTCGTGCGCTTCAGTCCAAGGTTTTAGGAAACGTTCTAATTTAAATCTACTTTTTATTGTAAAATGCACCGATGCAATTCCGTTTGGTCCGTCCAAAACCACGAAGCCCATTTATAGCTTTCAGCAGTTGGCATGGTTGGCCTCTACTGTTCAACCTTGCAATATGACTTCAATTATTTAAGAAATTGTTCAAATGAACCAAGTTAATCTCAAAAACTAAACACATTTATTTTCTATGGGTGTTCGGGTAGAGATTTTTGGATTTCGAATCGGGTTCCAGTAACCAAATAAATGCTTGTAGGGTATCAGGGAGGGATGAGGGGGTACTCAATTGATTTTCGGGTATCCAGGTAGTGAAACTTAGCCAAAACATTGTTGTCAGGTATCAGTAGAGCATTTTAAGTTAGAAGAAATATTGGGTAAAGTGATTATAATGGGCTTTATTGAATATTGATTACATTGGTGGAGAAAATTGGAGATTGTGTTTTTAAAATTGAAAAAGTGACCTTTTATATGGAATTTAAGAGGGCGGACACGCTCGACGTTTTTGTTAGTTTCGACCAATCATTGATGGACTTTCTTGGGTATTTTTGAAAGCATGGCTCGAGTCTCGAGCCTGCCGCTTCTTGTTATTTCCTTAGAAATTGATATATTTTTCATTTCTTAACAATCGAAGCGTTAAAGTTTTATTGAATGTTTTTATGAACTATATTTTTCGAAATTTGGTTCTGAATTTTTTAGGCTAATTTTTTCTCGAATTTTAGACTTTAGAATATTCAAGGCCTATTTTTAACTTGAATTTTAAGGTAAGGTTACTTTAATTTTACTAGAAATATTAGAGTAATTCTAGTTAAATTTTCGATTTTTAAGGACGCTTTGTGTACATATTTAAAAGTGGATTTACAATTTTGTTGTATTACATAAATATTTATGTTTATTAATGGGGTAGTGTCAAAATAGTTATGGTTCACAATAGATATTTATGTTTAAAGGGTATGAGAAGCTTCGTTTGAAAAACCTCTGATTTATATAGCAAAAGATAGAATTAATTACTGTGAATTCAAATATATCAAGCTTTTAATTCTCCGATTTCTAGTTATTTGGCAATATGCATTTGAAATGCTTCATATGAAATTATTTAAAATCCACTTTTTAAAAGTGTTTAAGAAAGGCTACAACGTTTTCTTGTTTTTGACGTCACGCACGCGAGATGGTGCCACTCTCTCCGCGGACAGAGCTCGAGACGCGTATAGCTCGGCTAAACTCGCGCTCGCGCGTAAGCCGCGTATAGCTTTCCCGCGCTTTTTTTCTCAACGTCATAGTGATGTCATAAACCAACCGAACAAGCTGACAAGACAAAATTATTTATATATCGAAACTGAGTTTTCGTGATTTTCCAATGGATTTTAAAAATAGAAACTTTGGTTCAATTATATTAAAAACATTATATTTTGAAAGTAGAGACTTGAAAGTGTAATATAATACCACTTTCGTGCTAAAATATGATATGAAATTGTAAATTCTCATACCCTTTAATAAAGGGTTAGTGCCAAAGTAGCTATATTACACTATAAGTATTTAAGTTCATTAAAGGGGTAGTGTCAAAGTAGTTATATTTCACTATAAATATTTATGTTCAACAAAGGGGTAGTGTCAAAATAGTTATACAGGGTGTTTGTGAAAAGTCCATCAATAATGAAAGGGCGTATTTATTGGGCCATTTTGAGTCGAAAATGTTCTATGACATTTTGCCGTCCGAGCCACGGTTTTCGAGTTATGATTTGAATATTTTAGGGATGACCCCTTCATTAAATTAGCGCTGTCTTTCAATTTCTTAATTAAATTTAAGGGGTCATCCGTAAATTACTCCAATCATAACTTGAAAACAGTGGCCCGAACGGAAAAATGTCATAGAACATTTTCGACTCAAAATGGCCCAATAAATACGCCCTTTCATTATTGATGGACCTTTCACAAACACCCTGTAGTTCACAATAAATACTCATGTTCAATAAAGGGTTAGTGCCAAAATAGTTATACTACACAACATATTATTATGTTCAATAAAGGGGTAGTGCCAAAATAGTTATAGTTCAAAATAGATATTTATGTTCAATAAAGAGGTATATAGTGTCAAATTAATTATAGTACATAATACATATTATGTTCAATAAAACGAGAATGTCATTAACCTTTGTTTAATAACAGGTTTTCCATTTAATCAAATTGAAGATAAACTTAATACAAAATTCATGAGCTTGGAAAATGTTACCAAAAACTACAGTTGTAACAATTTTATCCATTGTTGAATTTTAAGTCTACAAGAAATCTCAGAATTAACCGAGAAATGATGGATAGTAAACATAAATTGAACGGGCTATATTGAAGGAATAGATCTCGACGGTCTATTTCTTAGAATGGCATACTGCCTAGATTGGCATTATATCTACCATTAGTAACATGCTGAAAACAAAAGAATACCACGAAATGAGATACAATAATGAAGGTTTGTTTCTGAGAACAACACAACAGCGATGTTTTTGTGTCAAACAGAAGTCAAAGTCGGTTTCATTTAACATACACGACTAATATGACTGGCCTGGTACTTGTCCATCCCGTTTCCACGTAAAACCCCTTTTGGGAGTCCTTCCTTCGAATATTTAGCATAAACAACGTTCGTGTTTCGGTACATTTTGGTGATCGTGAACCGTGACTAAAAGGTAGAATTGCGAATTTAAGTGTCTGCAAAAACATCGAAACTAAAAAATATTCAAAATATTTGGTAGTGGAAAAAATGTGTTTGCTTTGGTTAAATGGAGAATTCTGGAATATCTGTGGTAAATTAGGTTTGGTGTAAAAACGTAAACAGAGGATTTTTAACATTTTTAATTGTACATACCTATGCATTACACGTTATTTATTGGGAAATCAAATTTAATGTTAGAGTCCAATTTGGCGGAGCTGATATTTTGTTACAAATTATTATTTAACGCGTGTACTTGCGGTTTGCTTCATAATTAATATCTGATTCTTCAGCAAAACCTTTTGTGTCAATCTCAAAGAAATATGGACACTGACGAAAATGACCATTTAATCAAAATCTCATCGAATATTTGTGACACTCATTGCTGTCCAAATTTTTGATAATGTCTATCAAAATCTCTCAATTTAACGTAAACTAAATTAACCTTTACTTTTCGCGATATTTAAAACTGCATCTAGGTTTAGGCAAATTTGTTTGTTAGTTGAATTCCAAATCTCCGTTTCTGCAAAACTGAAGTATGTTGCAAAATGTTTGGTCGTGATAAAAATCGTCACAATATGACTTAAGTGTTTCTTGAAGGATTCGTTGATAAAAAATCCAGCTGCACTGATAATCTTTTCGCTTTATAAAGATGAAATAATTAAAGGAAGAGTTTAGAAAACATAACATTATACCTTAAAAAACGGCCTTTTTCCAAATATTAAAGGAAAAAATATAAAAATAAATTATCTCTTATTACAAAATAAATAGCATTTAATTAGTCTTAAAAAGAGGGGACTACTGCTTCGCCATTGGTTTAGTGGCGTCTGATAAATCGAACCTCTTAAACGTACGGGATTGGTTAAATTCTCACAGGCTGAGATAAGTAAGGGTAAGAGGTAAGAGGTTCAAATTAGCGGACGACATTAAACCAATGGCGGCGCAGTTGTCCTCTTTTTAAGACTAATCAAGCGCTAATTATTTGTAATGAGAGATCATTTATTCTTTTTTAATAATTTTCTTTTAAATTTAGAAAAACGTCTTTCTTTCAAGGTATAATTACGTGAACTTTTCCTTTAACAACTACACATATAAAACTAAAATACACTCCAATTGAGTGAAATCCATTTGACGCAAGAACCTAAAGGCCTCGACATCGGATAGATTAAAATTAATCTTTTACAGGAAATTCTTGAAGAATCACAGTATGAAAATTACTTTACAAATGTATTTACAACAGTTTTGCTTAAAGTAATCGCAAGTTTTTATAAGTTGAGTAGAGTAGAATTTTTCGTAATGACGGACAATAGAAGTTAAATACCCACTGCGAATTAAAAGTTTTACCTTTGTTTCCTCAAATGGAGGAAACATTTATCGATAAGCTTGTATAAAGCAGAACCTTGAAAAATTCCGGGTATTTCCTACATGAAGGGTACGTGAATTTAGTCAATGTCTTGACTAAATTTATAATAGAAACACAATTTTTGTAAGAACAAGATGGCCCAAGGACTGGGCCTTAATAGTAGCCACATCGTTATATATTTAATTAGCACATGAATAAATAAGAAAAAAAAAATCAAAGACCCTAAAAAAATCAGAAATGTCCGATCCATAGATAAAAATTCAAGAGAGGCACCCTCCCCCCATCCCCGACACTTCATAGATAAACTAAAGGATAAAAACTCGATTGTTCTATCGGGTCTCTATGGTTCAGTTGTTGCATGTCTTACTGCTGCGCCAGCGACCCGGGTTCAATTCCCGAGTGCGATGTGAAAAAATTGTAGTTAAAATAAATCTTTAACTGAGCTCAGCTACCCCTATTGGTGGGTTGAGGTACTATCCAGTTCCTTTTAAGTTAAAATCTAACGATAACGAAAGCGACAACCCCGGCCACTACTACTACTACTACGGCTCGGGTCAAACTAAGAGCCTCATCGTATACTACGATGTGGCTAAAAACCACTCTCGCGAAAGATGTTATTTTTATTAACCAACATATTAACGTTAAATAAAAGCAGCGGAGACTGTGTCTGTGATCTATCCACCGTCTTCTCACTTTGAAACACTAATTCAAATAAAAGTTTTGAAGTTTTAGAACAGTCACGATTATTTAAATTTTTGACCAACAAAAAAAGTTTTTATTAGTCAGACACATTATGTTATACCAGAAGAAGATTATACTTCTATTATACCCCTCTGGTTAAACATGTAAACGGAGGTGAAAAATAACACATGCCTTTATATATTATATGTTTTTCATTTAAAATGTGCTGCCGTCTTTTTGCAAGATATTAAATGTTAAAGTTCAACGGAAAAATATTTCATAAAAAGGGGTTCACTTTCAAAGTTTGCTTTAAGTTAAAGCGTAAGATCATAAGATATGTTCCATAAATTTGTGGTTACTGAGAAATTGTCATGAAGAGACGTCAATGAAACGTCATAGATTCTCAAAAAGCGACGCCGGGTGAGGCGCTGTCAAAGGTTTAGTACAGACTAAATAGGAAGATGGACTGCAAAATCGAATGTATTCAGTTCTCGCGTCGTTCTTGATTGAACTTCCTCTAAGTAAGCCTCTAACATTTCTAAGCATAGGTAGTGTCTTACTTATGGAACATATCTTATTAACCCATGGTTAGATCCCCACTATTTTGTTCCGCTCTTGTTTAGGGTTAGGGATCTCCGAGGATCCATGTAGTGATGTGCAAAAAAAAAACTCGATGTTAAATATCATAAAAACTAATGATCATGACGTGAGCTTGAACTTGAAACGGGAAATTATGACGATGATTTTATAGTTTTTCATATTTACACTGCCCTATACCTTTTAATCCGTGAAGACAATGCAAATAATATATAATTAACGGTGAGGTGTTTTTGAGTACGAAGAGACCATGTTATGAATAATAAAAGTATTTCACTTTCATTTGCGTTTACCTGAAAAAAATTGTATTTTCTCTCTTTTTTTTTAAACAAAGATTTTATATCTTGGAAAGCAGCCAAATTACTATTATTTTTTCACGTCTCGATAAATTAATCAAAACTGTCTTTGTACACAAAGACGCGAAAAAGTAAAAGATAAGTGTAGAAAATTAATTGTTTGAAGTAACAGATATTCAAATTTTCATTTTTGAAGACGTGATTATAAAACATCAATTATTTGAAAAAATTTCTTATCTTAGTTTTTTTCACCAAAATTCCTTAAGTAAAATATTTTTTCCTTAAACATGTGCATCATTTTAAAAATAGAAAACGTATGCATTTTATTTTCTTTTTAAAATTTAGAGTTAGTTTGAGTATTCGGGCCTATAAGGAGAATAAAATGGGCAGAAAATTGTTGATAGCAGACAAAATAAAACAAGCATGAAAACTTAACAAAACGTGTTCGTTTATTTTAAAGTTTTTGAGGTTGCAAAAATTGACGTGTTGTATATCTCTCAAAGCTACAGATCCTTTTCACTCTAATAACTACATCACAGTCAAAGGGCGAATGTAATTTTCGGTTCGCAATATTTTCAATTTTGAAATATAAAAATAAATACTTCTAGCTCTATTTTTCAGATATCCGAGTATTTGAACTTCCTCGAAGCAAATGTTTCTCGAAAATAAACAGTAGTATCAAGGTAGTTTCTCTGAAATTTTTGTGAAAAAAACTAAGATAAGAAATTTTTTCAAATAATTGATGTTTTATAATCACGTCTTCAAAAATGAAAATTTGAATATCTGTTACTTCAAACAATTAATTTTCTACACTTATCTTTTACTTTTTCGCGTCTTTGTGTACAAAGACAGTTTTGATTAATATCTGTCACTTCAGTCTTAATATGAATTAAAACTGTTTAGAAATAGTATTTTAAAACGTATACTGAAAAGCAGGCGCTCCATTTAAGTCTTGTGGTGTTGCGCGTATATTAGTTCCACGTTTGAACTAACAAGGCCCTAACCATCTATTATAGAAGTATTAATCTTGATTGCTTCAACGCCCAGTCCAACTCAAATTGCCTTCCCGTCGTTTTCACGTGCAAAGCACAGTGGATGTAATAATACAAATAGGTTCCCTAGACTTAGGCTAAAAAATTATTACGTAGACCTGTGTACAAAAACAATCTATACACCTGTGCACAAACATATTCCATAGACCTGCGCTGGGTGACCACATTTCCTAAATTTTATAATTTTTCCTATTTTCGGATGTCTTCCTATTAGTTCTTACATAAGTAACATAATAAACATAAGTATGACTCTTCCTATTGTAATAATGCAAATTTCAAAATGAAACCTATAATCAACACTGACACTCTCACTTACATCAGGCCAGGACTTGCAACCCCGTCGAGTATTTCATGCTGGTCTTTGGCGAATGACATAGTTCTACAATTTTAGCCAATCACAATAAACCATTTCCTTGAACGTATTTGTGTCGGAAATAGCTCGTCTGCTATTTATTGTACGAGCTCGCGGTGTTTGTATGTTTGACTTTGAGATTGCCATAAGTCGGATATTTCAGTACCAAAAATGATAAGCCTTTTGAAGTCTAAATATTCGGTAACTAATCTATCCAGTGTAATTTTCAATTTCGAAATGTGGTCGCGCTAAAGTCGGTAAAAGTCAATACAAATCAACTATATAACCAAGGCTTAGGACCGTTGACTCAAATCTCAAAGGCGTCTCTTTAAACCTCTGAACCGGATTTACCATATGGGGCGGAAGTCGCTTCTTTTTCCACCGCTAGGGGTCTCTGTGCTGGGCGCGAACTTATGATGACGTAAAAGGTCCGAAAATAGGTTTATAGATAGTTTTGACTAATTGTCATACTTATAGTTATTATGTTACTTATGGTTCCTATAATTTCGATAATTTTCCTATATTTTCCTATTTTTTGAAATTGTAGATATTTTGTGCGCTCTCACTTTTGGTTTTGTTATATATCACCAAAGCTATGGAAGCCTCTAAAAATATTTGTCAGGGAAGTCTGTGATGTTTTAAAGTTATAGCATATGTTTCTAAGATTACGTTCCATAAGTATGACACTTCCTATATTTCGAAATGCTTGTTCGAGAACGACGCGAGAATTGACTACACGCGATTTTCTACTCCATCTTCCTATTTAGTCTGTACTAAGCCTTTGACAGGGCCTCATCAGGTGTCGCTTTACGAGAATCTATGACGTTTCATTTACGTCACTTCGAGACAAGCTCTCAGTTTCCAGTGACAAATTTATGTAACATATCTTACGAACTTATGGTTATAATTAAACCAAAGCTCCTTTGTAAATCTTGTCTTATTACTTTCAAAGCATTTGCAACCTATATTTTGCTATTTTTACCTCTCCGAGTGACGTATGTCACGGAGAGGTGTTGTAACGATCGTGTGTGTCTGTTGTTACACCCACGTGACCGCGTTCGCAGTTTCCAAATCGGAGCAAACGTGTTCGCCATTTCCGAACTGCTTTCACAGTCACGGCAATAGCTCCTCTACTTGAGTTCTCACACCACCATCTTCTGGTCTTTGTCCGTCCCACACGGACACCAGTCTGTACTTACTGGCTTCTAGTCACCACCATCTTTTGATCTTCGTCCATCCCACATGGACATCAGTTTGTACATACTGGCTTCTAACACCACCATCCACTTGTCTTCCGTCTATTCCACATAGACACCAATCTGTATCATTGGCTTCTACTCCATTATCATCGTTTGGTTTTAGGATATACGCGGCGATCAGCTAGGGTTACGAGAAACGTCTAGCCTCTCTAAGGTGGGATCGACCACCGAAGGTTTTCGCAATTGCGCTTTTTCCTTACTATTATAATGGAAACGAATCGTATATATACCCCAAAATTTGAAGAAAGCGGGAAGAGGGGTACCCTTCACTTTAAACGTCAATATTAGCAAAGTTTGAGAAGATAATAGGTATAACTTTATTTTAAACGATTTAACTATAATTAATGTTAATTATTGAAGATTAAAATAATTAAAAATAATTATATTTATTTAAATATTAAAGATAAACCTCTCGTGCAAAGAGAGAGATTATCATTGCCTCCTATATCTACCAAGGCCCGTGCATGCGATATATTTCCTTCATTGCCTCCTATATCTATCAAGGCCCGTGCATTGTGATATATTTCATTCATTGCCTCCTATATCTATCAAGGCCCGTGCATTGTGATATATTTCATTCATTGCCTCCTATATCTATCAAGGCCCGTGCATTGTGATATATTTCATTCATTGCCTCCTATATCTATCAAGGCCCGTGCATTGCGATATATTTTTCAAAACAACAACAAAAATGGGAAACCCCAATTCAGAAACATAATAACGTTTTCATTGGATACTTAAGTTTATATATTCTTCTTGACACGGAGAGGTAATATTTTGGTTTTCCCAACTTATTTTATTATACATCTATATCTATATAAATCAAAGTCCTGACTGACTGACAGACTGACTGATAATCATCGCCCAGCCCAAACCGCTGGCCCCAGAAGGCTGAAAATTTGGAGGAACGTTACTCGTAAGTAGTAGGCGCGTACTAAGAAAGATTTTTCCAATTCGCCGCCATCTTCATAAATGGCGCCCAGAAATGTAACAAATCTTCTCTTTGTAAGAAAGTCCGTGAGTTTCAACCGATTTCACAAATATTTAGTACACTGGATTCCTTTGACCTATAGCTATATGGTCTTTCGGGATCGATTTGTTGCCATCATTTTAAATGGCGGCCAGATATTTTAAAACCTTTCTTTATAGAATGTCTGCGTGTATAGTAATAAAAAATGTCCCGACGAGCTGATGGGCGACGCCGAGTGCCTTTGCTACTAGGATGCTTCAAAAATATTAGTCGAATCAGTAAAATGTACCCATACTTGATGGAAGTTCTTACTACACTCAAGCGATGCCGCGGGTAACAGCTATTCTCCTATAATTTCCTGTAAATCAATTGTAAATTTCCTATTTTCCTATAACTATTACAAGGTTATTTGTGGTCACCCTGGTGCACAAACATATTTCGTAGATAACATAGACTTGTGAAAACACATGTCATATAATTGTGTACAAACAGATCCCGTAGACTTGTGCACAAACAGATCCCTTAGAATTGTGCACAAACAGATCGCTTAGAATTGTGCACAAACTGATGTCATAGACTTGCGCACAAAATGATGTCATAGACTTGCGCACAAAATGATGTCATAGACTTACGCACAAACAGATATCATAAACTTGTGCAAAAAGAGATGTTATATACCTGTACACAAAAAGATTCCATGGACCTCTGCACAAAAACATTCCATACCCCTATGCTCAAAAATATGCTCAAGAATATCCCGTACACCAGTGCACAAAAATACTGCATATCCATTTGCACAAAAATATCCCGTATCCATTTGCACAAAAATATCCCGTATCCATTTGCACAAAAATATCCCGTATCCATTTGCAGAAAAATGTTCTTTAGACCTGTGCACAAACAGATGCAGTGGCCTTTGCAAAGACAGATTCCTTAGACCTCTGCACAAACCGATTCAGTAGGCTTGTGCACAAAAATATTCCGTAGACCTGTGCACAAAAATATTCCGTAGACCTGTGCACAAACAAATACCGTAGACATATGCACAAACAGATACCGTAGACATGTGCACAAACAGATTCCGGATACTTGGACAAAAGCAGAAGTCGTAGACCTGTTCAAATAAAGATTTTTCACTTGGACACATAAAGATTCTTCAGACTTGTGTGTGCACATAAAGATTCTTCAGACTTGTGTGTGCACATAATGATTCTTCAGACTTGTGTGCACATAAAGATTCTTCAGACTTTTGTGCACATAAAGATTCTTCAGACTTGTGTGCACATAATGATTCTTCAGACTTGTGTGCACATAAAGATTCTTCAGACTTTTGTGCACATAAAGATTCTTCAAACTTGTGCACATAAATATACCATAGACCCATGAACAAAATATTCCATAGACCTGTGCACAGAAGATTCCATACTCCTATACTCAAAAGGATTCCATGCAGATTTGCACAAAAACATTCCGTAGACCTGTGTAAAACAGTATTCCATAGGCCTGTGTAAAACAATATTCCATAGGCCTGTGCACGAAATGATTGCATATAGGCCTCTGCACAAAGAGATTTTATACTCCTTTGCACAAAAATATTCTGTAGGTCTGCGCTTAAACAGATTCCGTAGACTTGTACACAAACAGATGTTATAGTTTAGACTCGTGTAAAAATTTAATTACCTATAATTGGTAATTATCTTTAACTGCTTATTTTTTTTAATTATCTTTAATTGCTTATTTTGTTTAATTAAGTTTAATCTGTACTTCGCAACTCAATTAGTTGGACGCGCAATAGTTATAATGACAATTAAGCTAGCTAATTGCCCTACAAATTTGATTATCCGCAGTAAAACGACGTAAGTCCTAGAATGACTTTCCTTATTACTTAACCCAAGCAAAAAAGTCTTAAGTTCCACAGTTTAAAGGTAAACCACGTAATTCGGAGCAGGTACTTAAAACTATTAAAAACAATGCTTAAACTTTGTTTTTCTTAATGAAACAAAAATTGGCGCCCACTTTAAAAATGGGGCTTTCATTTAAGACCGTTTTCAAATCTATCAAACGTATAGTTATTTTTGTAAGGGTAGTTACAAAATGGGTAAGTTTGGAAAATTTCCCATGTTATTTCTATGGAGATTCTCTAGTTTTTCGCCAAAATCTGTGATTAATTTTATGGAAATGAAAACCACCCTTAGCCACTTTATGCTTTATAAAATAAACTATTAGGTGGATCATCTTGAAATTTTTACCACATATTAAGGGCCCGGATTTTAGTTCAGTAGAAAAATTTCGAAACAATAAACTTAATACGAAAAAAGTTAAAACCAATCCAAAAACCTTCCTTATACATTAAAGCCGTCATCAGGCCTTATCTAAGGGAGCTACCGCTCCCTTAGAATTTACTATCAAATTACTTTAAAAAAAATATGGAACTGCCAATTTTACTTATTTTCCTCGTTTTTGTCTTAAATTTTCATACCTCTTTGGGTGAAGTAACGAAAAATTTACGAGCTCATATTACCCGAGTTGATGTTAATCTAGTAATAAAACATCGTTTCACGTTGTCACAGTAACCAAAAGAATATTGATTTTAATTCGGTATGTATTATCCCAATAAATCTCTTTGATTAAATACTAAACGGCTGATTTTAATTGATTCAAAACGTTTTACAAAGTGGTTAACATAAAAGACCAAATGAAATTTTTATCAAACTAAGTTAATGTGATTCACAAGATTCAGTGCTAGATATTTCGATATCATTGCGGTTTCGGTGTGTTGTGATTTCAGAGCTTATAGGTTTTTTATGACATTCAAAAGAAATTAGAACCACAAGGTTGCGTTAAGTTAGATTATTTGTGTTGTTAATAATTTAAACCGATATTGACCATGAACTGACTTTCACGTAACAGGTAAATTTGACCATCCGATCCATCAAATAATAATTTGTATCATTGTTCTGATTGTTTGTGAATTTCAAAAGTACAATGAAAGTTGATGGTGATAGAAATTAAGTTCAAATCCAATGATTAAATTTCATCTGAATAATGTTTGACCGGGAAAATTTCTAACACAGTACTGATTCCCTCTTTTTTCGGGCTAACCCTCATACATCGTATTACTATTTTTCAATTGAACCCGTTTTTTTACATTTCTATAGGTGCATGAGATTCATTCATTCTACCCAAAATGGAACCTTTTCAGAAATTCTACCCTGGATTCAAGAAAACAGTTCTAATCCTTATTACCATCAGCAGTATATCATCAGCATTTGCATTGAAAGGCATGTTGGTGAATGTTCCTTATAAAGTTTATGAAAACGATAGCTCAGTTTTGAGAAACTGGAAGGAAATGGAAGATAACTGGCACGATGTGTTGAAAATATTGTTGGACTTCTCGTGGAATATTATGAACGATTCAATATCAAAGGACAATATGGTATCTGAAAGATGTAAATCTGAAATAAATCAAGTCTTCTTGAATGCCAAGGAGCTGAAAGTTTGGGCACTAGAAAGTAAGTAAGATTTTCAGTTATCGTGTTTTTCTGATATGAAAACCAATTCTATTATACCGAAAGTACATAGTGGGTTCATTATAGTACTACTAATAATTTATTGTAGTTAATCTAACAGATATAAATATAAAAAGTAGAAACCATAAATCCAACTACAATTTAAAAATAGGATATTCCTACAAGCAGTTACGTTTTCCTACTGTAACCTACACGTTAGTCTACTCAGGAAATATGACGAAATAGAGATATAAATCCGTTTTGGACAAATATGTCAGGTGGTACAATTTTTCCAACAAAATTTTTTAAACCTCTGTTCATAATCTTCGCCAAAAACGTAGCAGTTCAGTGTTTTATTTACCCTTTATACTAAATATCAACCTGGGATATCAAGTTTCACTGAGAAGCAGTTACACCTTCATTAATATTTTGATTGAGTGTCGTTCTTATGTTCTTATGGTCCATGAACATGTAGTGACTCTTCTATAGTAGTACACATCCAAATATGTACAAGCGCGATCAAAAGTTTCGGTGCACTTTTAAATGGGTGCCATCTGGTTTCTAAAGAACATAGAAAGATGATTGAAGGCATGTTGGAAAGATTCGAATCTTTTCATAATGATACATATCCGCTGGATCTTTTCATTGCTTTATAGACAACGTTCTGAGACAAAATCAGTCACACCCCATTAATGACATCATGAAAAAAAGGTGAAATTTTATCGAAGACACCTGGTTATCTTTACTTTTTCATTCACCTTACCTTGATTGTATGATGCAACAAATTTTGTTAAACCCAAATCTTTCAATTTTGGACGTGAAATCTTGAAATAACATTTGAAATATAAGTTCGATTAACATTTGAAAGTATCGTGGTCTTGTGCGAGTCAATTCCCACTCAACGAGACAAATTTTAAAATTGTAGCTATATTTTTTCATGTTGTCATTATTGGGGTGTGACCGTTTTAGTCTCATATTCTTGTCTATAAAGCAATCGGAACATCCAACCGACTTGCATCATATTAAAGAGATACCATTCTTTCCAACATGCCTTCCATCTAAGACCATTAAACACAGATGGACTAGAATGATAAGCTAAAACCCCTATCTTCAAACTTCAGCGCGTATCGTCGCCCCTAGCGGGAGACTCCCGAAACTTTTCAAGGCATAGATCTTGTTGTGACCTTTATTATGTCGTCTGCTCTGTTGAAGTTTTATTATTGTACGGTTTAGGAACGGTTAGGTTTTCCTCTCCGCTTTTCGCAATTTATGTTCGTTTTCTTATAAGTAATTTAAAGGATTAGGTTGGGTATATAACATGCCAAGCAAAAGGTGCGCTTTCGGAGTTTGTAAAAATGATCAACGTTATTCAGATAAATTCCATATGAAAGGCATTAATTTCTACAAAATACCAAACCCCAAATATCAACTTTCTAATAGTAATTCTTATACCTATTTAAATAAGAAATATGATCGAAAGTAACATACATTCAACTAAACACTTTCGCTAACTTATTTACGCTCTAACCTAACATAGACTTTCGAGCTTTAATGTCGTCTGCTATTTCACGCGCCAGTTTGTTTGATTGGAAATAGTTTCATTATTGGTCGCGGCGTGGCTCTAGAGAAGCGTTAGAGAAACGCTTCCCACAAGGAACCACCCGCCCTATCTCCATTCCAGTCCATCTGTGTTTAATGGTCTTAGCTTCCATCAGGGTTGTTGATTTTTTGAATTTTTTCAAGAAAAATCAATAATATCGATTTTATTTATTTAAAACGGATTGCTTTGATTTTTATTGATTTATTTTATTTTTTTTATCTTATTGAACTACTAGTTAGTAAATTACAAACCAGAAAACCTTTGAGTCTAAATTAACCAAAAGCAAAATAATCATGACATTTTCGCAGCTATTAGATATTTTCTAAAGAGTTATTCTTATTGTTACTATTCAAATGCTTCTACAAAAAGACAAGCTTGACCACTATTTCATTTACAAGCCTTTTTCTTATCTTCATCCAGTTAAAAGTGACTACATGATTCACTGAGTGACAAGACAAAGTGGAGGACTGGGAAAATCTTAAACTGCAATATGCCAAAAACATCCTTGTTTTAATATGTAGCCTTTTCCGGTTTCGTTTCTTAAACAATTTCGTGGAATTTTAGAAAACATTTCTTAAAAAAATATTAGATTTTAATCAAATGATTTTTTAAAAAAAAAACCGCTCTATTTAAATCAAGATTTAAATCAAACAACCCATGCCATCAATCGCTTTTCTATTGTGCTATAAAAACCAAATGATGCCCATTTAAAAGTGCTCCACAACTAAATCAAAATAATAATAACATTATCAGTTAATTTATTTGATCTCTCTTTTTTTCATTAATTTTAAGTTTTAGATGCGAATCCATTTCACCGAGGTGGTGAGCTATACGACAGCCATTTGTCTTTAGGAAACTACCACGAATGTCTGAACGTCAAAAGTCCTTCCTTGGAAGGGCATGCAATCACGGGCGATTTTTGCATTTTGCACCTTCAACCTCATTTACCACCAAAAAAGGACGTTTTGTATTATAATGACATCCTTGATGAAGTAAACCCTTTACAACCCAAGTCGGAGGTAGGAAATTATTGTTTCTTATCTTATATATATATATATATATATATATATATATATATATATACTAGCTCCTACCCGCGGAGACGCTCGCGTGTAATAAGAACGTCCATCAAAATCATATAAAGAGTGGGTAGATTTTAATGATGACTGATATTTTTGTAGCTTCTTAGGAGCGAAGACACTCGGGGCTGCCCGTCAGACCGTCGGGACATTTTTTATTACTTTTCATGCGGACATTATTCCATAAAGAAGGGTTTTTTAATTTCTGGCCGCCATTTAAAAAGATGGCAACAAATCGAACCAGAAAGACCATCCAGCCCGTCTATAGGTTAAAGGAAACCAGTGTACTATATATTTGTGAAATCGGTTGAAACGCGCGGACTTTGTTGCATAGAGAAGATTTTTTACATTTCTGGGCGCCATTTATTATGATGGCGGCGGATTGGAAAATATCTTTCTTAGTATGCGCCTACTACTTATGAGTAACGTTTTTCAGCCTTCTAGGGCAAGCGGTTTGGGCTGGCGTTGATCAGTCAATCAGTCAGTCAGGACTTTGATTTATATAGATATAGAATATGTTAAACATGGGAGATCTGGTTTAAAGTTTAGGTAGTGTATAGCATACCAGGACTTGCATCGAGAAATCAATCTTTTATTTAATAATAGGAACTTTTAAACCTCATTGGTCAAACCACGGGAACGTCTTGGTTGGAAATATTCACGTATAGTAGACTAACAGCAAAGGGACCTGGCGTTGCTAATCAGAAATTTTTTCCTACTTTTTGGGTAGCCATTTTAAAATTGCTGGCATGCTCAACACCAAAGGCCACAATTCCCATCTTTAAGATATAAGCAAATTTATAAACTAAACATTTCTAATAGAGCTTGAAACGTACAGACATAAAGTTTTTCACAGGCCTTGGTTTCGATAAGTCGTACATCCTGTGTATTTGTAAAAGTACGTATTTAATATAACCAAAGTCTCGGTTTCCCACCTTTGTGTGTAGTTTCACCGTAATAATCTAGCAGACGTTGCTAGTCAAGCTCTGGTCCAATAACATGCAGTTTAGATTTTTTTCTGCCTTAGTTACTACTGCTTATACGGTTCTTGTTTGTTCATTTTATGGGTAGAGTGAGTGAGTTAGTGAGTGAAATGAATTTTTTATTTTGTAAGATTTCTTAGTCAATGTCTTTTACAAAGGTTCGGAAATCTAATACGTAAAAAACGCTATGTAACATTGCCCCTCGATGTCCTATCCTAATGAGTGATTGACCTCTCGATGCAGTACCCCCTCTTTTCTAGTACTATAATGACTACCTCTAACCCTTAATAGTGAATAGTCCCTCGACGCCAAACAATGCCAGAATAGTTTACCCCTAACCGTAAATAGTGATTAGCCCCCTGAACCGCTACAGTTCTAAAATGATCCTCGTAACTCTTAATAGTGAGTAGGCGGCACAGAGTAGCCCCTCAGTGCGCAACATTGCTAGAATGATTACCGTAACCCAAAATAGTGGGAAGCGCCTCGATGCGCTACAGTGCTGGAATGATTAGCCGTAGCCCTTAAGAGTGAGTACCCGCTCTATGCAACTGAATACGACCTCCCTTTCTTCGGTTAACCCTTACCACGGTTAAAATGCCACTAATCATTTCTCCAATCTCTAAATGAAGAACGAATAAATATGTACTCAATGTAGAATTGCTGTATATTCATGAACCTGGAGAGAGAATTCAAAGGAAAACCAAATCATGATCCTGGTTTTCACATCCCCCTTACCTACTATACGGTATAGCTGCTTTGCTTTGTCGTCGAGAACGGTCTGAAGCTATGTCCCAAAATGAGCAAGAGCAGTTTTGTACGACCCTTACCGCATTACAACCGACGAAGCAACCATGACAACAACCACCCCACTTCGACTTCCATCATCCCTCGCGAAACTAATACCCACATGGTAAATTTCCATCATACGTTGTGGCTAAAAACAACATAGCCCAAATTGTCAACCGCTATACAAGAAATAACATAAGAAACCTCCCTACGGGAGGAAAGTATACAAGACGCCATAGACGTAACGTTAAAACACGCGAGACATCCTCGAACCGCCAAATACCATATTCAGACACTATTGCGCAAGGTACGTTAGATCTTAGTCCTTTCAAAAACGGATTTATGTAAGAAGAACGTTGAACGTAGCAAGTTCACTACCCATCCTCGCATACTTTATTGAGAAACTTCGTCTGCTTATATTTTGACTCCACTCACAAATTCTGTATATAGCGACCCCTAGAGATCGAAAATGTTATTCTTATCTCTATTTTCGTGGTTAAATATTTTTTTCCGAAATTGCGCCAGTGGTAAAAAAGCAAAGTGGACAACAATGCGATATAACTTCCTATTTAGTGGAATTAAGTTTTAAAGTTACGAATTTAAATAATTGATGTTGAAGAAAAACTAGATACTTAAAAAAAGAAACATCAATTATTTATTTTCTTAACTTTAAAACTTAATTCCACTAAATCGGGAGTTATATCGCATTGTTGTCCACTTTGCTTTTTTACCACTGGCGCAATTTCGGAAAAAAATATTTAACCACGAAAATAGAGATAAGAATAACATTTTCGATCTCTAGGGGTCGCTATATACAGAATTTGTGAGTGGAGTCAAAATATAAGCAGACGAAGTTTCTCAATAAAGTATGCGAGGATGGAACTAGAGGCTAAAGCTACGATCCGACGTTCTTCGTCGTACATAAATCCGTTTTTGGTCCTTTGATATGATCATTGGAAAGGGAAAGAGGAAAAAGAGCCGTCTGTTGTAAGAAAAAGACGATTCCTCCGGTTCCTGATTTTGCTAATAAATATTCACAAACGGTTATTTCGAAAAGAAAATCTAGTTTGTTGTAAAGCCAAGAAGATGAAAATGATGAATACAAGAATATAATTTCGAGATAGATACTAAAACTATTTTAAAATCTATGTATAGTGTTAGTCATATACCTTGGCAAAGTGAGGGTTTAATTCAAATTTTATGCAAAGACCTATGAAAATCCTATAATCTAGTCACTGCCTGATTATTAATGATTGATTACCATCAAAATCTAAAAATACTGCATGAATTACTTCTTTGGAAAAGTTTAAAATTACAATGAGTCTGTGAGATTGACAAACTTAAGCAGCCGACGCAATCGCGAGATCAGAGAATGTATTCCTACGGTCTACGGCTCTACGCTGCCCTATTTTATGTAACTTTGTTTGAGAGCGTTTAAGTGCGCAGGGACATTAGTGGTACGAGGATGTCTCGGTAAAAATTCGCCTTTATACACTTTCCTCTCGTAGGGAGGTTTCTTATATTACTTTTGGCTATACTTAATACTGCCGTTGAAACGATTTTCCACAAGAAAGATTTTCACATTTCAAGCCGTCATTTTCTAAGATGGTCGTATCGAAAAACGATTCAAAATATTCCAGAAAGGGTTGTAGGACGAATGAAGTACAATGGGTTCTTTGGGCAATTTTGAGTCGAAAATGTTTATTTCTATGACATTTTGTGTTATTGGAATGTTTTACAGATAACGCACTAAATTGAATTAGCATTGTCTTTCAGTTTCTTAATTAAATTGAAGGGCTCTTGTATCCAATTGCAACTTGTAAACTGTGTCCCTTTGAGCATAATATCATTGGAGTTACATTTTCGACACAAAATTGCTTTCCCATAGAACCATTCCACTGATTTTAGAAGAAACGCCAAAGTAGGTTATGTTTCTAAACCCTATCCATGTCACGTGATTAGTATGGCCCAGTCACTCATCGTAATCGGTGCACACGTTTGTACCTTTGACCTTCCGAACTGTTATGGAGTTCGAAACGAAATGTTGAATAACTTTGAGAACTCCCGTAGCTTAGCGTAATAGAAGTTATTGGAAATCAATACTTACTATTTTGTGACGTCTAGACAGTCGGGCATTTGTTTTTCCACTAATAACAAAGAAATAACAAAAATGTTGGACGTGGGAGGTTAAATATAGTGAAAAGGGGTTCAACGACGGGAAAATATTTACCTTACTAAAACACAATTCAACAATGAAAAAGAAACATAACGGCTGGTAGCATTATCATTAAAGGGCGAGTTTTATTGAAATCGAGAAATTTTAAACCCGCCATTAAACATGACCATTATGGTAGGATTTAACTTTATCTAACTACCACAACCAACACTTGATTCTGATTAATTAGACCGCGGGGCGTTCGAAAAAATAGTGAAACAAATCTAAGCCCGCCGCAAGTTGGTAAAAAAAATTGGAAAACATGCAAATTGGATGTTCTCAACGCCATTGAGACCGATGAGCGCCTAAACGCATTGTGCACTTAATCTTGAAAAATTACTAGGGGTGAACATAGTAACAAGGACTCGCGACTGTAGCGATTTCCTTTGTACGGGGCTGGCTACCTTATTATTACGAGTCCGGGTACCCGCCAAGCGTTCACTATTGTGGCTTGCGGTTAGTTAAAATGTAAAAGAAGGTCGTTAGTCTAGGGGATTGTTACTGTAGGTGTAAATTACGCATATCAGGATATTCTTTAATTAATATTCAGTATACAGCTTACCGCGACAAAACAATTAACATACACACTTATAAAAATAGACTTTACCGCGATAACATAATTAACATGCACAAATATCAAACAAACGTTACCGCGACAAAGTAATTAATTACTCTAAAACCTAATTGGCCAATATCCTATTATTGAGAATTTCTAGCTATGAATACAGTCTGTTATGTTGTAATTATAGAATGGTTAACCCGAGTAACGGGGTGGTACGAACTACCGAGTGCTTAAACTTTTGGTTCTGGTCCGAAGGTCGAGACGGCAGAGTCGAAGCCTTTTGTCCTGGCGCGCACTAACTGGCTCCAGAGGTTCACGAGTTCTTTTCCTTGTTTCCAACGCACTGATTTTGGTTCAGGAACTAATAATTTGAGGCGTAGTTTGCGGACGCGGGTAGAACTTGCTACGTTCGAACGAGCCGAGCGTTAGTTTTTTACCTCTCCGAGTGACGTATGTCACGGAGAGGTATTACACCGGCCGTGTCTGTGTGTCTGTCTGTCAGACCCCACGTGACCGCGTTCGCAGTTTGCGTATCGGAGCAAACAAATACCCGATTTCCGGAACGCGTTCGCGGTTCACGGAAATTTGGCCATTCATCTACCAACACCAGTCTTTACTAACTGGCTTCTAAGGACCACAATCTGCTAGTCTTTGTCCATCCCACATGGACACTAGTCAGTCCATTCTGGCTTCTTTTCCTTCGTCATCGTTTGGTTTCAAGATATACGCGGCGATCGGCTAGGGTTACGAGAAACGTCTAGCCTCCCAATGGCAGGGCTTCCACCATCGGTTCACGCGAATGCGTTTTTATCTATTATTGGTTTCAAGATATACGCGGCGATCGGCTAGGGTTACGAGAAACGTCTAGCCTCCCAATGGCAGGGCTTCCACCACCGGTTCACGCGAATGCGTTTTTATCTATTATTATAATGGAAACGAATCGTATATATACCCCAAAATTTGAAGAAAGCGGGCAAGAGGGGTACCCTTCACTTTAAACGTCAATATTAGCAAAGTTTCGAAAGATAATAGGAACAACTTTATTTTAAACGATTTAACTATTTTTAAAGTTATTTACTGGCGATTAAAATAATTAATATCATTTATATTTAATTAATTATTTAAGATAAACTTATTTCTATGTAATGACACAAGTGAGAGTTTATATAGAACGAGCATTGAAGATTGCATCCGAATCGAAACACTACACGCATATCAAAGTTAATATAAAGCGAGTAGGATGATAAGATCTCTTACAAAACGATAACATTTCCTTTTTGCAGAATATTAAATGGAAATATTTTAAATATTTTTCGGCATTACGATTCTTTTAGTAGTTGTGTAGCTATAAAGCTCTGTTTCATCTCAATATTCCAAGAACATCTTTTGATATTAACATTTCAAATTTGGTGTTTACTTTTTATTTCAGCTTTACTACATTTATTTATAGTGTAAACGCAACTTATAATTTCTCTACATAATATGGCTTTTAATACTTCGTCTCTCTATAAGTGTTGAAGCGATTGGGTCTATAAAATAAGATACCCTAGATTTAAGCCAGAATTGACCTTGTTTCGTGTCCTCTTACAAGAAGTGTTAACGGTTCGGAGTGAGCCGAAAGTTAAATACACACTTAAGTGATAGATATTAGGTGCTCATTAGAATTATGAGAATACACAGGGAAATGTTAAACGATTAATCCTTTCGCAATATCTCGCCAATTTGAGCTACGTATTTCCGGTTTTTCTCATTGGCTGGTGGACCCATGGCCGAAGTAATACTGAAGAACCAATGGCAGCCCATTACTGCCCCCATTACTAAGCGACTAAACAACCAATGTAAAGCTTACTTCCCCCTTTTCAGCCTCAAAATGGAGGGGGTTATGAAAATGCGGAGTCAAATCCCGGAAAACGCTAGCGCCATCTAGACAAAACAAGACTTTAGCTGCTTTCCTCGTTAGAACGTTGATTCCCCCACTATTTGGTTTGCTACTATCTGCCGCTAGAAGGCGAATTAACAAGTATTATTAAAATTTTTGCCTCTGCCATCCGTCCTTCAGTATTTTTTCGTCCATGGTGGACCTGTGTTTGGAGAGTAAATTCGTCTCGACTCGGAGAGGTTTATTTTGGTTTCCCAACTTGTCTTTTCTAACAACGCGTTGGCTAGATCTCGTACGTTTTCGCTGTCTCGCCGAAGGGTATTGGTTACGGCCCACACCGACTTAACTTGGGCATTACGGAATCGTCGTATTTTCAATCCTCCGGTTTTTGCCTTCCGACCTGGCTCCGATACTCCCGTTAACTTCTTCCCTCACGCCTGGTTCTACTCTGTCTTCGCTTTTAATTCGTGTTTAGTTTCCAGTCCTTTTCTCCAAAACCCAGAGCTGTTTGTTCTTCTCAGTATCCAGCGTTCATGTATTTTCCTATTTGTTTGAGGTCAATCCAACACTTGCTTACAACGACGCCATAGTTGACCTCTTACTATCGTTCTTGACCCCGTGCTTCTCGCGTACAAGGTTTTTTCCCGACAAGATAAGTAAAATAGAATTCAACACTACTTCTAGGAATAATACCCTTGGCAACCCTATCTTTTCTTTAGTATGCGTAGATTCCTTCGCGCTTATCAAAAACCGAATCGTGACGAATTAGGAAAGGGGCCCGGCTAGTAAAAACTTAGCTTGGTACAATAATTGACCACGGCCCGGCCCGATCGGGTCGGACCGAGCCGGGCTTTCCACATTTGAAATTGTATCGGGCCGGGCTTTTGTTCATTTTTAAAAATTCGGGCCGGGCCGAACTTGATTCTCATTTAATCCAAAATTCAAATGAAAGCTAATTTAAAAGAGTATAAGCTTCCAAGAACAAATGTGACAAACATTTATCAAAAGAAATGAATAATACACGACGCTAAAGCAAATATGAATTCAATTCATTAATTTTATGGAAAAAAAATAATTTTCATGAATATAAATTTCAGCATTACGCGACGAAATATTGCTATGAAATTTCAAACACTCGCAGAAACACTTACAATTCTTAAACCAGGAAAGAAAAATATTTCGAGAAAGCTCCAATTTTAAAAGTAAACAACGATATTTTGCAAAAGGCGTAAATTATTTCGAAACTAAATGAAGATAAACAAGAATATTTTGGAAAAGGCATAATATTATTTCGGAAGTAAATGAAAATAAACAACAATATTTTGTGCCACACATTTCCCTTGGTCTAATTTGTCAGAAACCAGTGTTGGTCGGGTTAGTTAGATAAAGTAAAATCTAACTTCTACTACTTAGTAAGTGTAAATACATTAATAGTTTTTGAATAAGTTCGAAATTTTACCTGATAAAACGTGGGATATGCCAAAAAAAATAATTTTTGTCCCCAGAGAACTAAATATTCAAAATTTCGGGATACCGGAAGTTGATGTCAGTTTTTGTGACGTAGACGGTGAAAAGTATACAAGAAGTAGGGCTTAGGCTTAAGCTTAATCTTAAGCGTAATGTTATTGCTAAGCCTAGTTGGAAACTTTAAATTGAAACACGCGACTGATGCGTGAGCCTACCTCTTACGTAATTATGACGCAGAAGGGGATATAAATTAATCTCAATCATTTCGCATATCACAATCGATTTTTGGGTGAGCCTAGTTTTTGAATTTTTTCAGAAATTTGTATCTTGGTGAAAAAAAAAGAAAATACACCCTACCTCATCAAATTGGACTTAAAAAGTGCAGTTTCATTGAGACCTATAAAAATACTTGATGTTAAGGTGAAGCAATATAAATCAGGTTTTATCGAATGCTTTAAATCCATTATTACAATTTAATCTTTCAATTTTAGAAGAAAATACAATATCTGCAGCTTCCTTCACTATTGTGAAGAATACATTTCTCCTGTTTGACGCTTTTTTGAATCAGCGATAACATTTTAGATTTGAAACAGATATAATTTTTATTTAGTATCACTAAGATCTCACTCAAGTTGGTATCACCAATTTGCAAAAAAATTCAATTTCTATTTTCGCTATATTTTCAAGTTTCAAACGGAAACTACAACTGCACTTTTTCCTTAGTAGTTGAAACTGTCATAAAAATGACCACAGACTTTCTATCGACAAGTTTCTTGATCCATATATTTGCCACGTTTAATTAATGTTATTTAAACTCACACGCGAAAAGCAAATTTTAATCGCGCTCGTGTCATAAGTGCATAATTATCCCTAATAATTTCAGGAGTAGATCGTAACACATAGATATTTGGTTTGTGAACTCGGCAATTTGGAGTAAATAGAAAGTTTGGATGTATTATCGAGATATTCCATTTGGTGTGGTGACACACTTAATTTGCATCTTTCAACTTAATTAGTAGAAGATTATTTCGGTAATGACAACGGCTACTGTTCCTGACAACAACATGAGAAGAAAGTAAAAAGGAACACTGACGCTACTCAGATTCAAATCAGCCACGCTTTTCAACGGTTTCTTCCAAGTGAGGGTTCTGAAAATCCAGATACTTGAAAACTTGCGTTTCGAAAAAGGGTGCCATGCTGCAATAGAATATCAGTTAAATCCGCTAATAATTTTACTATACAATTTTTACCAACCTCAGTTGGACGGACTCGTGTACTTGCTTATTGCTTCTTACCCAAGAGGTGTTGAACATGCTGTGTTGGTAGTTGAAGGCAACTTCTTGTTGCGAAAAATAAAGCCCTCCTTTGTTAGCGAATAACTCATTCTTATCGGATTTCAATATCATTAAGTACGCCAAGCAAGAATTCAGAAATTCGACCGTTGTGATCGCAGCTTTCTCCCCAGAAACAATGGGAACGAAATGACGCATCGCACTATATCCTAAATCGTCGAGAAGTTTCTCCTTGTCGAGTGCGCCTACCCACCCCTTAACAACAGGGTCCTGAACTGCCTGTTGATACGCAACAATGACGTAAAAAGAATAGAGAAATTTAACAGACAGATGAATATTCACAAAAATATGGAGGTGTTCGTATGTTTCGTCGCTCATTCCTGGTGTAATTCCTGATTTGATCAAGTCCGAGAGGGTATCTATGTAATGGTAGCTTTCCGTCGTGAACTCGGTCCTCAAGAAACAACCCAAGAAAAACAGAATGAAAGTCACTCCGAACATCCACGACGAAGCGAGCAGACGACAAGCAATGTGGGGCAAAATGGAGGGAATCGCTATAGAGAACATAATTATCCAGTTTGCTTTACCGTCTGGGCCGGATTAAAGGGGAGGGCAAGCGGGCACTGGCCCCCGGGCGCAAGGGTTGTTGGGGTCGCTTTGAGAACCACATCCAACCTTACAAAAAACTTGGGGATCGAGTAAACCGGGGCCAAGTAATTGAGGCAAATATTCACAAACACCCCCCCCCTCCAAAGGAATAGCATCACACCCAACTTTGGAGACTAATAACTCTGGTTCTACTAGAGATCCGGGGATGTCCTTTGAGTATGTTATATTCCTATTTGCCCCCATCCAACCATACTAAAAACTTGGGGATCGAGTAAACAGGGGCCAAGTAATTGAGGTATATATTCACAAACATACCCCCCTCTATAGGAATAGCATTACACCCAAATTTCAAGGCTCATAACTCTGGTTCTACTAGAGATATGGAGATGCCCTAGTCAGGAACGGATTGAAGGGGGGTCCCCGGGCGTAGGGCTTATTGGAGGCGCATTGAGTTAAACTATTCCCCCTAAGCAACATTTGATTAAGGGGGCGCACATTATCTTGGCCCCCGGGTGCTAAATTGCTTAATCTGACCCTGTTTACCGTGTTTATTAAAGTGCCAGACATCTTTCGTTATGGGGACAAAAGCTTTGATACTTGTATCCCTCGTACAAAATTGTTCGCGCGAGGGTTAACTGTTTTCAAATGTTAGCGAGCGCTTAATCGCTTACGTTCGGCGCACAAGAGCGACGCGTTGTCCCAAACATTTTCCAGGGTTGCTCGGGCTAATTTCTTGACAACTTTCTTAAAGGGTATCAATTTGTATTTGTTGGTTACAACGGAGTGAATGACGAGCAAAAAGGAAAGAAGGACCACAGTCGCCAAAATTAAAATCACCACCTAATTGAACCGAGAATGGAAATCAATGAATTGGGTAGTGAATGGAAGTTTTAATCTAGCGAAATTTACTGGAGTGTCCGTATTTAAGAAAGACCAGGAAGTGGACACGACTCTCTTCGGGGCAGCCGAAAGGATAATCGTGTTGGTCGTTTCATAGGGAGAAGACGGAGTGAAATATTCCAGTCGACCATCGAAAAATGAGCGTGGCGTGTCTAGCGTGAAGATATGAGTTGTCTAAAAGGATCAAATAGTTATACTTCTTAAATCCGTAATTAATCAATGCGTTATAATCACTTACTTTGGATAAATTATTCGTAGGTTCGGTATATAATGTAATTAGGTTAGGAATGGAAATATAATCCCACTTAACTCTGTAAATGAGGCGACAAAATGGATTACAATATGATTTTAACATAATCCTATAGGTTTTAGACCGATATTAGTTTCGTAGAGATTTGTTAAGATAATTTTTTTCTATAATCACTTTACTCGGAGCCTCCGGGATGAACTAGGCCCATGCATGTCAAATTTTATGTGGGGAAAAATCCAGTTTCTTAGGAAAAATATTTTCACCATAGATGGCGCTTATTTTTCCGTTGTGACAGGGGTCTTCCTTAAATTATCGTTGATATTTTAGGGGTCAGTCATATAATTTTTATGATAGAGAAAAGTTTCATCCTAAAATTAACGTAAATGTTTTTGGGGCTATTCTTTCGGTTAGATGGTATTGATGACAACAAAATTATTTCAATTAAAATAATTCAGTAAGAGTTATAGGGTCTTTGCGCGTGACGTCAAGTTACCTTCCCCCTTTCCTCTCCCCTTACCGGCTGCCCGCTCTGGCCACGTTAGGACGCCATGTTGAAATCCCCTGAAAACCGGTTTTCGCCCCCTATTTCTTCTCCCTTTTTACTCTCGCGGAAACACCCTATAAAAACGTATACTTACAATCCGCGACCTTGGCCCAAATACTTAAGCAGTCGACAGGGTCACGAGGTTGAACTTTGTTTATTTTTCGGTCGTATCAGCGCCCCCAAACGGGAAAACACGGCGAACTAAATTAGTTAAAAAAATATTCTCGCTTCGCCACACGCATGGGCCTAGTTCATCCCGGAGGCTCCGCTTTACTGAACGGTTTTACCCGTCGGTTCGTTTATATTTGAGTTTTTCACTTTTTGGCAAACCCATTTTCTCAAACTAGCGACCGATTATTAGTCCCATTAAGAGTCAATATGAAAGTTTACTTCATGTTGAGGGATCGTTCTAAGTATTCCTTCGTGATTTCGTGCTTGGTCCGTTTGCTGTCTATGTTCCACGACATCTGACAAGATATGAAAATGTAAACTTCATCGAGAAAAGCAATTTTAATTCCGAGACACTGATAATGTCTAGCTTCAGCAACTCGAAGGAAAGTTTATAAACTCACATCAGTTGTCACGTAGGAAATTTCAGTTTCGTTGGCAAACCTATAACAATCGACGCGATTTTTAAATTTAAGGATAAATAACATTTACTAGGGATGAACCGGTACCGATATCATATCGGTATCGGCACCGATACTCAGGGTTTCCCGATAGTATCGGATCGGTTGGTTTAATCGGATACTAAACCGATACTCGTTTAAAATGCGTTTTATGGCGCTACATGAAATTTTTAGGTCTTTCGGTAACTTATTTATGGTATATAATATCTCATTTCTATGAATTTCAATCGTTACGAGTTCTCATTTATATAAAAAGTACCTGAATTCAGTTTATCTAACAACTATTAAGCGAAAACCTTTCCTAATACGTGCCTGTAGGGATGAACAGGTACCGATACCATATCGGTATCGGTTGAAGTATCGGGTTTTGGATCTTAGTGAGTAAATATCGGTATCGATCGGTAACGGTTCATGTTTGCACCGGTATCGGCCATCTCTAACATTTACTATTTTAAAATGAAAATTCTATACCTGTATTTGAAATATCGATCATTTGCTAGAAATTCCATTTCGTTAAGCTCCATTTTGTGGTCCACTTAAATGATGAATTGTGAAATCCGAAAGGTGAAGTCAAAAAGTACAAAACGTTAGGCCTAAGTCTCTCAAATTTTCAACCGATTCTACCGATAACAAATTTACTAACCGATGACAATTTACTACTCTCCTTTGAACACCATTTTGTGGTAAGATATGTCAAGTCTCATAAAGGAGAGTTTGCGTAATATCATTTTAACTGCTATTTTTGTTAGTCAAACACATTTTTGTTACCAGGGTAACTGAAATGAAATGCAATGATGAATAATGTATTTATCTAATCAATATTTTTGTTGTAAATAAAGAACAGCCTATGTGAGTTGGATATGGAAATATTTAGCGTGGAAGACGACAGGTTTTGAAAATTAATTCTGCTCTAGACAGTCTCGTGTTACATAATATCAGAAGTAAGATAAGGGACTAGAAGTATCGAGTTAACCAAATTCTTCACTTGGCGAAAGTGAATATTCTTGATAACACACCAACAGTTGGCCCTCGGGTAGTAATTTCCGAATTTTCCCTCCAAAACGTGACACGCTCGCGGCGGTAGACGGCCGAACTAGATTCAAGCACCCGCGTCCGTATTCCGCGGCTTTAGGTTAAGGGGAAGGGGTAGGAAATTTTTTTGGAACTCGATAAATTTTTTCTCTCAAGTGTAGGCGCGATGGAAGCGGTATAAAATCCTCAAATTTGTTCACTAGTGCCAGGATCTATTACCAATGCTATATCACTTTACTTCTAGTCCCTTATATTACTTCTGATAATATTTAATGACCATTACGTGTGGTCAGGTTTCTAACAAAGTTATATCAACATGAGGCAATTGTTTTCGTAATAGAGTTCGTGGAAAAATAATAAGTTTTGGCTTTAATTAATAAGCGTTTTTAAAGGGAAAGTTAAATGGGACAAAAGTGACTTTTTTATCGATTCTTCTATAAATTATAAGACAAATCTGTATAGTGAAACATCCAGGAAATATCTAAGATTGATTTTAAAAATCAAATTCTGAGAGAGCGGTTGCTCTCTAAGATAAGACTTCATACTGCGTTTAATGTATAAGGGTGGTTTTTTGATTGGATGTTACTTTTTTTCTATTATGGTTACTGCTTTGAAAAAATCCACTGAACTAAACTTCAGACCCTTAATGTGTGGTTAAAATTTCAAAGATATCCCTTCATTAGTTTTTTATAGAAAATAAAGTTGCTAAAGGGCACCCTACACGCTCAATAATTTGCGCAAAAAACGTGGGGCCCGTTATTTAAGTTACAAAGTATAAATAGAACGTTATCCAGAATAATATTAGAGAGTAAGGACGGCCTTATAACCCAGGTTTTACCCCCCTTCTTTCCCCCCTTTCAGGGGGGGGTAAAACCCGGGTTATAAAGCCATCCCTGGGGGGGGGGAGATGGGGGATTGATGACGTCACGTGATGGTGTTGGAGGGGGGATGAGATTGGGGGGGATTGATGACGTCACGTGATGGTTTTGGCGGGAAATTTGAATTGTTTCGCCACCTGGTGGTGGTTTTCTTGATGACGTCACGGCTAATTTTTGATGACGTCACGTGGCTGGTACCTATAGGGATAGGCTTATGCTATTGTAGGCTTTTGCTATGGTAGATCCTGGTAGGCTTATGCTATGGTAGATCCTGGTAGGCTTATGCTATGGTAGATTCTGAAAGGTAGGCTTATGCTATGGTAGATTCTGAAAGGTAGGCTTATGTTAGGTATTTAGAGAGATTAGGCTTATGGTAGGTTATTCTATGGAATATCTTGAATTACATATTACGTAAGGTGCATCGGAGGAAACACGTGATTTCTTACTAGCCTTGTCACCAACCTTTCTCTCCAGAGTTCGGAAGTGAAATGACTCTCTATAGTTTACAAAATCCCCTTTGGCCACCCAGGTGTATGTTATATGACATTAAGGGGGAGGAGGGGGTCGAACATGGTTCATAACAAAATAATTTATCCCAATCTGTTTTTTTTTACTTATAGGTAAACACGTTCAGACGTGTTGTAATGGCTTTTGGGGGCGTGGTCGAACCAGTTGTATGTTATCAATGGAATTTATTTTGTCCTTTCTTTAATTGGAACACCCACCAGGTTTTATGACATTACAAGGGGAGCGAGGGTAAACCTTTATCCCCATCTGTTTTTTTATTTGTAAGTAAACACGTTCAGACGTATCTTAAGGGCTTTGGGGGTGGGGGGGGGGGGTCGTACAATTTGTATTGCTATGAATGGAATTTGTATTTAGAGTGATTTATTGCTTTGTTAATTGGTGGCCCATCCTACCACCAAACATTTAATTGATTCCAGGTGGTTGCCCTGAGGGCATTATCCGGACAAGTCTCAACAAGTTATGTTTATGTAGTGTTAGCAGAGATACAACATATCATTAAACCGAAGCATTAACCTAATACGTACTATATTTATCAAAATTATCAACCTCGTAATCAAAAATTTGTGGAAACATAAAACGGTATTGAAAGAAGCATCATTCACAACGCATTTCGTGTTAGAAGTAAAAAACAATCGAAACGTTTTTGATCAACTACGTTACATTTTTCGAAACGAAATTGAGCATTTAAAATTCCTAAAATCCCATAGGAATACATGGGAAAATGAATAGACCACCGAAACGAAATCAGTCGTTTAGCATACATTCTACCGACACGAAAAGCGTCATTTGAAAAACATTTCAAATTGTTAAAAACGTTTCGATAAATTTCATGATTGAAGAATGCACAGCTAAAATTTATCAAAATTACTCTATGTTTCACCAAAAAAACTTTTAATTTAGCACCGATTAAGAATTTAGGATACATTTCTTAACGGTATATACTCCACCCAAGGGGGTGGGAGGGGGGTAAGGAGATCAACAAAGATGTTAACGGCATGATTGTAAAAATAACTCACTCTGACACGCTGAAGGGTCCGTTACCATTAGGTGCGGGAGGTTGCTACGTTCTCCCCATCCCCATTGTATGTTTTGAGTTGTTATGGAGGCAAGTACACAAAGGTTGACAAGAATACGCCAGATCTTGGAGATCAACCCCCTAAAAACTACTTATTGTACTATTTATTTTATTGATCTTGGGAATGCTGAATTCCTTAATCTCTGGTTTCAGAGTTTGGACGAGATTGTTTGAAGAATGACGTCATCTTACAAACATGTTGAAACGCGCCCGTAAAGAATAACTTAATCCTTTTGTTAAGAAATACTCTTTTAATCTCTTTTGTATTTTTAAAAAATAAATGTGTCACGTTTTTAATACTGTTTTCTTTTATTTCATATATAAAGTAATGGAGGGGGGGTAAAAGAGAGGGGTAGGAACTATTGGTGATAAATAAATCGAATATTTCTATCATCATATTCATTCATCATCATGAACTCGGAGCTGCAGAGATATCATACTTTTACTCCTGGCCACAAGATGGAAACTATAAAAAAGCTTTAAGTAGAGCGGGGTTTTATTCGTTACATACCGATGATCTAGTACAGTGCTTCGAATGCAACGGCATTTTATTAGCCTGGAAACCCACCGATAGTCCTTACGAAGAACATTTGAAACATTTCCCTAAGTGCAACTTATCAGAAGTAGGCACACAAAAAACATACCCTTTAGCATAGATGAAACAGAGACGTACACCAAGTCAATAAATAACAAATCAAGACCGAGGAAAAACACCTGAAAAACCCCAAGAAAACAGGAAGAAATTTATCATACCTTTAAAGTTAAAACTACAGATCTCGAAAGATTAGTCTTGGAACTTTACGTTAGAAAACAACTAAACGCTTTGTATATCAAAGAAAATCTTAATGACTTACGTAAGATTTACAAATAATATTAAAATTTATCATCTTCCTTACGAAGATAGAAGAAATTACTATAGGTTAAATCAAATGCAATTAAATGAAAATTGAAAAAATATCCTTATTGTTAGAACCTATACTTTTAAAGAAAATAAATACTTTTTACTTTATGTCATAGTCTTTATAAATTTATTCCTACAGAAGCATCCTTGTTATAAGCTTACAAAACTATAAGCCTACACAATCAATCAAATATGACAGGTTGAGAAAAAAAAAGAGCGAGTACGTAAAACCCGGTCCACGCCTTAACAGTGGCCGAGCATCTTGTTTCCCATGCATATTTATGGAATTACAGAAGATGTAAAATATTATTTTCGCTTTGGTCGGTGGCAAAGCAATTCATTCCAAAAATATGCATGGGAAACAAGATGCTCGGCCACTGTTAAGGCGTGGACCGGGTTTTACGTACTCCGCTCTTTTTTTTTCTCAACCTGTCAATATTTGATTGATTGTGTAGGCTTATAGTTTTGTAAGCTTATAACAAAGGATGCTTCTGTAGGAATAAATTTATAAAGACTATGACATAAAGTAAAAAGTTATTTATTTTCTTTAAAAGTATAGGTTCTAACAATAAGGATATTTTTTCAATTTTCATTTTAAATTGCATTTGATTTAACCTATAGTAATTTCTTCTATCTTCGTAAGGAAGATGATAAATTTTAATATTATTTGTAAATCTTACGTAAGTCATTAAGATTTTCTTTGATATACAAAGCGTTTAGTTGTTTTCTAACGTAAAGTTCCAAGACTAATCTTTCGAGATCTGTAGTTTTAACTTTAAAGGTATGATAAATTTCTTCCTGGTTTTCTTGGGGTTTTTCAGGTGTTTTTTCCTCGGTCTTGATTTTGTTATTTATTGACTTGGTGTACGTCTCTGTTTCATCTATGCTAAAGGGTATGTTTTTTGTGTGCCTACTTCTGATAAAGTTGCACTTAGGGAAATGTTTCAAATGTTCTTCGTAAGGACTATCGGTGGGTTTCCAGGCTAATAAAATGCCGTTGCATTCGAAGCACTGTACTAGATCATCGGTATGTAACGAATAAAACCCCGCTCTACTTAAAGCTTTTTATAGTTTCCATCTTGTGGCCAGGAGTAAAAAGTATGATATCTCTGCAGCTCCGAGTTCATGATGATGAATGAATATGATGATAGAAATATTCGATTTATTTATCACCAATAGTTCCTACCCCTCTCTTTTACCCCCCCTCCATTACTTTATCTATGAAATAAAAGAGAACAGTATTAAAAACGTGACACATTTATTTTTTAAAAATACAAAAGAGATTAAAAAGAGTATTTCTTAACAAAAGGATTAAGTTATTCTTTACGGGCGCGTTTCAACATGTTTGTAAGATGACGTCATTCTTCAAACAATCTCATCCAAACTCTGAAACCAGAGATTAAGGAATTCCAGCATTCCCAAGATCAATAAAATAAATAGTACAATAAGTAGTTTTTAGGGGGTTGATCTCCAAGATCTGGCGTATTCTTGTCAACCTTTGTGTACTTGCCTCCATAACAACTCAAAACATACAATGGGGATGGGGAGAACGTAGCAACCTCCCGCACCTAATGGTAACGGACCCTTCAGCGTGTCAGAGTGAGTTATTTTTACAATCATGCCGTTAACATCTTTGTTGATCTCCTTACCCCCCTCCCACCCCCTTGGGTGGAGTATATACCGTTAAGAAATGTATCCTAAATTCTTAATCGGTGCTAAATTAAAAGTTTTTTTGGTGAAACATAGAGTAATTTTGATAAATTTAGCTAAAATTTATCGAAACGTTTTTAACAATTTGAAATGTTTTTCAAATGACGCTTTTCGTGTCGGTAGAATGTATGCTAAACGACTGATTTCGTTTCGGTGGTCTATTCATTTTCCCATGTATTCCTATGGGATTTTAGGAATTTTAAATGCTCAATTTCGTTTCGAAAAAATGTAACGTAGTTGATCAAAAACGTTTCGATTGTTTTTTACTTCTAACACGAAATGCGTTGTGAATGATGCTTCTTTCAATACCGTTTTATGTTTTCCACAAATTTTTGATTACGAGGTTGATAATTTTGATAAATATAGTACGTATTAGGTTAATGCTTCGGTTTAATGATATGTTGTATCTCTGCTAACGCTACATAAACATAACTTGTTGAGACTTGTCCGGATAATGCCCTCAGGGCAACCACCTGGAATCAATTAAATGTTTGGTGGTAGGATGGGCCACCAATTAACAAAGCAATAAATCACTCTAAATACAAATTCCATTCATAGCAATACAAATTGTACGACCCCCCCCCCCACCCCCAAAGCCCTTAAGATACGTCTGAACGTGTTTACTTACAAATAAAAAAAACAGATGGGGATAAAGGTTTACCCTCGCTCCCCTTGTAATGTCATAAAACCTGGTGGGTGTTCCAATTAAAGAAAGGACAAAATAAATTCCATTGATAACAATACAACTGGTTCGACCACGCCCCCAAAAGCCATTACAACACGTCTGAACGTGTTTACCTATAAGTAAAAAAAACAGATTGGGATAAATTCTTTTGTTATGAACCATGTTCGACCCCCTCCTCCCCCTTAATGTCATATAACATACACCTGGGTGGCCAAAAGGGGATTTTGTAAACTATAGAGAGTCATTTCACTTCCGAACTCTGGAGAGAAAGGTTGGTGACAAGGCTAGTAAGAAATCACGTGTTTCCTCCGATGCACCTTACGTAATATGTAATTCTTGTTTTGGTAAAAATGTCCCTTAAAATGTGTGCTAAATAGAAAACATAAGAGACAGTCTAGCCATATTCGTGTATACTTTACTCGGAAATGTTAAGATCGGTAAAAGTTTTAGCATAATAAGTAATATTCCGGTATATTTCATTCATCTGACCACATCTCTTTCGGTATGGCCGAAAATGTTCATGAAAACCTCAAAAAACTAGGGTATGCCCCCATGCCCCGTACGGGTCATCTACATTGCCCTCATTGTGCTGGGACTTTAAAAGACGTGCCTGACTGCGGCCAATTAAATTATTTCTGCACATCACGTGACTGTGCGCACTTCAGACGTTGTTTTTAGTTCAATCTAAAAACCTTATCCGTATGTCGACCCATAAAGAGCGAAGACATCTTCTTGACGAGCGAAACTTTTGTACTCTGTGCGGTGAGTTTAAATACCGGATTAAGGACTTGTGCCCGTGTTACAAATGGACAGATGATTCACCAGAGATTTAAATCAGGTACGGCAGTGACTTTCGAGATGAAATAGAATTGTGGAAGCATCATAGTTCAACTTTTGCTTCATAAAAAAAGGGTATGTTTCACTTTGCATCATAACAATGTTTGTATTTTAGTCGATATTCATGTGTACTTTAGTATTATTCGTATGAAGTTCAGTATTAATTTCTAATAAGCCACTTGTGCATGGTAAAATTGGTGTTTTTTTAGGTAGTATTATATAAATGCCAGTATTTTAATCAATATTCATGGGTATTTTAGTAGTAGTCAGCTATAACCTTTGCATGTATTTTATATAAATCACGTGTAATTTAGTATTGTTTGTATTAAGTTCAGCATTAGTATATAATAAGACACTTGTGCATGGTAAAATTGGTGTTTTTTAAGGTAGTATTATATAAATGCCAGTATTTTATTCAATATTCATGTGTATTTTAGTAGTAATCAGCTATAACTTTTGCATGTATTTTATATAAATCACGTGTAATTTAGTATTATTCGTATGAAATTCAGTATTAGTTTCTAATAAGCCACTTGTGCAGGGTAAAATTGGTGTTTTTTAAGGTAGTATTATATAAATGCCAGTATTTTATTCAATATTCATGTGTATTTTAGTAGTAGTCAGCTATAACTTTTGCATGTAGTTTATATAAATCACGTTTGGTGTTTTTTAAGGTAGTATTATATAAATGCCAGTATGTAGTTTTGTATTATTCGTATGAAATTCAGTATTAATTTCTAATAAGCCACTTGTGCATGGTAAAATTGGTGTTTTTTTAGGTAGTATTATATAAATGATCGCATTTTAATCAATATTCATGGGTATTTTAGTAGTATTCGAATGATAAAAAACTGTAGTAATATTTCTATGAAAAATCAGTATTAGTTTCTAATAAGCCACTTGTGCATGGTAAAATTGGTGTTTTTTAGGTTGTTTTATATAAATGCTCTTATTTTAATCAATATTCATGGGTATTTTAGTAGTAGTCAGCATAACCTTTGCATGTATTTTATATAAATCCCTTGTAGTTTAGTATTATTCGTATGAAGTTCAGCATTAGTTTCAAATAAGCCACCTGTGCAGGGTAAAATTGGTGTTTTTTTAGGTTGTTTTATATAAATGCTCGTTTTTAATCAATATTCATGGGTATTTTAGTAGTAGTCAGCATAACCTTTGCATGTATTTTATATAAATCCCTTGTAGTTTAGTATTATTCGTTTGAAGTTCAGCATTAGTTTCAAATAAGCCACTTGTGCAGGGTAAAATTGGTGTTTTTTTTAGGTTGTTTTATATAAATGCTCGTTTTTAATCAATATTCATGGGTATTTTAGTAGTATTCGAATGAAAAAAAAACTGTGGTAATATTTCTATGAAAAATCAGATTTTCGTGCTCATTAAATGTTCTAAACCTAATACAAACTCTAATTCTTCCGCCTATAGAACTAAAATAACCTAGCATAAGCCTATCTTTTCCAGGATCTAACATAGAATAACTTAGCATAAGACTATATTTTCCAGCATTTACCAAGAATAAACCTAGCAAAAGCCTATGTTTCAAGAATTACTATAGCATAAGCCTAAGATTTAGACACGTGACGTCATTAAAACGCGTCTGGTCGTATTTACCTATAAATAAAAAGCCGATGGGGATAAATTCCATTCGTTACGCTTTAGCCACGCCCCCTTTTAAGGTCCTAAACCACCTTGTATGTAGCCAATAAAGGACAATAAAAAAAGACAAGCATCAGTCAATATACCCTCAAGCTAAATATCAACCCGTACTCTGAAGAAAACCGCGCAAATGCACTCGTTAGACTATGGGCATGAAAGTTATGCCGTTTTCGGGGTGATACGAGCCAAACCTACATTTGACAAAAAAAAAGGATGGATGGAACCATTGTTAGCATCTTGGAAGACGTTTTGAAGGAATTTATGGAGGAGTGGACGGAGATCTATTCAGCGTTGGAAACTGGCGATTTGGGTAATTATCGTTACTTAAACTTGAAAATAAAAGTAACCTTTATGGAGGGGAAGATAGTTTTAACGAGGGTAGCATCTTCACTCTAACAAAGGCCGAGGCAGGGAAACTGAACGAGAAATTTAGTTTTATGAAATTTCACTACAACCTTTTGAATGATCAAGTTATAAAATGCATGTACGAAGCTATTGTAAAAACGCCTAGGATCTACCATAGAATAACCTAGCATAAGAGTATATTTTTGCAGCATTTACCAAAGAATCTAATACGGCATAAGCTTGCCAGGATCTACCATATAATAAGTCTATCTTTTTCATGATCTAATATAGCATAAGTCTATCTTTCACTATTACCATAGAATAAGCCTATCATAAACCTATATTTCAAGATCTATAATTGCATAAACCACCCAGGATCTAACATAGAATAAGCCTAGCATAAGCCTATCTTTCAAGATATTCCATAGAATAACCTACCATAAGCCTACCTTTCAGAATCTAACATAGAATAACCTAACATAAGCCTACCTTTCAGAATCTACCATAGCATAAGCCTACCTTTCAGAATCTACCATAGCATAAGCCTACCTTTCAGAATCTACCATAGCATAAGCCTACCAGGATCTACCATAGCATAAGCCTACCAGGATCTACCATAGCAAAAGCCTACAATAGCATAAGCCTATCCCTATAGGTACCAGCCACGTGACGTCATCAAAAATTAGCCGTGACGTCATCAAGAAAACCACCACCAGGTGGCGAAACAATTCAAATTTCCCGCCAAAACCATCACGTGACGTCATCAATCCCCCCCCAATCTCATCCCCCCCTCCAACACCATCACGTGACGTCATCAATCCCCCCCATCTCCCCCCCCAGGGATGGCTTTATAACCCGGGTTTTACCCCCCCTGAAAGGGGGGAAAGAAGGGGGGTAAAACCTGGGTTATAAGGCCGTCCTTACTCTCTAATATTTGTGCAAAGTTCAAATATAATGCTACAATATGTTTTAGGAAGTGGAAATTCATTTGCGGTAAATTTTGGATAATATATTTGTGTAAAAACTGAACATATATATTGAGTGAGTTTTTATTGCTCAAAATGTTATTCAAAATACGAACAATATTTCGCATTCGAATAAAACTTAAGTCTGTGTATTTAACGATTTATATGTTATGTTTGGTCAATAAAATTGTACACGGTCCATGGACTCAACATCAACTTTTTTATTGTGATAAAATATATTCAATATAATTGAACAAATTGTGTGCAATATGATCAATATATTTGTCCAATAAAATTTAAAATTTTTCTTCTACATATTGAGCTTTCAATATCATGATAGGTTTTATTTGCACAATTAGTGAATAGTCTTGGGAATAATTTATAAGATGATGAATTTTAGAAATGTCCCCCACTTTATTTGCGCAAAACATTGAGCGTGTAAAGGCCGCTTTAGGGTGGTTTTTACCTCTCCGTGTGACGTAGTCCAGGAGAGGTTCTGTAACGGCCGTGTCTGTGTGTGTGTGTGTGTCTGTCCGTTGTTACACCCACGTGACCGCGTTCGCAGTTTGCGAATCGGAGCAAACGTGTTCGCCATTTCCGAACTGCTTTCACAGTCACGGAAATGGCTCCTCTACTTGAGTTCTCACACCACCATCTTCTGGTCTTTGTCCATCCCACACGGACACCAGTCTGTTCTTACTGGCTTCTAATCACAACCATCTTTTGGTCTTCGTCCATCCCACACGGACACCAGTCTGTTCTTACTGGCTTCTAATCACCACCAGCTTCTGTTCTTTGTCAATCCCACATTGACACCAGTCTGCACCTACACTGGCTTCTAACACCACCATCCACTGGTCTTCCGTCTATTCCACATAGACACCAATCTGTATCATTGGCTTCTACTCCATTATCATCGTTTGGTTTTAGGATATACGCGGCGATCAGCTAGGGTTACGACAAACGTCTAGCCTCCCTAAGGTGGGATCGCCACCAAAGGTTTTCGCAATTGCGCTTTTTCCTTACTATTATAATGGAAACGAATCGTATATATACCCCAAAATTTGATGAAAGCGGGCAAGAGGGGTACCCTTCACTTTAAACGTCAATATTAGCAAAGTTTGAGATGATAATAGGTATAACTTTATTTTAAACGATTTAACTATTATTAATGTTAATAATTGAAGATTAAAATAATTAAAAATAATTATATTTATTTAAATATTAAAGATAAACCTCTCGTGCAAAGAGAGATATTATCATCGCCTCCTATATCTACCAAGGCCCGTGCATGCGATATATTTCCTTCATTGCCTCCTATATCTATCAAGGCCCGTGCATTTCGATAAACTTTTCAAAACAACAACCAAAATGGGAAACTCCTCTCAGAAACATAATAATTTCGTTTCTCTGTATATGAAATGAAAATATGGATAATATTGCGCTCCTTCTTTAATGGTATGAATCCTTGCCTGTCTATTAATATTTTACGTAGGAGTAATACGTTTTTAGCGAAGTCTAGAGAGGATAAACATAAGCGAGATTGTTTCGGAAAAAAAATACTGCTTCCACTAATGGGTTTATACTCCTTGTTACTGTTGTATAGAGTAATCATGATAAAAGCTTAAAATATTACGAGAGGACAGACCTTTTTTATCCTCTTGTTTTATTCTTAATAAGAATATAAAACATTTATTTTGTATCAAAAAATATTTTTTGGTGCTAAGATTGCTTTAAAAAAATCCAAACGGTTAGGCATTGGTAAAAAAGACAAATGATATTTTTCAAATCTAACGAGATAACGCCCACCTAGTTGAAAATTGCCCTTTTTTATCCGCGGGAGCCATTCTTAATGAGAATTTCGATGCTAGTAGGTTGTCAATTAAACTACCGGTATATTTTGGTTGTTGGAAATTGGATATTAAGTCAAATTAAGTGGTTGTAAAGAGCCAGCAGGTTTTTGCCGCTTCTTTTTGTGAGTATTTGATTTTTGTATGTAAAATGGAGGAAGATAATGTTGAGAGTAAGGATGAAATGCGGAAGCGCAAAGCTCGGGAAAGGATGAGGGCAAAAAGGTCGAAGTTTTCATTGGATACTTAAGTTTATATAATCTTCTCGACACGGAGAGGTAATATTTTGGTTTTCCCAACTTGTCATTTCCATAAAATTATTCAGTCATTTTGGCAAAAAAAGGGAAATTTTCCCCTAGGAATAACATGGGAAATGTTTGCTGTGATGGCCAAAGTTTCTCGACCATTTTTTGAAGACTATTTATTCGATAGGTCTGAAAATATTTAGCCGATAATTTTTAAATTCACTGATTTCACTAAGCCTCGGTCAAAAGTTCAAGACAGGCTGATTGTAGACTAGAGACCAATTGGCCGTGTTGCGTTCGTTTTAAGGTGTTTCACCTGGTGCCATCGGCCAACGATAGCCGCTAATTAGGTAATTTGTTTAAATTAAATCAATTTTTGTTGTTTAAAGTAGATTAATGCAAAACTACGCACAAATCAATATTTTTAATTCAGCCTCTTCCAAGCGCGAAATTACAAATTAAAGGGATGTACAGTGTGTTAATTAATTAATATAAATTTTGGATAAATATGTAACACACTATCATTATCAAATTTCTGAAGAGAGGAAAAAAGGTTGAAATTAATTGTTTTTTAAATTTAAAAAGCAAATTTGGCTCAGAAAAAACCCAGCGCCAGAGGCCTGTCTTATAAAATTTTCACAAGATGATTCGTTCAAGAATGTCTAAAATTAAGTCGCATAGAAGTAATAAATGAATATCTTTTCCAAGAGTAGAATCATCATTATTTAGGACCATTTACGTTTTTACTTTGTTTTATTAGAGACATGTGTCACATCTCTTTCGTTTAATGTGGTACCGCTACATATTTTAGCCTTAACCCCTTCCTTAAAAAATGGTGTGGTCTAAGCTAAATCCTCGCTTCGTTTTTAGTAAAAATGCAGCTCCTTTCTTTGTTCAACAAGAAGTAGCGTTATAAGCAAACTTATGAACCACAAGTGAACAGTTCAAAGTGTACATTAGTAACACCAAACACATTAGAGTCAGTGCCGACTTCAATTGTTTGTGGGAGGTAAGGGAAACCAGGGAAATTACTTTCTCATAGTCGTGAACAACGGGATAAAACTGAGATTGTGGAAAACCTTGCATTTTTAAAAGGAAATGTTAAATTGTGGGAATAAATTTGTGTCATGTATTTCAATTAGTATTCATTGAGTACTGTACCTTATATCTTGTCAAGTTTTTCCCGGAAATATCGGTTTACATGAAGCCGATATTGGACGATACCGATATGAAAAAGATAGGCCGATATATCGGTGCATCCCTACGTGAAACCATGCTTTTCATAAGGGAAATTTAGCTAAAAGGTGCCGTTTTTAGCCATATCGTAGTATACGATGAGGCCCTTAGTTTGACCCAAGCCGTAGTAGCAGTAGTTGTGGCCGGAGTTTTCGCTTTCGTTATTGCCATTTTTTAGCTTAAAAGGAACTCTATATTACGACAACCCACCCATAGGGGTAACTGGCCTCGGCCAGAGATTTAATTTTATTTAATTTTTTTTCAGATCGTAGCCGGGAATCGAACCCGGGTCGCTCACGCAGTAGTAAAACATGCTACCATTGAGCCATAGAGACTTGATAGAAACCCCGAGTTTTTATCGTTTAGTTTTATCTCTAAAATGTCGGGGTGATGTGGGGTCTTAATCTGTTGGGTCGGATACTTCTGAATTTGTATGTTTGGGGTTTTTATGTGCTAATTGAATAGATATCGATGTGGCTGCTATTACGAGCCCTTGGGTCGTCTTGTTTTTTTCGTTTAACATTACGGGTGGGGGTCAAGTCTTATTTCCAAGGGCCTCCCGGCAAGTAGGCCCTGTAGAATAAACGTTACTTCCATTATGAGACATGATAAAGCTCTATTCCACTATGTATATTTTCTGTAATTTTTAGATATTTGCTTATACACACGTAAATTTAGAATATTTTTAAAAAAAGTCGCATAAAAAATCATAAAAATTAAATGTTATTTAAAATTCTTACCAAACCGTTCGAGCTGTAAAGTTCTCATTAAGTACATCCTGTACTAAAATGTAGCCCATTGTAACACTTAATTGGAAATCTTATCTACCTCTCTGTCTACCGTGGCGTTATTTTTAAAAACAGAAAATTAGCAAATCAATTTTTTGCGAAAAATAAAACTACTTATTGTCGGTAATTTATACAGGGCCGGATTAATTCCGGATTAAGCAATTTTGCACCCGGGGGCTGAAATAGTATGCGCCCTCTTAAGCGCGAGAAAAAAAGAATGGCAAATGTTGCTAGGAGGGAATAGTATAACTGAATGCTCCCCCAATAAGCCTTGTGCCCGTGACCACAACATCACGAATTGAATTGGGGGCAGGTATTTTTCAAATGCAATTAGTTCATGTGAAACTCTACATCAACTTATATTGAACGCTACCCACTTTATAACCTTAGCGCGTTGTATGGTGCTGCACAATCTTACCACATAGTATTGCGGAATTATGATAGAAGTTGTAAGCATTCATGGTCGTACTTTTTCTGTAAAAGCCAGATAGTTTAGCTATTTAGCAAATTATGCTATGAATAAAATGTACCCCTTCTCGCTATTGTTTCAGTTACTATCCAGTATGAGAAAAGCTAGCTGGGAGTATATGAGCATGGAGAAACTACTCGGAATATGCATTCCTTCATCTTGTGATACTTCGGACGTCAAAAACATCGCTAACAGCTGTAAGTCTCTTTACATTGGTATATATTGATATTCAATTCGTTCTCGAAGTCGTTAGTCTAAATTTCTATATTTACTGTTTATAAGACATTCCTATACGTTTTTTTTGATAAATTGTTCAACAACTAAACATACAATGCAGTAAAGTGTTTCGAGTGTTAGTTAGCAGGCGGGAAATAATGCAGTAAAAGATGGTAAATAAAGTTCTGGTATAAAATGTAATATATATATGTATAAAATAATGCATAGAAATTTAAATATTTCTTAATAATTATTCAATCAATAATTATCAATTGCACATAAGTTTGTGGTTTTGGAAAGGTAGCATGACCTTTTCAAAGCACGAAATATTGTAATAAATATAATTTTTGTATGTTTTTCTTAATTTCATAGTTATCAGGAATATTCTTCTTAAATTAGTTTATTTCCCTATCTTTTCCTGTTTTCCATAGTTCTACCTTTCTTTTTTGTTTTGTTACTCCTAAATTGATTTTTATTCTATATTTGAGTGTTTTCCTTCATTTTGAATGCTTTTTATTTTTGGCTTATTTTTCCTATATCTTGAATACTTTTCTTAATTTTTTTTTTGTTGCTCCTTTTCTGTAGAATCACAACGGTATAATACTATTTATCATTTACCACCTAATACCATTTAATAACTGCTATTTACCATTTTTTAGCAGTGATACTCGCAATGCTCGAAAAAAAAAACTGGTCTTTTGAAAAACTGTATTTGAGGCTGTTTTTAAAAATTATATTTGGCAAAACATTTAAGATAATTTCTATAATGACTTTAAGGGTATAGTGTGAGTTTTTTGTCAAATTTGAGGGGTACAAAAGCACCTAAGAGAACAGCTTGATTTACTATGTTATTGCATCTGGGAAAGAAAAATGCATTTTAAAATCGAACAAATGCATGGAGTTTAAGCACAGAACAAATTTATAGCATAGTCATTAATCATAATTTTTGCTTTTTCATCTTTTTTTAAACAGTAACTGCAAAGCTGAATTTTTTAGTTAGTAAAGTTACTTGCGACTCAACCTCAAAACCAGTTATGAAAAATTACAATATTGTCATTTTGTAAGAAACTTTATAATCTTTAATGCAGGGTTCTTTGAATAGAAAGATCATTACGATTAAAAAAACCAGAGTCATAAAATTGGCTTTTATCCTGATTTAGTGTTCTTTATTATTTAGTAGGTTTTCAAATCAATGAAATCAAATTTATCCCACAACTTTTTGGCATTGAGACAAATCTGGAATCGTCTATGGATCAAAGCTATTTGTTGAAAAATTATTTAAAAAATGTATGTGTTAATATACAGTTATGAATTCCTTTTTAATATTTAGCTGGTGAGAAGGTAGTCATTTCATAATATACTTGAATGCTTTGAAATTAACTATTTGGGCATATATTTATTTAAGAATATTGATGTTTCTAACATATTAAAATACATCATATAAAAATCATAACCGCAAAAAATATACAAAGAACCCTGAAAAACTAAAGGAATATATGTTGTATTGAATAGATGTTTTTGTAAATATAGGTTGGTTTTGGTTGCCATTATGATTACCAGCTTAATTTGCGCAGTTCTACAAGAATATTTTGAAATAACCAAAAGTGAGTGTGATTAATTGTTTCATAATTTTTTTTGCCATTCGAAAGAGAAGCAATATAAATATTTTATTGTGTTTTAATAAATCTATTTTCAGACATAATCATACGAATATTTTCAATGACACAAAATATTCGAACTTTCCAAAATCCCAGTAAAATCACGGTAACCGCTCACCTAAATGGCCTTAAAACCATTGCGATGCTCTGGACCATTCTTGGTCACGTTGGCGGAATGCGATATAACGCTTTTCAAATATGTAAGCTTGTTTTAGTAATTGCAATTCAGAAAGAATATAAATTCCCCATAAATCCTAATTTATCTGTTATGGGGTAAAAACTACTTGTCTATGACTATTTCGAAGTTCATACGAACAGGGAACACATGGAAGGCAGCAACATCATGGAATTGTTAGTTGCGCGTGTAAATTGATACACTTCTTCAGCGAGTGAATTCTGATGAGAGTTCTGCTATTTATATTATAAAGACTGCTTCAATGTAAAATGATAGACCTGGAATTCTCATAATTTGTTATGAACCCTGCTTTTGTTGCAAAACGAACTTAGCCATTATTAGAACATTTAAAATTAATTTCTTTAAAGGAAAGCGCGGCTCCATGATCACCCCTAGCATTCTGGCTAACCTTCTGGACACGAATTTTATCTTGCCAAAGGCAGGAACCAATCAGACCTATTGCACTAGTTCCCATTGGTTCCTGCCTTTGGCTTAACTAGCCTTTAGCAAGCTTAGCCACAGTGTAGCAGAAAAGCCATCTATAAGGGGCATCAACGGAGTCGCGCTTTCCTTTAAGATTACACTGTGAGTTTTATGTGAACTGTTTAGCATATTGTTTTACGATCCAAATAAGAACCCGAAAGAGGCTTAGGATTTGAAGCCTGTTATACGTTTACTTGTCCTATAATTTGACTAAGAATAAAATATAAAGTAGATAGACAGGACCATCTCTACCAGGATTTGATGCGGGAGAATGAGGTGGGTTGGAAACCTATTGTGGTAAAATGCAGTCACTTGACAAAAAGACCTTGTAGTGACCTTGAAATTTTACTTGTCGGTGGATGGGCATAGAAAGAGCAGCCTCTTTTCCTGTCCTTCTATTCTTCCTCCATGGTTTTGAGAAATATACCTTTTTGCCGGATAAATAACCTTTGGAAAAATCTTGAAGAAAAAATATCAGTTCTGACGCCATCCTCTAGCTATAGTTATATACCGAGTACCGACGCACGTGGCACGATCAATGAAGGAAACTCAAGCTGCGAGCTATAGATATTTTTCCCGAGAAGGCTTCACAGTTATGACGTCATCACTCACTGAAATTGCTTATTAAGCTCATTTTTTTATTTATTACCTTTCCGAGTGACGATGACGTCACGGAGAAGCATTACACTGGACGATCTGTGTGTGTGTGTCTTTCTGTCTGTTACCACGTTCGCAGTTGGCAAATCGGAGCAAACGTGTTCACAACATCCGGACCGCGTTTGCAGTTCACAGAAAATTATATTGGCTTCTACTCCATTAGGGTTATGATGTACGCGGCGATCGACTAGGGTTACGAGAGACGTCTAGCTTCCCAATGGAAGGGCTTCCACCAAAAGTTCACGCAATTCCATTATTTCTTATCCCTTGTTGGTAGAGCTCGGAATTATATATCCATTATCCACGTTATTTTATCTTTATCCATACTCGAAAATTATGCACGGAACTTACATGCTAAATCGTATTATCATGGACGGTCCGCAAGCGTGAATATCTGAGAAATGTTCGGTGACAACGCACCCTAGCGAAATTTTGGTGCGAACCGGAAAAGTGATTCAATTTTTAAAGGGGGGGGTAACAAAAAGCCTTAAAATCAGTCTGCTATTTCATAATTACGCTTAGGTTTAGTAAAAGCGATAAACTATGCATATCTCGTGTACTATTTATGAGCTTGGCGATTGTCACTTCTACAACGACTATAAACAACAAATCCATATTTATAATTATTTTAAAAACAACGGTACAACGTTTAAAGTGTTAAATACTTAGTTCCGTAAATAAATTTATGTTTCAAAGTTTTAAGCGTTAATTAGTTCCATAGTAGCACAATTTACACAAAGGTTATGCCATGGTTAATTTACGCCTAGCATAGCGGACGAATTCTACTGCGGATCCCGTATATTAGTACGAAAACTAAATTATAGGTTGCGTTATAAATTTCCTTATTTCCGTTTTGAATCACCAAATTTCAGGAGGGGGATTTAAAAGAGGGAGGGTTTATCAACGAATGTTTTTGAGAGAGACTAATGTAAGTTCTATCGGTGCGGACCGTCCCTAGCGTTAGTTAGTTCCATGGTATTATAATCCACAACTTAGTTTATGAATAATCGGTTATCCACCAAATTGTGGATAATAGATAGAAAATGCCGAGCTCTACTATAGGGAATGGACCAACTTATACCCTAAATTTCCAAAAATGTTTAAAAAGGCATACGTTACGTCAACAATAGCTATGTTTAAAATGATTTTAGGAATAACTTTTTATAAAACTATTTAACTAGAATTAAGGTAAATTACTGACGATTAAAATAATTAATATCAATTATATTTATTTAACTATTTAAGAAAAACCTCAGAAGTCGATAGATAGCCTCGTCTCGACTCGGAGAAGATTATTTTCGTTTCCAACTTGTAAATACTTAACAATGGTCATACATAAACGCTACTATCCCTTTCAAGCGCTATAACTATGCACACGAAATCTTTGAAAATTGTAATAATAATTTTTTCGAGACATTCATTCAAACACAATTATTTCCACCTGAACAGATAATCAGAGACACATGATGGAAAAATCTAGTGAATTTTTGGAGCAACCGATGTATAATAGTATGATGTGTGACGACTTGTTTTTTATTGTATCGTAAGTCAAAGTCTTTTTAAGATTGTTAAGGTGTCGTATTTTACAGATGTTAGAGCTAGAAGTATTTTTTTCTATCTGAAGTAAAATGAAGACTGTAGTTTGTGTAGTTTAGTAATTGTTTTAAATTGGCCTTTGTTCAATACTTGTAAATCTGCAATTGTTAAAACTTAAAATTAAAGAAGTATTGCATTCATCTGAAAAATACGATTACATTGCACAAGACTTCTCTCCTTTTAATAGTATGAGCTTCAAATTGAAAAATAAAATCTTTTGTTTATAATATAGGGGCTTCCTTGTTGGATATCTGTCCCTTACTAAAGTTCAAGCCAAGAAAGGTTTTGTACTTGAAGTTTTGTTTCCCCTCTTCTTAAGGATTTTAAGGTAACTTTTCTATTCTTGGCTTATTGATTAATCGATTGTTAATCTCTATTTAGAATTGTGCCAATGGTATTGCTTGTAATCGCTCTCACTCTCCTCATGCCATTTACTGGCACAGGAGCATTTTGGAACTATTCCAATTACGAAGTGACAAACCGTTGCTTGGAAAGATGGTGGAGCATCTTGTTTATAGGAACAAATTTTGAGAAACTCTCCGAATCGGTAAGATAAAAAAATCGAACCACTATATCATTTTTGAATTTTGTTTATTTTACCTTTAGTACATTAAGTAATTGTCAATGTGCAACAATTCGGTTTCCAAAAAACCACTTTCTCCTGTCAATCGGCTGAGATTTAAAGGAGCTTAAGCTTTTTTATCTTTTGAAGTATCGGGTTTTCCTAAGATTTTTAAGAACAGGTCGTGGTTAATACTTTTGCTTTGATATCTAGCCCTGAAAATTTTCAGAGTAGAAATTTCCTATTTTCACTAGTAAATATGTTTGTTAGCGAAGGAATAGTTCTTAGAAGATGTCATTATAAAGTAGGCCTTGCTATTAAAAACTATAAGTAAAGGTCAGCACCTACAAGAGTATTGGATTCAAAATTAAGTCTGTGACTTCGATGAGCAAATTCAAGTAAAAATCCAAAAAATTCGTAAAAAACAGTAGCAGCGATAATTCGGCTCTGGCATCGTTGAATAATGTTGAACCATAGCCGAAGAATTTTAAACTACCGTGTAATAGTGACGATTGAAGGCACCACTAGCGAAATATTGTACCAGGTAGTAATTAGCGTACTTCAATGTTAATTTTGTGGCAGAGTTCATAATTGTATGCACTTACTTGTTTTCCTAGATTAGGGATACTGTCCCATTATGGTGACCTTCGACCATGGAACTAACTAACGCTAGCGTTAGTTAGTTCCATGCTTCGACGATGACCAGCTTAGATACTCCCCCTGAGGTAGAGCTCGGCATTATCTACACATTATCCACATTATTTTATCTTTATCCATACTCGAAAATTATCCACAGAACTTACATGTTAAATCGTATTATAATCCACAATTTAGTTTATAAATAATCGGTTATCCACCAATTTATGGATAATGGATAGAAAATGCCGAGCTCTACCCTGAGGCGTTGGTGTTATGGAGGGTTTTTGTACGGGATTTACAGGTGCTAGTAGAGAAATAAAATTTAAAGCCGCATAGTGGAAATAGCTTTACTATAGGAAACCGAAGTCATTGGTCACCGCTCTCGGCAGGGCATCAATATCGATGGATGACATTTCCAATATTATATATATGTATTAGGCAAATGTGCTTTGTAGGCCCGGTGACCAATACTTGGATTCACTTGGTTTCTCCAATGAAATGTATTTCAACTACACATTTAGTCTACCAGCCACTACTTGTAAATTACGTACATATTATAACTGTGCAAGACCAATACGTTAGAAGAAGTAGCTAGGCTGTTAAGCAAGTAGTCCACTTAGCCTTACGAAACCGTATCGTTACCGTTATAAGTTCGTAAATCATCCGAAAGAGGGCGCTCATTACCTAAGTCCGAAAGCTTCGTTTAAGAAACGTTATCAGATGGCGTTAGGTTCGTATTTGGATACGTGACGTTACGTTAACGATACGGTTTCGTAAGGCTTAGTGGACTACTTGCTTTAGTCTGCAAATGTTTCCATCCGGAGTAGTGGGTTGAATATAGCTTTCCAACATGCTTTTCAAATATACTGAGAATCATCTAATGTATTTCGTAGTGTATTGGTCAAGCATGGTACATATGCGTGGACATCCAGCTATGTATGGTTATTCTGCTATTAATATACACCAGTAGAAGGTATTTGCAAAACATAACATGAATTATCTCAGAGGCGGTTGCAGACTGTTGTGACCATTATTTCGTAAAAAGAAACCCATTCTTTTGCAACCGTCTCTAGACATATTGTTTTATTTTCTACTAAAACATGAATATATTCCCTACCTAGGAGTCCAAAAATTGGAAACCTTCTTTTCGTCGTATTGTTACTTTTTTCTCTCTCATGTTCGCCAGCTTATGCTTATCTTACTTTAAAACAGCCAACACTAATTTTTCATCATCTTGATTTATAGTAAGTATTACCAGAAGTAAGATGAGACTAGAAGTACTGAGCTAACCAAATTCTTCACTTGGCGAAAGTGAATATTCTTGATAACACACCAACGGTTGGCCCTCTGGTAGCGGTTTCTGAATTTTCCCTCCAAAACGTGATACGCTCGCGGTGGTAGACGGCCGAACTAGATTCAAGCACCCGCGTGCGTGTTCCGCGGCTTTAGGTTGAGGGGAAGGGGGTAGGAAATTTTTTGGAACTCGACCAATTTTTTTCTCTCTATATTGTAGGCGCGATGGAAGCGGCATAAAATCCTCAAATTTGTTCACTAGTGCCAGGATCTACTGCCAATGCTAGAGCTCTTTACTTCTAGTCTCATCTTACTTCTGGTATTACTCTTTTTCTTTTTCATGACCCATGATTTATTTTGATAAACTTTTTGAACAGTGCAATGGACGAATACCTTTTAAAGGTGCACGAGCCACAACACCATCTTTTGCCATATTTAATGGGATATGGTTTAGCTAAACTAATACTTTCAAGGAAACCTCAGCCATTATCCTATGTAATATATAACGTTTTTTATTTTTTGTCGGTGAACCAGAATATTATACAAATATCAGGAATTTACGCATAGTAGCACTTGGCATAGATTTTAGTTCAATGATGAAACGCATTGTGGGTGGGTCATTTTGCTTGCGTGATTATATAAAAGTTCCTAATGGACTGATACATTAAGGGGAAAGTGAGTAGCAAATACAAATGGGACTAGGCTTCTTATGAAGAAACGATTAGGCCATATAAATCTTTTAGCTTAATAATTTGCAAAATTCTATAATAGTAGCAAATGCTGAAATGTATTTACAGGTACAGAAATTTCTAGGATGGACATTTTCTTTGACTGTGAGTGCATATGTTCTTTTCTACCCTTGGGTTTGGAATATTGGAAGAAACTTATCTGTAGCCGGAAGTGTGGTTTTCGCGGCCTTCTCAATGCCTTTCTGGTGCCTAAGCATCTGTTGGCTGATATATGTCTGTTATACGGGAAACGCAGGTTAGATGAGAAATTTGCTTAAACAAACCGGTATTTTAATAAATGATATTACTTTAAATATTATAGCTGTCGTTGATCGAGTCCTTTCGTTGAAAGTACTGAACTATTTGAATAAACTGCTACTTCTAGTGTACCTTATGAACTCTCCAGTTCCTGCTTTTTTTGACTGGAGACATGATTCGCCTATACAATCAGACGATATGTCTATGGTAAGATGCATTTAAAATAAATATAAATTTAGCCAAAACTGTTACAGCATAAATAAAATATTTCATTTAGACATTTTGGTATACCTATAATTAGGGAGTCATGGTGAAATTCCACTAACGTATATTTCATAGGGTAAAGTTAATAAATAGTGTATGCAGGGTTCGGGCGAACCTGGAAATATCCTGGAAATCATATTTATCTTGAGAAATCGAGCAACATCATTTACGAAATGGATTACAGTACAATCGAATTTTGTCGTACAGAAGATGTTCATTATGCTAAATGTTTTGTACATTTTTTCAACGCGTGAATTTTGTTTTCAAGTTCTACTATTTTATATTGTAAATATTCACTATGCAATGCTACACCAGGAGATTTATGAGACGAGCTCCTTAAAACCTGTAAATATGGAGGGGAATCGGTTTTTGGAAATTTCGTATAGTCCCTGTTTACGCCATTGCTAGATCTTTGAACTAATTTTTAAATTGTTTAGATGAATGTATAGAGACGTTTTCAACATGTTTCGTTTCAGATTGGAGATTCAGTCAAAATTTGGTTGTTCTCATATTTATTCTCATTTATCCTGCACATTTTCTACGAAGTTCCTCTTTCAAACTTCATTAGAATTCTTGTCCGTTTGGTGCATAAGGATTCAAAGAGCAAGATCCCTGTTTCTAATGAAAATGGAATATTAAACAAAGATGCAATTGTATAGGCAATAATATTGATTAAAAGAAACGTTACGGTAATAAGAGACAATACCCTTAAAAGTACTGCCTTTTTCTAAATATAAAGAGAAAAATATTTAAAAAAAAATAAATAAATGATCTCTTATTACAAAATAATTAGCGTTTAACCCGTCTTAAAAACAAGGGATACAGCGCCGCCATTGGATTAGTGCCGTCTGTTAAATCAAACCTCTCTCACCCTGTGAGAATTAAGCATTCTCGTAGGGGTAGACCTAAGTAGTTCGATTTAGCAGACGCTACTAAAGAAATGGCGGCGCAGTAGTCCTCGTTTTTGAGAAGTTGAAAATATTTTGCTTTGGTTGTAAACACGAAATAATAAACAGATTGAAAAAAAATCGGTGGTTAAATTTGAAGATGAAAAAAATTACTATTACATAATCTATTTCTATATAAATCAAAGTCCTGACTGACTGACTGATAATCAACGCCCCAGGGTTGGCAAGTTTTAAACAAATTGTTTTAAACTTTGGTTTAAAACTTGTTTTAAACAGCCATGAAAAAAACATTAATTTGTTTAAAACGTTTTAAACAAACAGTTTAAAACATGTTTTTTATGGAGAGGAATTTCGAATATTTTTAACTCGTTTTTTTTAAAAAATGAGCGAAAATATTATATAATAGAAATAATAAGCTTCAGTCAAAACCTTGCAATAATTTGACTGTTTCATATGAGTGTTTAATTGTTTGGAAACCCTAGCAGTTGTTTTATCCGTTACCTATCTGTATTGAAGACTGATATTCAATAATTTGATTAAGAATAACTTATTTTGTCGTCTACCTAAGGTAAAGGAACGTTTTTCTACACTGTTGGTACATTTTACTGTTCTAAAGTGATTACGCGTAATATTTAAAGCCAGGCCCTTGACAGTGCTAAAATTAATACGCTTAATCCGTAAACGGAAAACATGAAGCGCCTACAAAGTAGAAAAGGGTGGTGAAGTTTGAAATGTATGAGTTCTGACCATGAAACTCTGCAGTATGGAAGCGAAAATTCCTTAATAGTGGCCACAAAAGAAATCAAGCATTTGGAAATTTGGGGTTAAATGAACAATTTTACCCATTACCCTCATTTTGCATGCGCTATTAAAAAATTACATTTTCGTTTTGAAAAAAACTCTTGCTCTTTTTAAACAGTCAGTAGAACATTTCAAATATTCAAATTTGATTCCTCAACACGTACTCCCTTTTAAATAATTCATTTCATGATAAAATGTTTTCGGAAAATCAAATTTTAAATCGTGTTTTAAACAATAAACAATAAAAACAAAACTTTATTTTACTACATTTTTGCCAACCCTGGCAAGGACCCTTTCTTACACCTTCAAATTCTAAATTTTAGGAGCTCTTGATTTCGTCTTTTCGTGCTTTTCTTCTCAATACGTTTTCGTGGTCCGTTGGTCAAGCTGTATGATACTCGCTTTGGGTTCAAGTGGTCCCTGTTTCTAATTCCACACGGACAATTTCTTACACCTTGAAATTCTAAATTTAAGGAGCTCTTGCTCTTTTTAAACAGTCAGTAGAATATTTCTCATATTCTGTATTGATCGCTTAACACGCACTCCCTTCAAAATAATTAATATCATAAAATAATTTAAGAAAATCTAATTTGTTCTTGAAAAAGCTCAAATATGTTATTTTTCAATTAATTTAGAGGAAATAAATCGATTAACAATTAAATAAGTTGATTGAATTAAATTGTGATTAAGGAATAAATTAATATAAATAAAGAAAAATCGCAATATCGGATCTTCAGTCAATTGATAAACGTCACTCTCATCGTTTGTTTTTTCTGTCTTGGTCCAAACCAAGACCATTTTCTTTAATCAAGCAGGCTGTGAAAATAAGCGCCTTGCGCTAGCGGGAGTAGTAGCTTAAATGGAGAGCCGCGATGTATAATATATAGGTTATTAGATCTGCAAGAGTGATTTTAAACATGTTTAAAACTAGGTTTTTTTGTGTTTTTTACTGTTTTTTTCTACTTGTTTAAAAAACAGTTTAAAACAACAAATCGTGTTTTAAACAATAAAAAACACAACTTTTGTTTTTTTTAAAAAAAACTCAATTTTTGCCAACCCTTGAACGCCCAGCCCAAACCGCTTGCCCTAGAAGGCTGAAACATAAGTAGTAGGCGCGTACTAAGAAAGAAGAAAGTCCGCACGTTTGAACCGATTTCACAAATATTTAGTGCACTGGTTTCCTTTAACCTATAGACGGGCTGAATGGCCTTTTGGGTTCAATTTGTTGCCATCTTTTTAAATGGCGGCCAAAAACTTAAAAACCCTTATTTGTGGAATAATGTCCGCGTGAAAAGTAATAAAAATGTCCCGACGGGCAACGCCGAGTGCCTTCGCTCCAAGGGTGCTACAAAAATATTAGTCATCATAAAAATCTACCCATTCTGTTTATCATTTTGATGGAAGTTCTTATTACACGCGAGCGACGTCATGATATTAAACCTCACAAAACACCGACATAAATAATTCAAATCCCAAGCAGTGATGCGAGGTGGGAAAAACGGAATTTCCCTTTCCAACCCTTAAAATTTCCCTTTTTTTGCACCAAAATTTCCCTAGTTTAGGGAGACGCGAAAGTGAAATGCTGTTTTCTTCGTTTTTATGAAAAAACAAGTCGGGAAAACCAAAATTTTACCTCTCCGTGTCGAGAAGATTATATAACCTTAAGTATCCAATGAAAACGTCGACCTTTTTGCCCTCATCCTTTCCCACGCTTTGCGCTTCCGCATTTCATCCTTACTCTCAACATTATCTTCCTCCATTTTACATATAAAAATCAAATACTCACAAAAAGAAGTGGCAAAAACCTGCTGGCTCTTTACAACCACTTAATTTGACTTAATATCCAATTTCCAACAACAATAATATACCGGTAGTTTAATTGACAACCTACTAGCATCGAAATTCTCATTAAGAATGGCTCCCGCGGTAAAAAACGGCAATTTTCAACTAGGTGGGCGTTATCTCATTAGATTTGAAAAATATCATTTGTCTTTTTTACCAATGCCTAACCGTTTGGATTTTTTAAAGCAATCTTGGCACCAAAAAATATTTTTGAATGAGGATAAAAAAGGTCTATCCTCTCGTAATTTTTAAAGCTTTTCTCATGATTACTCTATACAACAGTAACAAGGAGTATAAACCCATTAGTGGAAGCAGTATTTTTTCCCAAAACAATCTCGCTTATGTTTATGCAATGAATGAAATATATCACAATGCACGGGCCTTGATAGATATAGGAGGCAATGAAGGAAATATATCGCATGCACAGGCCTTGGTAGATATAGGAGGCAATGATAATCTCTCTCTTTGCACGAGAGGTTTATCTTTAATATTTAAATAAATATAATTATTTTTAATTATTTTAATCTTCAATAATTAACATTAATAATAGTTAAATCGTTTAAAATAAAGTTATACCTATTATCTTCTCAAACTTTGCTAATATTGACGTTTAAAGTGAAGGGTACCCCTCTTCCCGCTTTCTTCAAATTTTGGGGTATATATACGATTCGTTTCCATTATAATAGTAAGGAAAAACCGCAAATGCGAAAACCTTTGGTAGCGATCCTACCTTAGGGAGCGGCTAGACGTTTCTCGTAACCCTAGCTGATCGCCGCGTATATCCTAAAACCAAACGATGATAATGGAGTAGAAGCCAATGATACAGATTGGTGTCTATGTGGAATAGACGGAAGACCAGTGGATGGTGGTGTTAGTAGGCAGTGTAAGTGCAGACGGGTGTCAATGTGGGATTGACAAAGAACAGAAGATGGTTGTGATTAGAAGCCAGTATGTACAGACTGGTGTCCACGTGGAATGGACGAAGACCAGAAGATGGTGGTGTTAGAAGCCAGTAAGAACAGACTGGTGTCCATGTGGGATGGACAAAGACCAGAAGATGGTGGTGTGAGAACTCTAGTAGAGGAGCCATTTCCGTGACTGTGAAAGCAGTTCGGAGATGGCGAACACGTTTGCTCCGATACGCAAACTGCGAACGCGGTCACGTGGGTGTAACAACGGACAGACAGACACACAGACAGACAGACAGACACACAGATACGGCCGTTACAGAACCTCTCCTGGACTACGTCACACGGAGAGGTAAAAAATATATATTTTATTGTTACTTAGCAATTTCCTCCAATTAACCAAAACATTTCAGGCGTAAGCCTTGAGATAAAACAGCATGAACTTGTTGGGGACGCCCGAACATGGTTTCGTTTCCAAGTGTTGCGTGTATGTTTCTATTGTGTGGAAATGCACTTATAAATAAATAATTTAGAGACATATAATCCAAAATGGTGGCCAAATGTGGTGTTTACTTCTCTTGAGGAATTAATGGATTGATCGATCTATTGCAAGGTATGAAACTTTGCAAACTGTTCATAGTTCTTAGCTCGTACATGGGTACTTGGAAGTATTGAGCTTATTTTTCTGGCACTTTTATCTCTTGTTACGACAATCTAAACACGAAATAGGTTTTTCTGTGTTTATTGATTTGTGTTACAATATTTTCTTTCTATTTTTTTGGCATAATTACACTTCGTAGATAATTAAGGTGCACCAATTCCATGTAGTCGTTTCATATTTAATATTTTTGCATTGTTGTTTTTTTGGTACCAAGATGAATATAAGAGTAAGTATTGTTCCATTAAGTGCACTTGACAAAATAGAGAATATTGAAGTTAGCAATTTCAAGAAGGCCAATCATCAATATCTATATTCCAGTGGTTTCTTTTCACAATTTTAAATGAACAGGTGGTGCATATAAAACAAGAACTTTCCATAGATTATGTAGAAAATTGGACTTTTGTTTGGTCCAATTCCTATGGTTTGCTGGTTCTGGGAGAGCTTAATTTTACTTTGGTGTATCGCAGACTGAAAAACAATACCGCGCGTCGTTTAGTTTTGCTTTACTTGGGTTCTAAACCGCGCTTTATTTTATTTAGTTATCATAAGTTTATTTTCAAAGGATAAGACTTTTGGTTTTATTTTATTTTAATGACTACTCATATTTTACCCATCTTGCTTGTGTGCAGAGAAGTGATTTCTCTCTTTACAAGCATTTCTATAGGAGTCCAGATTTTGACGTAAATAGACACGATGGCTCCATGGAGAAAACATGGAAAGTTTTTTGGAGTGCATGATCTTTACCATGCACACCCCACGTTATTTCCCGAAAGGTCCCTATCGACAACCTAGCTTCGATCTTTACAAATAGTTTAAACCCTTTTACATTTTTCTTACAATTTTAATGTTTTACATGAAATAAAGGAAATTTACAAGAATGTTTAATGTTTTACATGAATATTGAAATTTAAAGTTGTACAGTTTTTATTTTTACACTTAAATTAATTTACTTAGTTAAGAATTTGAGATTCAAAGATTTTTTTATAAAATAAAGCATGCACATTTTTAACAGATTAAGGCTTTTAATCTGTTTTAGATGGGGTTCTATTTACACTGTTTGCTTTGGGCATTAAAATTGGTTTCCATATTTTAATGGAAATTTAATGAAAATTTAACTAAAAGTTGTGCACTATACTGTTGAAGATAGCTTTATATTCCGTCTATGAACTTCTTTTAGAGGCTAAGAAACATTTTCATAGAACGATGTGTACTTTCGTCGTCTTTGACGAATTTCGCGTACTTTTGACTAACAGCAGGAGTTCATAATAACCTCCCTTCGGGGGGGGGGAGTATGACACTAGCCTTAGAGCTAATGGTAAAAATCGCGAACAACAAGATTCTGTCGTTGCGCATAGAAAGGATTAGCCTGTTTATGGACATACAACCTTACAGTATATCATAGTGGTATCTATGCTCCTTGGTTTTCGTTCCAAAACTTCCGTTGGCTGGGATCTCCGTCGAAAAGAAAAATGGCGATATGGTGGACGTAAAAACACGTTGAAATTCTTATATTAAAGATACTGCGAATAAATTTGTCCAAACCGTTTTAATTTAACCACGGAATTCTCACTCACACATATCACAACAAAACATTATTGACGATTGTTTAAATTTTTTGTAGAAAACTAGAAACCCCGACTAAAAGCCAACTTCTTAGCCAAGGCTTAAATTACACCGTTCCGACAGAAGCAGACGCGAGCCATTTTCGCTCCCAAAATCACAAGATAACAAGTTGGGAAAACCAAAATATTACCTCTCCGTGTCGAGAAGATTATATAACCTTAAGTATCCAATAAAAACGTCGACCTTTTTGCGCCTTGATAGATATAGGAGGTAATGAATGAAATATCTCACAATGCACGGGCCTTGATAGATATAGGAGGCAATGAAGGAAATATATCGCATGCACGGGCCTTGCTAGATATATGAGGCAATGATAATCTCTCGCTTTTCACGAGAGGTTTATCTTTAATATTTAAATAAATATAACTATTTTTAATTATTTTAATCCTCAATAATTAACATTAATAATAGTTAAATCGTTTAAAATAAAGTTATACCTATTATCATCTCAAACTTTGCTAATATTGACGTTTAAAGTGAAGGTTACCCCTCTTGCCGCTTTCTTCAAATTTTGGGGTATATATACGATTCGTTTCCATTGTAATAGTAAGGAAAAAGCGCAATTGCGAAACCTCTGGTGGTCGATCCCACCTTATGGAGGCTAGACGTTTCTCGTAACCCTAGCTGATCGCCGCGTATATCCTAAAATAAACGATGATAATGGAGTAGAAGCCAATGATACAGATTGGTGTCTATGTGGAATAGACGGAAGAACAGTGGATGGTGGTGTTACAAGCCAGTGTGAGTGCAGACTGGTGTCAATGTGGGATTGACAAAGACCAAACATGGTGGTGTGAGAACTCGAGTATAGAGTAGCCAACAGAGAGAAATACAATTTTCCAAATTTCTGTGAACTGTCAATTCGGTCCGGAAATTGGGAACACGTTTGCTCCGATACGAAAACTGCGAACGCGGTCACGTGGGTGTAACAACGGACAGACAGACAGACACACACACAGACAGACAGACACGGCCGTTACAGAACCTCTCCTGGACTACGTCACACGGAGAGGTAAAAATAGTGCTAAACCGGAAGTGTGTAAGTTAATGCGTGGGGGCGCTAAAAAATGGGGTAACAATTTCTTTGGGAGTTAAGCGGTGTATGAATCCGCTGAGCTTTACGGCGAAACTTTTTGTTACGGGCTTTTTAACCAGTTTCGTACTTCGGGTTATTATTAACTCCTGCTAACAGATATAGTTAATATAAAAAGCCGTGGATTATTTTATATTCTTCAGAATATAAAACTCAGTCTTTTCTTAAACCATGTTTAACATACAGCAGAAGCTCATTAATAAGTACTAGGCTAATTAAGTGGACTTGTGGTAACAGGAATGTTAACGGACCGTGCCTTTTCACTAAAATACAACGTCAATAGGCAAGGGTGAACCATATGACGTGACAAACTATACCGACTGAAATGCCAACAATATAGAGAAGCATGAATAGATAAAATTTTATCAGTGACAATGGAGTAAGTTCTGGTGGATCTCGAAGGAGACATAATTCGGTATAAAACGATGTACGGTCAAGTAAAGCGTAAATCAAATTGGTTTCCACAATTTGAGAAGTTCTGCAATTTTAAAAAAGCAATTTGGTTACTTTTTTTGGCCTACTGCCCACTAGAGAGTATAGCCGTGAGGCTTTGCGCTCCAGGAAGATTAAGAGCTAGAGACCCAACGCGGCCCACTATGGACAGGCCGCGAGCGAAGTGCTACGTCGTATGTGATTAAACAGGGAAGGAAATGAGGTTTGTGCAGGTGGTGACGGATGGTGGGGATAGTCACCGCCTGCGGACATGGGGTAGTCGGCACCTGTAGGGGAGGATCGCCGACAAGTCCCTTATTCCCTTCAAACTTCGTCGCCCAGAAGCTTGGCTTACAGGAGTGCGCCACACTCCCGACAATTTGATTACTTTAGAGTAAAATTACCACTTTCAAAGCTAAAAATAGAAGTAACAACAACAGAGGGCACTGCGCCCAGGTAGCAAAAACCCGTGATTTACACGTCTAAAAGCGGTGTACTGTAAACCTAATTATGAACGTGTAAAAAACCCATACCATGTCACCTCTAAACACCGTCTTATTCACGTTAACAAATAGCGAAGATCACGTTGTTTTTATTAAATATGTAAACAATATTTGCACTTAAAATTCACGTGAAAATAATGTAAGGTAATTAAATGTTCGTAACGTGCAATTTACGTGGGTAGCACGTGTAGCCAACGTTTCTTGGGTACCCAAAACCCGTTATTTACATGTCTAAAAGCGGTGTACTGTAAACCTTATTATGAACGTGTAAAACACCCATACCATGTCACCTCTAAACACCGTCTTATTCACGTTAACCAATAGTGAAGATCACGTTGTTTTTATTAAATATGTAAACAATATTTGCACTAAAAATTAACGTGAAAATAATGTAAGGTAATTTAGTGTTCGTAACGTGCAATTTACGTGGATAGAACGTGTACCCAACGATTCTCAGGTACCCAAAACCCGTGATTTACACGTCTAGAAGCGGTGTACGGTTAACATAATTATGAACGTGTAAAATACCCATACCATGTCACCTCTAAGCACCGTCTTATTCACGTTAACCAACAGTGAAGATCACGTTGTTGTTACTAATAAATATCATAAGATTAACTTTAAATGCGTGAAAATGAATGGCACATGATCATTTAACTTGCTGTTATATGTTGAAGTCCAAAATATGTCCAGGTTAAATTTTAAACGCAAAGCTGGAAACTAACCTCCAGCTAGCCGACCGAAAACCAAATGGTTAAAACATTGTGATAGATAAGGAAGTCTAATATTTCTTAGACCTCGATTTAAAATGAAAGATTTAAACAAGTTGGGAAAACCAAAATATTACCTCTCCGAGTCAAGAGGAGGCCTACTTACAAACTTATCTACGCAGATATGGAAATGTTTCTTTTTATGAACAAATACTGAAGTTAATTTTATGAAAGATTAAAGAGGTATACAAAGCATAGCGAATAGACTGTAAATAAGACGACATTTTACATCAAATAAGGGTATACTTGTACACATTAAAATCATCCGATGGGGGAAAAACGGGAAATGAAGAGATTAAACTTTGGAGGGATATTACCTTTACGTGTTTGTAAAGGCCCAATTTTCTACTCCTCAACTGTATACCCTCTATGTTCAAAGCCAGATTCACAACATGGTTGCCGTGTAAACACTATCCTCTCGTTTCACCTCAACGATTTTCTTAGTTTGTCAACATGACTGTTAACGTTACATAACACCAGGAGCAGATGACAAAGGAGTCTCGGACGCTAGCTTCCACAATATAGAGGGCAATGGGACCCGCGTACGTCACAGCTGTAGCGGTATCGCTTGCCATAGAGGCGCTATCAGACATTATAGCAGACGATGCTTTTGGTGGATTATATCTGGCACCAAAAGTCTGCTGGGAATTGTTTTTGTAAGAACGGACTAACGGTGACTACTGAGGTTCGTCTTATCCGATCGCGACATAAATATACACAATATAATTACTTTATTCAAACAGCTGTAACCGTTGGTATTAAGATAAAAGATAAGACTAGCAGAGAAACCCAGGTAAGCCAAGGCTTAATTAACAATTTGTGCCCACTGGAATGATTGGGCTCCGGTTTTCAAAAGATAAAAGCAAGGTTTTAAAAGATGCCGAAACACAATGTTATGTTTTAGGGCCAAAATATTCGTATTTCTTTTGAATTAATTGACTGCTACAAGAGGTTGGAAACGAAATCACTGTCTCTTACTTTTTGGGTTTTAAAAGATCGTGAGTAATTTCTTTTCCCAACCTCTTGTAACTATCATTTAATTCAAGAATAAATTGAGAAAAAATTGGCACTGAAACATATTTTAGTTTTTTAATAGTGTACATACGTTACTCGCTGGGCTTTTCATTATCAATTTTAGTTTAAAAAAAGATTAAAAAGCCGTGGAAATCTTTTTTTAAACTCTAATACTCGTTAAGCCTAGGCTAATTATAAGCAGACGATACGTATTTTTAAAGAGAGGCTCCAGACGCGATTTCCCAGATCTCCTTTCGAGACTTTGCAGCCACGCTATTGGTTGGAAAATAAAGCTCAAATTTCCTACGAGAGGTGGCACTGGCGTAATGATTTTGGTTAATAACCGTGACGTTCGCGGATCCCATTGCCCTCTACATTATGGAAGCTAGCGTCCGAGACTCCTTTGTCATCTGCTCCTGATAACACCAAAGCTGATTTGTGGCTACATGCACTGAAAGTAAATGCGCACCATATAATGCATGAAAACACGAAGCTATAATCCGATTACGATCAGACCTTTCACTCACCAAATAAGACAGCGGATTTTTGAAAACGTTAACCGGTGAGCTCTGTCGTCATAGCTTTGCTGAATGCTTTTCTGCGGTCATCGGTGTTTTAAAAATGACCCTAGCGCAATAAAGCGTGCAAGGTGCCAAGGCTTAACAATAATAACATATTTATAGAGATAGATAAGAACAACTTTTATAATTAAAATTAGAAAGACCATGGATGAAAAAAAACTAACAGGGATAAATCAAACTCGTAGACTTTACATTACTAAGAGGGAAACACGTTTGTTACCAACAAGGCTGCCAGATTTGATTTAGATTTTATTTTTTTAGCTCATTTACCGATTTAAATTCTGAAGTAGATTTATAGAAATTTTGCCATCTCGTGGTAACCTCGGGAACTTTAATTTAAAAATGTCGATTCCAACTTTAGACGTTTGAGAATCTTCGTATGATTTGTTAGGGTTGGTAACTTGCATACGTTATATTCAACGTTTTAAAGCTAAAGTTTCGAAAATCTTCGAGTCATTTAAAGTCTTCAACTAAATATTATAAGTTTTTTTTTTTTTAATTTCAACAGAAAAATAGCTCTGCGAATAATAATAGACTTGAAAACTACACTAAGCCTTGACTAGGTATCAGCGGAATCCCGATTCCCGAGCCGCCGGCGGCTAAGCTCCCCGTAGCCGCGGGAATAGGAAACATTCCTCGTAAAAAACAGTTACACGGCGTCTTAAATAGGCCAAGCAAAAGCTACCCAGATTGATAAGATCTTCGTGCCTTACTCCCAAATAATCTTTCGTATTGTGAATAGTTTTAACTAAAGAATATTTCAGACACTATACTCAATATTTATAGTAGTTCCCTAATTCCAACAGAAAAATAGCTCTGCGAATTATAGTAGACTCGACGAAAACTACACTAAGCCTTGGCTAGGTATCAGCGGTATCCCGATTCCCGAGCCGCCGGCGGCTGAGCTCGCCGTAACCGCGAGAACAGCTAACATTGCCGGTTACGATTACGTGGGTACAAAAAGCAGACGAAACAACAACCGACTTGACCCCGTGATTGAATCGGTGAATTGAATGTTTCCGGTTCTTATAATTTCGGCCGCGAGGGTGCGTTTCGAACAAACATTTTACCGCCGTGATTTATCCCTGTTAGTTTTTTTACCTCTCCGTGTGACGTAGTCCAGGAGAGGTTCTGTAACGGCCGTGTCTGTGTGTGTGTCTGTCTGTCTGTCTGTCTGTCTGTCTGTCTGTGAGTTGTTACACCCACGTGACCGCGTTCGCAGTTTGCGTATCGGAGCAAACGTGTTCGCCATTTCCGAACTGCTTTCACAGTCACGGAAATGGCTCCTCTACTTGAGTTCTCACACCACCATCTTCTGGTCTTTGTCCATCCCACACGGACACCAGTCTGTTCTTACTGGCTTCTAATCACCACCATTTTCTGTTCTTCGTCAATCCCACATTGACACCAGTCTGAACTTACACTGGCTTCTAATCACCACCATTTTCTGTTCTTTGTCAATCCCACATTGACACCAGTCTGCACTTACACTGGCTTCTAACACCACCATCCACTGGTCTTCCGTCTATTCCACATAGACACCAATCTGTATCATTGGCTTCTACTCCATTATCATCGTTTGGTTTTAGGATATACGCGGCGATCAGCTAGGGTTACGAGAAACGTCTAGCCTCCCTAAGGTGGGATCGCCACCAAAGGTTTTCGCAATTGCGCTTTTTCCTTACTATTATAATGGAAACGAATCGTATATATACCCCAAATTTGAAAAAAGCGGGCAAGAGGGGTACCCTTCACTTTAAACGTCAATATTAGCAAAGTTTGAGAAGATAATAGGTATAACTTTATTTTAAACGATTTAACTATTATTAATGTTAATTATTGAAGATTAAAATAATTAAAAATAATTATATTTATTTAAATATTAAAGATAAACCTCTCGTGCAAAGAGAGAGATTATCATTGCCTCCTATATCTACCAAGGCCCGTGCATGCGATATATTTCCTTCATTGCCTCCTATATCTATCAAGGCCCGTGCATTGTGATATATTTCATTCATTGCATAAACATAAGCGAGATTGTTTTGGGAAAAAATACTGCTTCCACTAATGGGTTTATACTCCTTGTTACTGTTGTATAGAGTAATCATGAGAAAAGCTTTAAAAATTACGAGAGGATAGACCTTTTTTATCCTCATTCAAAAATATTTTTTGGTGCCAAGATTGCTTTAAAAAATCCAAACGGTTAGGCATTGGTAAAAAAGACAAATGATATTTTTCAAATCTAATGAGATAACGCCCACCTAGTTGAAAATTGCCGTTTTTTTTACCGCGGGAGCCATTCTTAATGAGAATTTCGATGCTAGTAGGTTGTCAATTAAACTACCGGTATATTATTGTTGTTGGAAATTGGATATTAAGTCAAATTAAGTGGTTGTAAAGAGCCAGCAGGTTTTTGCCACTTCTTTTTGTGAGTATTTGATTTTTATATGTAAAATGGAGGAAGATAATGTTGAGAGTAAGGATGAAATGCGGAAGCGCAAAGCGCGGGAAAGGATGAGGGCATAAAGGTCGACGTTTTCATTGGATACTTAAGGTTATATAATCTTCTCGACACGGAGAGGTAATATTTTGGTTTTCCCGACTTGTTTCATCCATGGAAAGACTAACATGTCTCTTAAAATTCTCGCGTGATCAACTGGTTTCACGCCAATTAAATTGGTATAGTCCCATCAGAATCAGCAAGAGCTTTTTGTAATAATACCTCCATGTTTTTACCGCCAAGTTGAGAACTACGCGTATTACGTCACGTTATCCAAAAACCCGTCTATTTTCTTTGGTGACCGCGCTGAGCACCGTGACGTCAAAATTCAATAACAAAATCCCCTTCTGTATGACTGTGACACTGCTTACAGCGCTGAGCTCTGCTGAACGCGGCCTAGATTTTCACCATGATGCTTTATTCAATTATATAATCTAAGCCTGATTATTTAAAAGTGTATTAAACTTTCGGCTCACTCTGAACCGTTAATGTCTCTGCATTACAGAAACGAGAACCAAACCCAAGCGTTTACTTTTGGGTTCACTAGGCCTATTGACAAATAAAAGTTCATTTGACCGACAGTATCGTCCTTCTTGTTATCAATAACGAAAGGATTATGCTATAAACAGATGTAGTATAGCTTAAATAATATATAAACATCCATTTCAAATAATAATTATAAAAAATATTCTTGGGATATCAAAATGAAACAGAGCTTTAAAGCTACAAAACTACTAAAGGCATCGAAATTACGAAAAATATTTCCAAATGTTAATTTTACATTATGTGAAAACCAAATATTAAGGTTTTGTAGAATTTCTTTCCACATCAACACAAGGCGAACTGCTAACGCGAAGTACTAGTGTAACAACGGACGGACACACACAGACAAACACATAGACTGCTGTTTCACCCTTTCCTTATTAATTTTGTTTTGAGAGACAAGATTACCTTAAATACTAAAATAAATATAATAAATATAATTATTACTATATATTTTCTTCGTTAGTTATTCACCTTATTCAGCGTTACATCCTTTTTAAAAAGAACAATTAAACATTCTTTAGAGACTTGACTAATATTGGCGTTTGAAATGAAGCATACGCCGGTTGCTTTGCCTTACTCAAATAGGTAGTATATAAGGGTGTCGAACTACAGTTAAAAGCAAGAACAACCGCAATTGCGAAAACCTTTGGTAGCCGATCCTACCTTAGGGAGCGGCTAGACGTTTCTCGTAACCCTAGCTGATCGCCGCGAATGTCTTAAACCTAACAATGACGATGGAGTAGAAGCCAGGTGTACAGACTGGTGTCAATGTGGGACGGACAAAAACAAAGACCAGAAGATGGTGGTGTGTAGAAGCCAGTATGTACAGACTGGTGTCCAAGTGGAATGGACGAAGACCAGAAGATGGTGGTGTTTAGAAGCCAGTATGTACAGACTGGTGTCCAAGTGGAATGGACGAAGACCAGAAGATGGTGGTGTTTAGAAGCCAGTATGTACAGACTGGTGACCAAGTGGAATGGACGAAGACCAGAAGATGGTGGTGTTTAGAAGCCATTAAGTACAGAGTGGTGTCCGTGTGGGAAGGACAAAGACCAGAAGATGGTGGTGTGAGAACTCAAGTAGAGGAGCCGTTTCCGTAACTGTAAAAGCAGTTCGGAAATGGCGAACACGTTTGCTCCGATTTGGAAACTGCGAACGCGGTCACGTGGGTGTAACAACAGACACACACACAGACACACAGTTACACAGACAGACAGACAGACAGACAGACACACACGATCGTTACAGAACCTCTCCGTGACATACGTCACTCGGAGAGGTAAAAAGCGAACGGCCGAACACCCTACCTATTTTTTAGGAGCACTATACTGAAGGAGACGTAGCTGTATTTTAAAGCACTTATAAGGCAACGTTCATTTTTAATCCTTTAATATTACTCCAGGGAAAATGTCAATAGAAAACGGTACTAGATGGTAGGTGTCATTGCCATATTGGAGAAATAAATAGTGGGCTTCAACAATTTGCTGTGAATGACGGTCGGTCTTAACAACGACGAAGTCTATACAATAATCACTTATTTATTTGTACCCATACATATCACCTGTGTTTGCCTTTCTAAAAATTATATTAATACAATTGTATGTGTAGAAATTTGATTTACCATAAGTTTAAATTTAAATACATTGTGATACTATAAATTAACAAATAATTCCATATATTAGAAATAATATATATTTCAACTACTTTGTTAGAATCAACTTCAATCACACGTACAAATATCTTGTTCTTTTCAACCTCATTGTCACGTGATTTAGGCATATTGAGTAACTGTTAAATACAACTCCATGTTCACGTGTATTACACTTTAGATCACCACCAAACTTAGTGTGATATTTGCCACCAATTCTCCACGTGTATTAAACGCTTTAAATCCCCACCAAATTAACGTGATGAGTTCAACCAAAACTCCACGTGTTTTACACGTCTAAATATACACCACAATTAATGTGATACTTTCAACCTATTACTCACGTGTTTTACACGCCTTAAATCATCACCAACAATTGCGTGATATTTTTAACCTTTACTCCACGTGTTGTACACGCTTTAAATTGCTACCTTATTAACGTGATGTGTTCAACCAAAACTCCACGTGTTTTACACGTCTAAATATACACCACAACTAACGTGATAGTTTCAACCTATTCCCCACCTGTTTTACACTCCCTAAATCAACATCACAAATAACGTGATATTATCCACCTATACTCCACTTGTTTTACACGCCCTAAATCATCAGCTCTATTAACGTGATATATTCAACGTGTACTCCACGTGTTTTACACGCCCTAAATCATCAGCTCTATTAACGTGATATATTCAACTTGTACTCCACGTGTTTTACACTTATTAAAAACCCAAACACGTTATATACACTAAGAACACTCAAAATACACGTAATTTACATGGTGAATTGCTACCTGGGCGGTAAATGAAAACCATCCGCAGTCACGTGTCCGGTATGATTTTTGGACATTGAGTGTCACTTCTTTGGTCGGTCAATCAGTTTTCTAATTCACGACGTTATCTTTTTTCTCTCTGCCGAAAATACTTCATCTTTTGAGGCATTATGGGTTTAAGAAAATATTTTATCATCAACTCCATATTGGACACGTGGTAAATGTTTCCCCACGCCCTTACAGCAAATATATTTTTGTATAGAGTAATGTCAGTTCTACGTATGCAAACGTCATAGCCTTCTATCTCTTAGCTCAGTGTCATCCACCCTAACAGGCGCGTACAGTATCCCCTCTTGCAAAAGCGCGCCTTGAGGGAGGGATACACCGTCTACTCCCCTCTCTACCGACACTACTCTATTGCTGAGGCAAAGTGAATATAACTTTCCTTAATCGCTCACTGTCTGTTATTCCTGTTTGCTTTTGCCACTATAATTTTACTCACACAAAATTGACAATTCTCCTCAGTTCTTTATCAACGGCTGCGTTCAGTAACGCTCAACGGAGACCAAACGCGTTGAGCTCCGTTGATCAACGTGATGTCATGTGACGTATTAGGCTACTGAACGGTTTTTTGCAAACTTTGCGTTGTATCGTCTGCTTACAGTTCATGGAAATGGATATGCGAGGACCTGCTAGCCGAAATAAGAGCAAACTCTGACCCGTAACTTGGCCAAGGCTTAAGCTTTAAAACCCAATAACTTTTTAAGCTTCATAGATATAATCGAAAAAATTTCATAAGATAATTAACAGACACTATTTATTCTCATTCAGTCGCTGCTACACCGATTTTATAAATAGTTCCGAAATTATCCATCAAATTAACTTCTCGAAATCGTTCAGGGAGATAGGTTTCCTCCATTGCTGCTACGTCACAAATGCGTTGCTCAACGAAGTAATCGGCTCTTACAGCCGATGACTTCGATGCCTCTTCGCTTACAATCGTGACGTCAAACCGGAAGTTCCGAAAATCGTTCAGTGGCGAATGCGCATTCAACGGAGCCTCCGTTCAGCGTTACTGAACGCAGCCAAAGTCTTTTCTGGTATATAAAGTATATACCATTGTATCTCCGACTTTTGATTTTGAAAAAACTGGAGGGTTTTCTTTAATAAAATCGCAAAGTTGAAACAGCACTGACATCATAAATCGCTTTGGAGTCGGAAATGCTATTTCTCCCCGTATTAGGTTTTCAAGCATTTCTAAATGATCTAAATCGACTAGTTTAAGTACAGATTCGTCTTTCAAAATTTTTTGGAACAGTCTCCTCTTCATTGGATCCGAAGAAAACTAAAATAATATTACATTTTAATATAGGCTCACGTATAACCATCGAAACACACTATTTCTTCATCTGAAACATACTTTTAAGTCATCATACAATGGCGCGTCTTCCATAAGCGCAAACTTCACTTCAGGATAGTCGAGAAAGTCTTCCAAATTTTCATAGAATATTAAGGAATCCGCTTTTGCCAATCGTGACAAAATACAGCCCATGAATGCAGCAGATATACAGAAACATCCCAACATCCAAACCGCCAACAAAATACGCTGGTGTACAAATTGATGCCATTTACTCAAATCAACGTCTAGCAACATTGTAAATCGTATTGATTAAGCACAAGTTAATATTAACTTCATTTTTGATCTGGCTAACCTTGCCTGACTAAAACTCTCATGGTGAATAGTAACGTTGAACAAAATGACGCCATTTTAGACTCTTTACTACGACATTTGATGAAGAAAAAGCTCTTTGCAATTATTGAGAACAGTAGAACAATTATGAAGGAGAGTAATGTCGCTATCCACACCTGTAGACCAAAATTCAAATTTTTAATACAAGCATTTCGAGCGAGGATCCAGCAATAATGTCTCAATCCCGAAAAACAAGTTTACATCACGGAATATCAATTAGAGGATTTTGAAATATTAGGATAACAGAAAATATATAGAGTGATATCAGAGGTGGATTAGGGGAAGTTACGAAAGAGGCCGAATTTCTGGATGGGCAAATGCTTTATAAAAGCGATGGGGGAACATAGAGCTACTCTTTATTTTTAAGCCCCCCCAAAAATGAGAGAGAATTCGCGAGGATAGCAGGGTAACGATATCGCCACCTAACGGATTGAAAATAGCGTCTGCTTTAGTGTAGAATGTACAAGGCTTACTCAGTCAAGAGTCGTTTATAGTTAGAAATGGAACAATCGTCGGGAGGCGCGGACTTTCCCATTATTAAGAAGTTAATAGAACAATTAAAAAATGATCTCAGCTATTTTGTGACTTCCTCTGAAACTAGAGTAGCGTTGGTGGCCCATTTTTTAAGTTCCAAAGCAGGGTAAATACCTTTCCGTTTAACATCCGATTTCATTGGTGGTATTGTGACGGGGTTTATTAAAGTCAAGCACTGGGTTGAAACTGATTTAAAGCGCGGCAAAGGCTTAGCTATCTTTTCCAATTTTTCGCTACTTTTTGTCGGTTTTTTATCTATGTTACAACCTACAGACTTATTTCTCATATTTTGTTTGACCATTAAATAAAAATTACATTGAGTTGATACTTCTTCATAACTTTTAGAGCTGTTAATACTCATAATAGGTCGCGAAGAGTTTTCAAGCTCGACTACGGAGGCCATTTTCTCAATTTCCCGTGTTACTTCTCTTAACATCCACCAGGTAGAGACCTTAATCTTACTCCGTTGATAGAGGGGAGGAATTTTAACCCTCCCCAGCCGTTCCTCTTCCTCTCTCTCGTAAATAAAATGCCCCCACAGTGAGCCCTATGGCTCGTTCATAACTTCCCCTAATCCACCTCTGGTGATATCAAGAGAAAATAGAAGGGGGTATAATACTTCTGCCTCAGCGTGCTGCGCCTCGCTTGAGGGATTAGATTTCTACCTCCCTAGCGTCGCGACCTCCCCTTCCCTGGATAGCCTCCTCGCAGCATTTAGAGAGAGAATAATAGTTCCCGGAAAATAGACTACGGACTTGGAGGCGGCGGACGAGGAGCGTCTCCTTCTTCCAGAATATCTAACCTCAAGCCTCCTGATTGGCTACTTGAAGTTTTACGGAGGTAAAAAACAGGACGACCATAAAACCAGGTAGAAAGCGTGATAAAGTTAAATTTTGACCCAAGTATTATACTCTCTTCTATTTTCTTTTGGTGACATCAAGAAAGAAGAAATTCTTCCATGAACTTTGCTGTGTTCTCAGTTAAAAAAGGAAAGAGAAATCGCAAGATGAATTCTCCATTAGTTTTTCTAGTCATTGACAACATTTCATACTCTTGGGTTGCTTTTACTTTTTCTGTGCTTAAGGAAAATTGGTAATGTAGTAATTACTTTAGAATTGAATATAGTAAGTGAAGATAAATGATCCTGTATAGAAATAATTGGTTTCCCTGACACAATAACCCAATCATCATGCAATATGAAAGAATTGTAGTCTAAATGATCGTTCGCCTCTTTGCTTATCGGTAGGGGACAAGCACTGAATTGGCTCTCCTAAAAAAGGAAAATACTGTAAACACATACACAAACGTTAACTTTCGTACTCGTGGTTTCTTACATTTCGAAGCAACGATCCAAACACCCCTGTTCCATTATTTTCAGACAAAACTTTACCAAAGTCCACTGTACCCACAATTCGGTAATTAAGACTATAAATTTTTTTTAATATAGTTTCAATAAACCACAAACTACAAATAATTTTTTCGTTTACCTGTTGTTTAATTTTCCCTTGAATGCCTGGTAAATAAGTCCCAATGGTCCACCGAAACCTTCGTCATCATGCTCGAGTAAACCTGGTATCTTTTGGAAAAATTATTATTATTATATCGCTAGATTAATGAGCTAATACAAAAATGTCATCTACTAAAACGATCAAACGGTTAAAACCTTTCGCCCTTCGTAACATTTTTACAAAAAAGTGTCGTACTGCCATATTTTCCTGCCTTTGCCTTTGCCTTAGCTTGACATGCATTTCGAGACGCTCAAGCGCGCGATAGGTGTTTAAAATGGTATCAGCCAATCAGATTTGTAGTTGATGATGTCATTCTTAACGAAAATAACGCTCGTACGCCACCAAACGGGAGAATTTAGCATAGGCGTATCTCAAGGAAGAGTCACAACCTCCGCGCTCTGTTCTACTTTGTTTAGTGTTCTTTTCGCGTTTGAACGAGGTTAAAGTTTTTTTGAAACGTTAGCACGCCGAAATTAAATTAAAAATGCCGCAAATCATCATTTATTTCGAAAAAGTCATCGTTAAAATCCTTAAGAATTTCGTTTAAACTTAGGCCCTGGGTTGTCATTATAAGCTAAAACGTTTTAATATAAGTAAATAACATCAATATTAGCAAACTAAATTAATACAATCATGTACATCATTAAAATTAAATTGTGGCGATAAACTGCAGTGGCCACGGTTAGCCGCAGTCAAAAGCAGCTATGTAAAATAAAACCGCACTATTTCTTCAAGCGCAATATCACAAACTATCTTAGGTACGTGGTGAATAGGTGAGGGGGATGAAACAGATTTCGCGAGTATGCATTCACCCCTCCACAGACGAAGGAGAGAGTTCGACACTTTCCCCTATTTATTTTTGATTATGATGTTTGTGCTGCTTGATTTATGCAAATATGGTCGAAATACCTTGAGTTTTATGGTAGTTTAAACTGAAACAGTATTTATGCGTTTTCATATAAATAACAAATGAAATTACTTTCCTTGATATACATTTTTCAAGAAATATAACGAGTGACTTAAAATGATATGAAATTAAACACATATCATTCACGAGGAAACACCCCTTAATTATTTGTAAATTTTAATACCTATTCTTTAGATGTTATAAAGTAATAGAAATTATAGCTTACAATTTGTGCAGCAGCGGTTACCGACATCTATCGTAACACCAGTGAATTTCGGTTTTTAACTCGGGTTTAGGTTTCAATCAATAACTTCTTTCGAAAACCAAATTTTCACATTTAGATCATTTGAATCTTGCACAAATATATATTTGAATGAAAACAATAATGTTCTGTGAAGGGTTTAAATATGGTTTGACGCTTAAAGGCCAACACAAATATATAACGACAGATAGAAGTTTTAATATTCTCAAATTGTTAAAAGCATACTGGATTGAAGAAACGTTTTGAGTAAACCACTAAATGACTATTAAAATGGTTGGATATTGAAACATGTCTAGAAGGCTTTACCTGACTAACAATTGTTTAGTACGTACTTTCGTCTGATCTGTTAGGGTCTGAACTTCAACCGTCAAAGAGGGACGCCAATGTAAAATGCAGGGTCGTACTTAGTTGCGAAAGAATCTATATATATTTTATTGTTACTTAGCAATTTTCTCCAATTAACTAAAACAATTCAGGCGTATGTCTTGCGAAAAAAGACAGCAGCGACTGTTTTTTTTTTGTAGCTTTCTAGCGTGTATAGTTAACGCCCAAGGGTGATTTAGTTTCACAGTGATACGTGTATGAACATTTCTATCGTTTGGAAATATACTTATGAATAAATAACTACGATGGATTTTTTTTTTGCTTATCAAGGGTGTCCTATAGTTGAAGGAAAGAAATGGCGAGACTGTGGTTATTTGAAGCTGATATAGTCTTTATTTGCGCACTAGCAACAAAAAATAAGGTGAGATATTATCTATGACAGTCTCCAATTCAACAGATACATTGGTACAATTTATTCAAAACAGAAAACGCTAATTATTCCAATATAATGTTTATCATTTATTCGGAACCTTACGCGTTTGACATTTTGTTAATTAAGTATTTCAGTTTTAAAGGTTGTCCTTTTAACTGAACCAGCATTTTTGTTGCTAAGCCTACGTGCATTTATTATTAACAACTGAGAAGATTGTGAAACAAGATGGCCCCGGCCATATTATGCTTTGCGCGCCCTCTTTTGGCTAGAAATGGTGTGATTCCGGCAAATATTTTTGGCGGTATTCTCTTTTTCTTTATCAAATATCCTTTCGATTATGTTTTAAACTGCCTATCTACCATTCGCGAATTTCCCGCCAAGAGATTTCAATTCTCGGCATGTATAGTTGTATAGGCGCTACCATGGAAACGCGAGACTCGCCGCCTCGAACAAATTTCCCTCCTCCCTGCCCCAAATAAGCAACACGTGAGAGGAACGCGCCGGCCGCCGACGTGAGAGAGATGCTAGGTTTAAGCAACATAACTCGAGCTTGTTAATAAGACTAGACGGCCGAGAGCGTAAAGGCGTCAATCCGTGGAGTGAAAGTTCTGCGCGATGGTGCAGGATCGAAACCCGGTGGAGGAGGAAAATAATTTCATAAATAAATAAAATTCTTCCACGTTTCAGAGCCACCTAAGTGTGATACTGAGTACTTTTTAAAAAATTCCGTAATTCCGCACGGGAAAAAAGGGGAAAATGGGGGAAAAAGGCGCGCCCAGCCGTAATCAAATAGTCGGACTAAACCTTTGCACCATCCGATAGATGGCGCAAAGCAAAAAGGATTCATTCCCAAAATGACGTACCCTTCGTACACGCGATCTTATAAAGTTTTTTTTTTGTCGTTTTTCGTTATCTTATCGGGCTGAACTTAACGCGTGTTGTGTTCCTTTTAGTATCCAATTATTCGCTTTCTTTTGGCTTTTTAATTAGATTTTAAACTGTCATTACTAATAGATTTTGATAAATTCTCAAGCGCAATAAAAACCCCCGATGCATTCAAATTTCATTATGTTATGTTACAAAATAAATGAACACCACTCTGAAACGCGCTTCTGCGTTATGAGTTTTTAGGTTTTAAAAGGTTATGGAACCTTTCTAAATATTTTTTTATATTAGATTATTTTTATGTATTTTATGTGTAGGTGATTGAAGTTTTTAAATAATTCTAGTTTCATTCTGTTCGATTTAAAATTCTACGCACTTTTAATCCCATATTTTTAACAGGGTGGTTTTGCTATTTGAGACCGATGGGCAATTACAAATAACATAATATAAACATGGGTATAAAAGTTGATCGCAATGTTTTACTTATCATGATCGATCAATGTTAATTTTGAAAATGATGGCAGTGATGTTTTTTTAAACTGAAATTTTAATACATTTCTAGGCAATCGATGTGCAGGGGTCAAAGTTACAGTTTGGACAGTACACCGATTACGCTGAACCACCTGATTATTTGATTGTAATACTACCTTAAATCATAGAAACTGTTGGTAATGATTAGCTAGATCTACCCGTATGACATCATTGTAAGCAATCACGAGAACGAATCAATAACGAAAGAATTCTAACCTTATCATCCATTATCGCTTATTAGATTAAGCTACCAAATTTTGAAACAGTTACAACGGATGATTCAAGGCACTTGGGGGCGTTACGACAGCGTTCGAAACCAAGGTAAATAAAAAATTTCAAGATTAATTATGGTTTAGTAGTATGTAATTATGAAATATGACGAGTTCTCTATTACCATAAGTTTATAGGATATGTTCCATAAGTATGACACTGCATATACTTGGAGAGATACTGACAGCTAGTTAGTGAACGACGGGAGAATTGACTACACTCGATTTTGTATAGCCCATCTATCTATTTTCTGTACTAAGGCTTCGACAATGCCTCGTTTTACGAGAATCTATGACATTTCACCTGCGTCACTTCATGACAAGCTCTCATTAACTAGTGAAAAACTTATTGAACGGATCTTATGAAATTATGAAATTACGCATTTTATCATTTATTTATTAAATTTATTTTTCGGACGAATTTATGATTTAAATTATTTTTAAATTAAACGTATTATTGTCATAATGCAGTTTTTAATGTGGCTTTACTGGAGAAAATCACCAAACTGAACTTACAATGAGTTCCAAAACAAAGAAATATAGTCGGTGTGATAAGAAATCCGAAAGTCGATCTATAAACGTCACTGCATCAGCCAAGGGTAAGGTTAAGCTGGGTTAGTATGAAGTAATGGTTTAGTGGTAGTAGGGAAATTCATATTGTTGACATGCCTATATTTGATTAGCACATTAATAATTCAATCGTGAAATGTTGTTAAATTTGAAATTGTTCATATGTCTTCAATTATAATCTCTCTGGTTTTGGTTGTTTATGTCAAGTGCATTTTTTCTATTCTTTTCATGAGTAGTTTCATAACCATTGCTTCAAAGAACTGAGATTTAAGCAAACAATTTTCACAATAATTAAAATAATATTATCTTGTAATTTAGATGAAGACTTTGAGATATCATACGAAGAATCGACTTCTACCGCCGTGTCCGGAGACGATGAAACTTCAACCGCTCCGTATTTTAACGGCTTGCATTACGACTTTCATTTGTCTCTCGCCAACCTAAGCATCAAAAGGACAATTGAAAAACATGAACACTTTAACCAAATTGCAAGTAAGACTAAGTATGAGTTATTGCAACTAGAAGCCCTCATTCGACCATCGACTTTCGAATTAGTTCAATTTGCTGCTAAATGCTTTGAAAACTCGCAACAGCACGAAAATAACGTTGATTTACCAAATGGTTGGAAGATATTAACAACTGCCTCTAATAGTAAAAACGGTTACTTTGGAATTGCATATATAAACATTAAGAAACTTCAAGTAGTCATCGCGCATCACGGTACTGAAAACACTAACGACGAACCGTACAAAACTCACCTACAAACTATTTCCAAACGATGCTTCATGCAAGTCAGTTCAGCGGTCACATTCGCGTACGAGGTCGTCAAGGAACTTGAGGAATTCAAAAGGAAATTACCGGCACGCTTCCAATTATTTTTCACGGGACATGGTTTCGGCGGATGGTTGGCTCAAATCGCGGCTTTTAGTGCCCAGTACTTGGTTAGGATAAGTGATTACTTTCTAAGACGCGAGAATGTTAATGAGGGGTGCTTAGTCCATACTGAGGTCTTTGATAGTGTCGGATGTGAGTATTTATTAATCAAATTGGTTGATGACCTCGATGTCCGTTATGAAGACAAGAAAATTAATTTGAATAACTTGGACATCACCAACTTTGTTATATCACCAAATGTGATTAACTGTTTAAACAAACACATTGGGAGTGTTGTTCTTATAACTAAACTTGATTCGGACAATTTTTCTTTGACTGATCATTACTATCAAGATTCTAGTAGTTTAGAACTCATTTTGGACTGCCTGTCATCTAGTCATAATATGAGGGTCGTAATAGATTGGCCAGTAAATGACGTGTTACCGATGGGTGATGAATGTGCAACGTTACTTTTACCCCAGTTTAAATGGCTTGACAATTGCGCAATTCCAAATACCAAAACCGATGCTTTTGTTACCGCCCAGGAACAAAGTCAAGGTTATTTCCCAGTGAGGTATCAAACCAAACCATTTAAAGAAGACACATGTAACCACAGTGTCTTTACGTTGTCCGAACAGAAGTTTTTAAAGCACTTTCAATGGATACGAGGTGTTCCCGAGTATTTTAAACCAATCAAATTGTTTAAAGATATTCTGGAACAAGATGAAATAGACCCTAATTACGTACTTGAACAATTGCAATACTTGGAAATCAAATCTGGTAAAGTTAAGTCACTGTGTGACAGCGAAAGAAGTTTAGGACAATTAGTATCTTTTGTTAAGAGATTACTTGAATTTTACCCTGAATTTAAAGATGAAGCCAAAAAATCTTTGACAATTTATGAGGTTCGAAAATTCGCATATAAAAATGAGTCAATCGAGTACAGTAATAAGTTGGAAAAGATGACTGCTTGTTTCAGTGAAAATTGCTATTTTAGTGAAGATGTGAATATATTTCTCGGTGGAGATTTACAAATATTACATATTCGAACATCTAATGATTGCGATACCGACGTTGTTACCGCCATGATAAACAAGTTGCTTAAAACTCACGAACACTATTTAGTTATGCGGTTACAAAATGTACTTGTTTTAAATAAGTCAGTTAGTTTAAAAGAAGTGCTAATGTCACAGGCCTTTGGAAAAGTAATTAATGTTATCGATTTTAATCGGAGCCCAGTTAATTCGGACGAAGATGAAACTGAAGAATTTTTAGTTGAATTTATAGAAGTCCTGATTGATTCAAGAGTTAAACCGAACGTCAAACTTATCATAATCAGTGAAAAAAGAACCAATTTTACCATCTACTTGGAAAGGTTAACCGAGAAGAAACTTAAAGATGCAGCCAAAATTGTGGACTTTGAAGGTTTAAAATGGTCGGACTTGACATCAAACGCCCAAGAAATCCTTTTGTCAAAAAACTTGGTGACATTCCAAGGTTCGGTTGAAGAAATATCTTTGAAAAATCTTCTAGATGAAAACAATAAAATTCAAGATATCATTGACAGTTCAACCATAATTTCATTAATGAAAGACAGACTTATAAAAATCGGAAATCAACTCCCTGACTTGGGAAAAATCACGAGTTGTTACGTACCGCGAGTTTTTCAATTAGAATTCCAGGTTAATGCCAATGTTTTGAAAGATAAGAAAAATACCAGAGATATTATTGCAATTAGTGGTCAAGAAATAAGGAAACACAATTTGGAAAAGTATTTCAACGTTAAACCAGATATCGTGCAAATGTGCCATGAGAATCATTTTAATTTAGACCGTGGGAGGATTTTTATATTAAGTGACAAGTATAGTAGAGAAAATTTTGATCAACTCGTTGCACGAGTTGTGAGTTCAAAAAACGACAAAAATGTTCATTGGTTAATATGTGAATTGAATATTTTAAAATGGAAACAAACCCACGGTTCTGTAGAATATATTAGACAAAATCTCAACCATAATGAGGACGTTGTAAAGGAATTTGAAAAACTGTACGATCATACGGATATTATGAAAACTCAAAATTTGGTAGAGACTGAAATGGAAAATGCTAGGAAACGTATTAAATCGCTGGTCATTTCAGGCACAGCCGGAATGGGTAAAACAACTGTGTTAACTAATTTAAGCCTCAGGATTAAGTCAAATAATCCGAGCTTATGGGTGGTTAGAATTAATCTAAGGGATTGTACAGAGGTTTTAAAAGCAGTTTGTAAGGATTTTTGGCCTGAAAAATTTGGCAAACCCAAAGTATTAAACGCGGTTGATTTCTTAATAGATAACATTTTGAATTGTAACGTCAATACTAGACTCGCAACCACATTGGAGAAAAATTTATTTAAACGAAAATTAATTGATACTGGTGGTGTTGTTATATTAATCGATGCATTTGATGAAATCTGCTCCGATTATGTAAACGTGTTTACCGAGTTACTTAGCGTCTTGATGGAAACCAAGGTCACGAACATTTTTGTAACCTCAAGACCATTCTCAAGAGACCAAATTGAAAAGGTGCTAAAAACGCATCATTTTGTAATGCAGCAATTTACGATGGATGATCAAGTTAAATTTTTAGTGAATACTTGGCAAGCAAGTTATGATTTGACGAATAAAGCCAAGAAACTGATCAACCGTTTAAAGATATCCATCGAAGACGATGAATTCGCCGACACGCAGACAAAATTTACAGGAGTTCCATTGCATTGTCGACTGTTAGCCGATGTTTATGAAGACACGCATATTGGTAATATACCAAGCAACATATCCTTGGTTTGTTTATACGAAGCCTTTGAGCAGAAGAAGATCGAAATTTTCGAGAATGAAGAACATAAGTGTACCCGCAGTGATATCTATTTGAAACTGGCCCTTAGACAGTTAGGCGAATTTCACCGTCATTTGGCTCTTGATATAGAATACGAATCTCTAGATTTAGCCCCGAATCAAATGCAATCTTTCGAACCAGAAATCAGGAAGATACTTGAAGTAATAGCCTTAAAGGTGGGATTGGTTGTCAGAGTTAAAAATCAAATGCAATTCGTCCATCGTACCTTCGCGGAGTTTTTTCTCGCCAAATATTTTATTAATGCCCTTGAAAAACAATGCATCTCTGAAAGCCTAGTTCAAGCTATGATGTTAGTTATGACTAAAGATAGATATATTACTGTTCTTGAATTTTTCGATGGATGTTTAGCCAACTTGAAAGACTACAGGTCCGTTGTTGATCGTTTCAGTTTAGTTTTTTTGAAAGTGCTTTTAGGGGATTTTGAAAACTATTCTTGGTTGACTGACGAAGTAGAAAACTCCTTTTTCTTCAGGGTCGCAGATTTCGGCTTTAAACACGTATTTAAATTTTTCGTGGATTGTTTTTTAAACAAAACTGAAGACGAAACCTTAGTCTATTATTTGAACAAGGATGATGACCGTTCTCCAACACCATTAGTGCTGCTTGCCTTGAATAACCACACTTCGAACAGTAAGGAACTCCTGGATTATCAGCTTGGAAAAATCCGAGAATCAACAAAAACCTATCAATCGTTATTTACATTAGGAAACATTCTCAACCGAAAATGTCGGCAAACCTTTATCAATTACATGGAAGAAAACGCGGGCGATTTTCTTGAGTCGGTACCTGTTTTGATTCAAGATAAAATGAATTTGCCAACCGGATTGTTTGATACAGCTCAACTTGGTAACTCAAAAGACTTACAAAAAATTTTAAAAGAAGCTGGTGGTGAAGATACTCACTACTATTCAATGCTAGCCTATAACGAACATCGAGTAGCAGCGTTGAATATCGCGGTTTGGAATGGGCCATTAGAAGCTGCCAAGTTTCTAATGGAGCAAGTACCATCTGCCGTACCGTTCATATTCAGTCAGCCTTATAACAGTCTGCTTGAAGACGAGGTAGATTCGGGTAGCAAAGAGATGGTCCAACTGATTGCTTCGAGACTATCTGAGAACAGTCACATGTTAAAAGACTGGAAAATCATGACCGAGATCAATGACAACAACCGCGATGACATACTTACGATAAATACGACCACTGTCGTCAAACTTCCCGACATGTTACTTATTAGGGCATGCAGTTAGACAACTGAAACCTAAAATTGTGCAGACGATTCTTAACTAAATTAAAATTTTAAATATTTTTTTCCGTTATTAAGGAGAATTTTGTTGAAAAAAATAAGATGAATTTAAATAACAATACGAGCAAGGCAACTTTAACACTTTTGCTCACCACTGTTTTTTATAATATGTTATACAAATTTTATAAGTTCATTAAAATAATTACATATTATCGTTATATAATTATTTCAGTTTAAATTAATACGATTTATTACTTTAAATTACTCGATTAAGTTAATCAGGTAAGGGACAACTATTTTTCAAGACAATTTTGTAGAACAAAAGATGTAGTTTGAAAACGAATCAACATCAAGCGTCTCTCCTTTCCAGAGGCTCTTAAAAAAGCCTGAAAATTATTACTTTCAAAAAATTAAACTTGGTGTTGTTACGTTTCAAATCTTATCTAGAAATTAAAAACAAAACGATAAGAGTTTTTCCAGTTGTCTGAAGCGCGGATATTATTTTTTTTTCTATTGTATTTTAAAGACAATCGGTACTTTACTACTCTTTAGAATTTAATTCAATCACCTGATTTTACTGCTAATGGATTAGTTTCCTATAAATTAATTGAAATAAAAAATTACTTATCTCAGATTTTTCAAGAACAATTCCATTTTCCTGAAACATTTTACCATGAAATTTTTTTCTTTTCAATGGAGAACGTACTTTAATTTTCAAATATTACTATCATTCATAATGTATTATATGCGGTTTTTTCGAATACAAAAGGGGGCTGTTATCACCTTTCTTATATTTGATAAAGGGGTTCGTTTCTTCTTTAGCACAGTCACAATTATTGAACTGTGTATATCAGTACTTGTTGGGAATATTTTGAAAGTGTTGGTTGAGTTGCTATTTAGTTGACAACATTACAAAAACTTGATGTGTTTAAAACCTTTTGAAAGGAAAATTCTCGGAAATTAAAAAAGAAAGAGTCAATTTGATTAAATTTACACGATATCCCTCAAAATAATAAATGAATGATAAAATGTTTCGGGAAAATGGAATTGTTGTTGAAAAATCTGAGATAAGTAATTTTTTATTTCAATTAATTTATAGGAAACTAATCCATTAGCAGTAAAATTAGGTGATTGAATTAAATTCTAAAGAGTAGTAAAGTACGGATTGTCTTTAAAATTCAATAGAAAAAAAATAACATCCGCGCTTCAGACAACTGGAAAAACTCTTATCGTTTTGTTTTTAAGGCTTGGGCAAACCAAGTCTTTTTTATATAATATCTTTTCCTTCAGCCTTAATTTTTATTAATCTATTATGAAAATAATAATATGCTTGTCAAACGTCATTAATTTGATGTTCCAGTAAGATGTTCGTGAGCATATTGGCTCACTCCAAGTGCCTCTCATTATTTTATGGGAAAGATTAAAATTTTAAATCATTTGGCAGGGGAGTGGTAAGTTAATTCACCATAGAAAGGCGGGTTGTAACTTATTTCATATAAAAAGGCGGTTGGTGACTCAATTAAGTTTAGTTGACCTTTTTGTATAGATTTAAAAAAAAGTTATTTCTAAACCACACGCCAGCACGCGCACATTTCATTGAAAGTTTGTTATGTAAGAATTTTCCCTTATATATACTAAGATTCTTCATCAAAAATAGACAACGAGCTTTCCAAGACTCGAACCTGCAATGTTTTGCCTCGAATGCAAACGCGTTATCCATTACGCCACAAACCCGTACTTCGTAAAAAAAAATTATCCAAACATTGTATTTATAGGATTATTTCATTTATGTTGAATAAAAGATCTGTAAAAATAAACACCGAGCTTGCCAGGACTCGAACCTGCAATCTTCTGCTCCATAGGCAGACGCGTTATCCTATGCGCCACAAACCCGATGGAGGCTGAACAAAATTCCATCCAAACAGTGTAATATATGTAACGGTTTTACCATGATTTATAAATTAATTAAAATACAAGTTGGGAAAACCAAAATATTACCTCTCCGTGTCGAGAAGATTATATAACCTTAAGTATCCAATGAAAACGATGACCTTTTTGCCCTCATCCTTTCCCTCGCCTTGCGCTTCCGCATTTCATCCTTACTCTCAACATTATCTTCCTCCATTTTACATACAAAAATCAAATACTCACAAAAAGAAGTGGCAAAAACCTGCTGGCTCTTTACAACCACTTAATTTGACTTAATATCCAATTTCCAACAACAATAATATACCGGTAGTTTAATTGACAACCTACTAGCATCGAAATTCTCATTAAGAATGGCTCCCACGGATAAAAAAGGACAATTTTCAACTAGGTGGGCGTTATCTCATTAGATTTGAAAAATATCATTTGTCTTTTTTACCAATGCCTAACCGTTTGGATTTTTTTAAAGAATCTTAGCACCAAAAAATATTTTTTGATACAAAATAAAGGTTTTATATTCTAATTAAGAATAAAACAAGAGGATAAAAAAGGTCTGTCCTCTCGTAATTTTTTAAGCTTTTATCATGATTACTCTATACAACAGTAACAAGGAGTATAAACCCATTAGTGGAAGCAGTATTTTTTTTCGAAACAATCTCGCTTATGTTTGTCCTCTCTAAACTTCGCTAAAAACGTATTACTCCTACGTAAAATATTAATAGACAGGCAAGGATTCATACCATTAAAGGAGCGCAATATTATCCATATTTTCATTTCATATACAGAGAAAAGAAATTATTATGTTTCTGAGAGGAGCTTCTCGTTTTTGTTGTTGTTTTGAAAAATATATCGCAATGATAAATATAGGAGGCAATGAATGAAATATATCACAATGCACGGGCCTTGATAGATATAGGCGGCAATGAAGGAAATATATCGCATGCACGGGCCTCGTAGATATAGGAGGCAATGATAATCTCTCTCTTTGCACGAGAGGTTTATCTTTAATATTTAAATAAATATAATTATTTTTAATTATTTTAATCTTCAATAATTAACATTAATAATAGTTAAATCGTTTAAAATAAAGTTATACCTATTATCTTCTCAAACTTTGCTAATATTGACGTTTAAAGTGAAGGGTACCCCTCTTGCCCGCTTTCTTCACATTTTGGGGTATATATACGATTCGTTTCCATTTTAATAGTAAGGAAAAAGCGCAATTGCGAAACCTCTGGTGGTCGATCCCACCTTATGGAGGCTAGATGTTTCTCGTAAGTTCGTAACCCTAGCTGATCGCCGCGTATATTCTAAAACCAAGCGATGATAATGGAGTAGAAGCCAATGATACAGATTGGTGTCTATGTGGAATAGACAGAAGACCAGTGGATGGTGGTGTTAGAAGCCAGTGTAAGTGCAGACTGGTGTCAATGTGGGAATGACAAAGAACAGAAGATGGTGGTGTTGGAAGCCAGAAAAGTACCAGACTGGTGTCAATGTGGGAATGACAAAGAACAGAAGATGGTGGTGTTGGAAGCCAGAAAAGTACCAGACTGGTGTTCATGTGGGATGGACGAAGACCAAACATGGTGGTGTGAGAACTCAAGTATAGAATAGCCACCGGAGAGAAATACAATTTTCCAAATTTCTGTGAACTGTCAATGCGGTCCGGAAATTGGGAACACGTTAGCTCCGATACGCAAACTGCGAACGCGGTCACGTGGGTGTAACAACAGACAGACACACACACAGACAGACAGACACTCAGACACGGCCGTTACAGAACCTCTCCTGGACTACGTCACACGGAGAGGTAAAAATAGTTAGACTTAATTGTTCTTAATCAAACTTCAGAAGTTCAACATTCAATAGTTGCTTGATAATTCAAAAGTGTTCCGAACCTTAACTTCGCAGTAGTTTCTGAGTTATTCGATGGAGTGGACCACCAAAAATCCCATGCTTTTTCTATGGGACGCTAAGCCTAAAATCTGTGAATTATTTCTTTAACATTACGGGAGGGTGTGGGTTCTTATCTAGAAGGGCCTACCGGCCCTCTAGAATAGGTGGATATACTGTTTAAAGTATTTGGTCTTGCTGAACTTGTTGAAAAATAAGAAATCATCATCACAGTTGCTTGTGATTTTGTACGAGACGTGATTCTGGTGATTTAGCTAAATAGCGGTTACCAAAAAATTAATGAAAAAATGGACCTCAACTATCCGTTTAAATACTTGAAAAATGAGACACGTGGTCTGGAAGAGACAATGATATGAGCTAGACGTTTTGAGACACCTAAGCGTCCTTCATTGGGTCTTCCAAGCCATGTTCCTTAATAGTTTTTTTAAAATAATTTTAAAGCAGTGTTTTATGACTGTTAATTAATATTTTTATCGAATTTTTATATAATTCGTGTTGTTAAATTCATTACAAAATTGGAAGCCGTTACGTTCACTTTGGCATCCAGCCTCTATTTTACTTAACGTCTCTACATTACGTGCTTTGGTCTTAGACCAACTTTAGTTCCATCCGAGCATCACTGGGAACTTAACAAAACGCCTTTTTTCTGTTAGAAAAATTCAAGTCTCATTTTCATTGAAGTTAAAAAGACGAAAGTTTTGATCTTTGGTTTTCATTTTTAAGCCATCTTTTACATGCATCATAACTTAACGAAAACAGTTGTGTCCAAGCTTCCCGCTGCCCGTACTGTCAGGAAGCCGATAAGTACCTCATAATAAAAAAAATTGATTTTAAAAATCTTGCAATTAATTGTGTTAAAATGATAATTGTGTTAATTATAAAAGTTTTCTTGTGCTAGTATTTAAATCAGCTACCTCAGTATACAGTTGATTAGATGGATGCAATGTTTTAATATAGTTATTTTATTACCCTATTTATTTAACACCGACGTAAATGATTCAAACCCATTGGACCACATTTTTAATTTGGATATCTTCATATCACCTACCTTTTAAAGGCCTATGCATTTACGGTTAATATTTCAGATTACTTTGGTCATAAGTTTATCATGCCTCTAAGTAGGGAAATGGCTGCTACTCCTATGGCAATAGTATTTGTCTAGCTCCCTTTAATGAAACCCTATACTCTCTCCATATCATTTATCACCTCAACTTCAATACAAAATTGTACTGCCTAGCCTAGCGTTTCTTTTATCTCTTTTAGAATGTTTCAGGACGGAACCCGCCTCCATCTCACGGGAGAGAGAGAGAGGGATATTGGGGTTGCTTAAGTAAAATTCGTTCCCCTCACTGCCTGCCTATACGAAACGTAAAAATCTCCTTTATCCCATTGGATGTTTTTTTTCACGTGACCCATTTAGTAATCGTCTCGACCGCTTGGTTGCTGCACTGAGACAGAAATTTCAAAATTTTCTCTCTTCGGATCTTTGCGCTATACGAGTTCTGACGTCACAGTAGCCTGCGGAAGATGCCCAGTTGTAACCCATATTTGTGTACTTAGAGGCATGATAAACTTATGCTTTGGTGTGTAGGTGATTGAAGTTTTTGAATAATTGTAGCTTCATTCTAAAGAGGACATTATCTATTCGAAAATACGTCTACGCACTTTTAATCTTATCATTTCAACAGGGTGGTTTTGCTATTTGAGACCGATGGGTAATTTCAAATAACATTGTCGGTTATTTTTGATTATACATGCCACTGAAATTCTAATATAGTTCTAGAGGATGGAGTCTTGATTGTCTTCGTCATATCTAAACAGCAAGGAACTTAAGACAATGTCCAGAGGTCGTAATCCAAAGGACGTGGGGTCAAAGTGCAGTTTGTACACCGATTAGCCTGAGTGTTTGACCCTTCGCGGAAAGCACCGGTTTATTGGATTATAATACTAAGTTAAATCATAGAAGCTGTTCGCTTCGATTAGCTAGATCAACCTGTATCACATGATTGCGAGAACGCACCAATAACGAAGGAATCCTAATCTTATCATCTATTGTCTTTTGTTGGATGGAAGAATTACAACATATGATTCAATGTACTTGGGGGCGTTACGGCAGCGTATAGAAGCTAAGGTAATTTTAATATTAAAAGGATTAATTGAGTTTTAATGGGATTAAAAATATGCCATATAATGGTAAATTTTCTCTGCCATGAGCTTGGTTTTCTATTTCGCATTTTGCCATAAGAGTATACAAATGAATTATTTTTTGATATAGTAACGTTTAATTTCGATGATTCGCATAGAACATAGCTCACTCGGAGGTGTAAAGTGAAATATTAAGAGAACCATCTAAAGAGAATGAAGACGGATCGAAATGTGAAGCAGCTGATATTTTTGCAACAAGGTGTCTGCTTGCAAGGCAAGTTATTTGAAAAATAAATTTAAGGTTTAAATCGTTTTTAAATATAACGTCTTATTACGTAGTTTTAAATTTGGCTTAGCTGGAGAAAATCAAGAAACTGAACTTACAATGAGTTCCAAATCGAAAAAATCTACTTTGAGTTATAACGGAACTCTAAACATCGTGGGAGAAAAGAAATCCGAGGGTCAATCAAAAAACGTCACCTCACCAGCCAAGGGTAAGGTTAAGCTGGGTTAGTTTGAACAAAAGTATATAGATATAAAAACAAAAAGTACACTTCGTTGAAACTCGCTCGTACCGTGTAATATGAGAAGAACTCCTTTATCCCTGAATAGTGTCGACCCCCCCTCTGCGTATGATTACCTTCCCGACCGTGGCACAGGGAACAAGCCGTGAATAGGCTCATAAAGTACCAGACGCTAGTTTTAGCACCAAAAATTAACATTTGGATCACCAGCATGATGTACTACTTTCTATAAACCTACGACGTCAAGAAGCTCTTCCGTGGCTGGTTAGTCACTGTAGGGTTTGAGCGGAGGGTAGTTTGCTTTTCAGTTTACATTTCGTCTGCAGCCAAAGTAGGGAATTGTTAATGAACTGTACTTTTGTTTTTAGATCTGTACACTTTTGGTTTTAAGTAATGGTTTAGTGGCAGTATAGCGAAATGTATATTGTTGAAATAACTAAATTTGAATAAAACATTAAAATTTATTTAATCGTGAGATGTCGTTGAATTTCAAATTCTTAATCTGTCGGCATAACCATTGCTTCAAAGAACCATGATTTAAGCGAACAATTTGCACAATGTTAATACTATTGCATTACTCCAGACGAAAAAAGTGAGGCATCATCCGAAGAGACGACTTTTATCGACGAGTCCGAAGACGACGAAACTGCAACAGCTCCGTATTCTAACATCTTACATTACGACTTTCACTTGTCGCTCGGAAATCTAAACATCAAAGAGACAATTGAAAAACATGAACATTTCAACCAAATTGCAAGTAAGACTAAATTTGAGTTATTGCAACTAGAAGCCCTCATTCGACCATCGAGTTTCGAACTGGTGCAATTTGCTGCTAAATGCTTTGAAAACTCGCAACAAAACGAAAGTAAAGATGTCGTAACAGAAGGTTGGAAGGTGTTAACAACTGCCTCTAATAACAGATACGGTTACTTTGGAATTGCGTATATAAACATTAAAAAACTTCAGGTAGTTATCGCGCATCGTGGTGCTGAAAACACTAAAGAGAAACCGTACAAAACTCACTTACAAGCTATTTACGAACTATGCTACGAGAAAGTCCATTCAGCTGTGACTTTCGCGTATAAAGTTATCAAAGAACTAGAAAAATTTGACGGTAAATTACCGGCGCATTTCCAATTATTTTTCACTGGACATGGTTTCGGCGGATGGTTGGCTCAAATCACCGCTTTTAGTGCCCATTATTTGATTAGAATAAATGATAAGTTTCTAAGACGCGAGAATGCTGATGACGGGTACTTGGTTCACACTGAGGTCTTTGATAGCGTCGGTTGTTTGGATTTGTTACTCAAATTGGTTGATGACCTCGATATCCGTATTGCAGACAAGAAAATATACTTGAATAACTTGGACATTACCAACTTTGTTATATCCCCAAATGTGGTTAACTGTTTAAACAAACACTTTGGGAATGTTATCCTTATATCTAAACCTGAGTCGGACAATTTTTCTTTCACTGATCAGTACTATCAAGATTCCAGTAGTTTAGAACTCATTTTAGAGTACTTGTCATCTAGTCCAAAAATGAGGGTCGTAATAGATTGGCTGACGGGTGACGAATGTGAGACGTTACTTTTACCTCAGTTTGAATGGCTTGACAATTGTGCTATTCCAAATACCAAAACCAAATCTTTCGATTACGCCCTGAAAAAAGGTCGAGGTTATTTTCCAGTCAGGTATCAAACCAAACCCTTTAAGAACGACACTTGTAGCCTCAGTGTCTTTACGTTATTCGAACAAAAGTTTTTAAAGCACTTTCAATGGATAAGAGGTGTTCCCGAGTATTTTAATCTAATTACATTGTTCAAAGATATACTGCCACCACATGAAATTGAATATAGTTACATACTTGAACAATTGCAATACTTGGAAATCAAATCTGGTAAAGTTAAGTCACTGTGCGACAGCGGAAAAAATTTAGGGCAATTAGTATCTTTTGTTAAGAGATTACTTGAATTTTACCCAAAATTGAGTGATGAAGCTGAAAAATCTTTGACATTTTATGAGGTTCGAAAATTTGCGTATAAAAATGAGTCAATCGAGTACTGTAAGAAGTTGGAAAAGATGACTGATTGTTTTAGCGAAAATTGCGGACTTAGTAAATATGTCAAGAATTTTGTCAAAACAGATATTCGAATTTTACATATTATTACTAAGTCTGATTGCGATACCGACGTTGTTACCGCCATGATAAACAAGTTGCTTAAAACTCACGAACACTATTTAGTTATGCGCTTACAAAATGTACTAGCTTTAAATAAGTCAGTTAGTTTAAAAGAAGTGCTTATGTCACAGACCTTTGGAAAAGTACTTTTGGTTTTCGATTGCAATCTGAGCCCTGTGAATTCGGACGAATTCGAAGTTCAAGAATTTTGTAAAACACTCGAAAAGGTCCTGATTGATCCCGAAGTTAAGCCAAACGTCAAACTTATACTAATTAGTGAAATTAGAACCAATATAACCATCTATTTGGAAAAGTTAACAAAGAAGAAACTTAAAGGTTTAAAATGGACTGACTTGACATCAAACGCCCAAGAAATCCTTTGGTCAAAAAACTTGGTGACATTTCAAGGCTCCGTTGAAGCAATATCTTTGAAAACTCTTCTGGATGAAAACGAGGTAACAATAGATATCCTTGACAATTCAAGCATAATTTCATTAATGAAAGATAGACTTATACAAATCGGAAATCAACTCCCTGACTTGGGAAAAATTGAAAATTATTATGTCCCGCGTGTTTTTATAATAGAATTTAAGGTTAAGATTGATGTTTTACTAGACGTAGATAATACAGAAGATATCATTGCAATTTCGGGTCAAAACGTATCCAAATACAGTTTGGAAGATTTCGGCGTAAAACGAGATATGGTACAAGATTGGAATTTTGATAAGTTTGATGTCGAACGTGGTAGAATTTTCGTAGTAAATAGTTGCGAACATCTTGATCCATTAGTAGCTCAATTCTTTTTTTCGGAAAACCCGAAAAATCTTCATTGGTTAACACTCGAATCGAATGTTTTGAAATGGAAAGAAACCCACGGGTCTGTAGAATATATTAGACAAAATCTGGACCATGATGAGTACGTGGCAAAGGAATTTGAAAAACTGTACAATTATACGGATATTAGAAAAACTGAAAAATGGGACGAAACTGAAATAGAATATGCTATGAAACGTGTTAAATCGTTGGTCATTTCAGGCACAGCGGGAATGGGTAAAACAACTCTGTTAACTAATTTAAGCCTCAAGATTAAGGCTAATAATCCGAGCTTATGGGTGGTTAGAATTAATCTAAGCGATTGTACAGAGGTTTTAAAAGCAGTTTGTAAGGATTTTTGGCCCGAAAAATTTGGCAAACCCAAAGTAGCAAACGCGGTTGATTTCTTAATAAATAAAATTATGAATTGTAACGACAATACTAGACTCGCAACCACACTGGAGAAAAAGCTATTTAAACAAAAATTACTTGATACCGGTAATGTAGTTTTATTATTCGATGCATTCGATGAAATCAGCCCCAATTATGAAAATTTGTTTATCGAATTACTTAGCGTCTTGATGGAAACGAAGGTCACAAACATTGTTGTCACCTCAAGACCATTCTCAAGAGACCATATTGAAACGGTTCTAAAAACGTATCATTTTGTAATGCGAGAATTTACGGAAGTCGATCAAGTTAAAATGTTTGTGGATGTTTGGACTAAAAATGAAGAGGCCGCTGACTCACGGGATGTTTTGAAGGAAAAAGCTACGAAATTGATAAACGTTTTCAACAATTCCATCGCCGACGCGGAGACAAAATTTACCGGAATTCCATTGCAATGCCGAATGTTAACCGAAGTATATGAAGACACGGATATTATTAATATATCAAGTAACTTATCCTTGGCTAGTTTATACGAAGACTTTGAGCGAAAGAAGATCGAAATCTACGAAAATGAAAAACGTAAGAGTACTCAAGGTGGTCTCAATTTGGAAGACAGCGAGGAACTGGCCCTTAGGCAGTTACGTCAATTCCACTGTCAATTGGCACTTGAGGTATTATACGAATCTTATGATTCAGCCCCTGTTGAAATGGAGTATTTTGAACCAGAAATCAAGGCGATACTTGAGAGAAAAGCTTTAAAAGTGGGTTTGGTTGTAAGAGTTAGAAACCAACCGCAATTCCTCCATCGTACCTTCGCGGAGTTTTATTTCGCCATTTTTTTGATAAATGTCTTAGAAAAGAAAAGGATCTCCGAAAACATCGTTGAAGCTATCATCAAAGACATTATGACTGAAGTTAGATTTGATTTTGTTCGTGCATTTTTCAATGGATGCTTGAAGAACTTAACAGATTACGGATCCGTTGTTGATCGTTTCAGTCTCTCATTTTCGAAACTGTTTCGTGGCACTTATGAGAATTCTATCTGGTTTTATGAAAAATCCGCTTTACTAACGGCCATAAAAGACAAAATCAATCATGTTTACAAATTTCTCGTGGATTGCTGTTTAAACAAATCAACAGCGGAAACCTTAGTTATTAACACTGTTAATTTCCATATTGAAATACCTTACGTGCTCTTCTTGCACAAAAATAACTCTATACTTAAGGAACTACTAATGTATCTATTTCAAAAAATTCAAGAATCATCAAAAAAGGTTCAACGGACATTTTTATTTGGAAACATGCTTGACCGGAGATATTGGCAAAGGTTTATGAATTACATTGAAGAACTGGCGGACGACTCGTTAAAGTCTATAGCTGTTAACATCCGAGATAAAATGCATTTGACAACTGAATTGTTTGATGCAGCTCAACGTGGTAACGTAAATGACTTGGGCGAAATTTTAGAAAAAGCTGGTGATAAAGATACTCGACACTTCTTAATGTTAGCCTATAAGGAATCTTTCTCAACAGCGTTGAATATAGCGGTTTGGAATGGGCGATTAGAAGCTGCCAAATTTCTCATGGAACAAGTACCATCTGCCATACCGTTCATATTTAGTCGACCTTATACACTCTAAGAAATAGAGGTGTAAGTCTACACCTTTTTAACTCTTTTTGATGGTGCTAAATTCAACACCATTTCCAGTGTTGGTTTACAACCCAAAGGGTGTTAAATTACACACTCTAAGGTGTTCTTTAACACCTTTAAAATTAGTTTATATGGATCGAAATTTGACACCGTTTCAGTTGTTCCTTTACACCCCTGAAAGGATTTAATAACACTTTTAAGCAATGGGTGTCAAAGATAAGAGTGTCGCATAAAACCTTTAAGAGTGTCGCATAAAACCTTTAAGAGTGTCGCATAACACCTTTAAGAGTGTCGCATAACACCTTTAAGAGTGTCGCAAAACATCTTTAAGAGTGTCGCTTAACACCTTTCAGAGTGTCGCATAACACCTTTAAGAGTGTCGCATAACACCTTTAAGAGTGTCGCTTAACACCTTTAAGAGTGTCGCTTAACATCTTTCAGAGTGTCGCATAACACCTTTCAGAGTGTCGCAAAACACCTTTAAGACTTTGGCTTAACACCTCTCGGAGTGTTGCATAATACCTTTAAGAGTGTCGTATAACACCTTTAATAGTCTCACTTAACACCTTTCTGAGTGTCGCTTAACACCTTCAAGACTGTCGCTTAACACCTTTCAGAGTGTCGCATAACACCTTCAAGAGTGTCGCATAACACCTTCAAGAGTGTCGCTTAACACCTCTCGGAGTGTTGCATAACACATTTAAGAGTGTCGCATAACACCTTTCAGAGCGTTGCATAACACCCTAAGAGTGGGAGTTTTTTAGAAGGATAGTAGAAATAACACTATATTGACGGTGAAAATACTATGGATAGCTACATTTTGACCACTCATGAGGCATAATTTACTGTTTAATTACTGTTTGAGCATTCGCTATTCCGCAGAATTGTTAGCATTTAGTGCAATACTCATAGCAAGGTTTCACCTTGAGAATGTTTATTCCCCTTTAAAGAGGAAAATTCTCACGTGCAGAACTATACCGCTTTAAGTAAGGGGTATTTCTGGGATGAAGTGTGCAACTGCATATAAAGTTGGCAGTTTGATCAACTTAAAATGCAGTGTAAAACTGCATGAAAAATCGATAAATTTTCCCGTATTCTACCTTCTGAAAAAGAGGCAGAAAGTTTTCGATTTGTACAAATGCAATGGAAATTAAATTGGTTTTTGAGGCCATAATATTCAGGCACTAGATTTAGACGTTCTTGTTAAATTTAATAATCTCTTTTCAGTAAGAGTTTTTCAAGCACCAGAAACACGTTTAACCTAATTTACTCTACAACATTTACAAAAACAAAACCCTTTTTGTACTCTAATTTTTCTAAAAATAAAACATGTCAGAAAAGCAAGTGCCCCACATGTTGGCCTGTCAACACTAGACTAGAGGTCTAAAAATGGTCTCTACATGGTTTAAACTTAAACATCATACCAGTAATAGTTTAAATTTAGGTGTATTATGGTTAATTTTTTTACAGAGCAAACGTGCTATAGAGAAAAATCTATCCCGTTTACCAGTCCCTTTACAGATTCAGCGTTCATGGCGCTACTTATGATATCACTTCAATCCTAATTTTTTTAGAATAAAAATACTAGCGTTGTGGTTTTAAAACCTAGAGACCATCAGAGACCATTTGATTATTGCCATAAGATTAGCAAACACAACAGGGCAGGGCTGCCATCGGAGGTGGTTTCCCTCACACCAAGAAGCACCGTTAGAGGCAGTGGGAGTTGGCCAGCCTTCCGCGTGTAGCTTGCGTGTAGTGACCGGGCCTTCGTCTGGTGCTGCCTAATGCCAATATTAATGAACTATGTCTATATTTATTCAAAACCAAGGAAATGAATATAAAAAAATCATCAAAAGCAAAACTAAATATAGATGGCGCAACAAAGAAGGTTAATTTAATGTTAAGTGTACACGGCGCCCACACTCTTCCTAATAGGCTCAAAGTGGTGGGCTTCGGTTGAATAAAAACATTTAGAAAACCCTAATAATAACAAAATTTATTCTGATCTAAAATTGCTTGCTTCTGCTGATATAAATTTGAAATACAAACAAAACTTTCATTAAAAACCCATTAATATCTCAACAATTTACTTTAAATTGTTGATTAACCCCGATTTAAATATAAGTTTATCCTTTTAAGCATCATTTTGCAATAATATCAAAGGATATGTTATTGATTATGGCTTATTTCACCTTTCTTTTACATTTAGATAAGCTAGCAAATGGTTAAATAAAGTATGCCCTTGCTACTCTGTAATAATCGGAGAGATATTAGTATTATACACTCTCACTAAGTGCCGTCTTTTGACGCTCTTTTCTATTTTGTGAAAGCCGAACTGGGCGCGGGAGTTCGGTCCAATGGTACATCGCAAGGTTGGTTCCCATTGTAAATTCTGTTCAATGGTAGTGAAAAGACATGACCATCTGAAGATGTATTTTCATTAATGGTAACTCTTTATCGTTAAATAACCAGGAACCTAACTTTGTAACTTCGCCAACATTATTGATTCAGGCCTGAGCGCGCTCCTATTTCGAGAATTTTTTTCGGTACCTTTTAATTCGCCGAGTGCAAAGAAAATATACGCTCCGGGAATGGAAGGTATGTCTCGGGGTTGGGTTGACCAAGGAATTTCCGGTCTATGCAATTTCAATGTAGCCTGCCTTTGGAGCGTACTAGGAGGGGAGAGACAAAAATTTACACTAGAGGAAGCTACACTTTCCATTCCTGGGGCGTGTATCTTCTTTGCCGAGTGCGTCCGAAAGGGGCGCGCTTTTGAACCTAAATTTCCTGCGAAATTTGAAACGCAGCAAAACTTGGCGTGAATATCCAAATAGTAGACGATGGTCATTCCCTTTTTAAAGGGCTGAGGGATGAGATTAGATAATAGAACATCAAGAATTATTAGAAAATTAGGGAATCGTTGTGACTTCTGAATATAAAATAAGGAATTTAAGAATGAAAAAACCCTTTCTATTCGTTTAATTTTTCTAGTAAGTTTTTTATTTTATCTCATTAAGAGTGTCGCCTAACACTATTAAGAGTGTCGCCTAACACTATTAAGAGTGTCGCCTAACACTATTAAGAGTGTCGCCTAACACTATTAAGAGTGTCGCCTAACACTATTAAGAGTGTCGCCTAACACTATTAAGAGTGTCGCCTAGCACTATTAGGAGTGTCGCCTAACACCGTTAAGAGTGTCACCTAACACTATTAAGAGTGTCGCCTAGCACTATTAAGAGTGTCGCCTAACACTATTAGGAGTTTCGCCTAACACTATTAGGAGTGTCGCCTAACTCTATTAAGAGTGTCGCCTAACACTATTAAGAGTGTCGCCTAACACTATTAAGAGTGTCGCCTAACACTATTAAGAGTGTCGCCTAACACTATTAAGAGTGTCGCCTAACACTATTAAGAGTGTCGCCTAACACTATTAAGAGTGTCGCCTAACACTATTAAGAGTGTCGCCTAACACTATTAAGAGTGTCGCCTAACACTATTAAGAGTGTCGCCTAGCACTATTAGGAGTGTCGCCTAACACCGTTAAGAGTGTCACCTAACACTATTAAGAGTGTCGCCTAGCACTATTAAGAGTGTCGCCTAACACTATTAGGAGTGTCGCCTAACACTATTAGGAGTGTCGCCAAACACTATTAGGAGTGTCGCCTAACACTATTAGGAGTGTCGCCTAACACTATTAAGAGTGTCGCCTAGCACTATTAGGAGTGTCGCCTAACACCGTTAAGAGTGTCACCTAACACTATTAAGAGTGTCGCCTAGCACTATTAAGATTCTCGCCTAACACCGTTAAGAGTGTCGCCTAACACCTGTAAGAGTGTCGCTTAACACGTTTAGCAGTGTTTTATAATTACCAATTTCTTAGTTATTTTATTTAAAGGAAAAATATGTTCTTTCATGAATATCATCTTTAAATAAATGTTTAACAAATAATTTTTTACTCTAATATTCAAACATTAATGGAAATAAAAGACCTTATTTAAGAAACCAGCCATATTATAAATTTCCATGTTTAATTTCAAAGGGTGTTTTTGAAGTGCTACTTTACACTGTATTTACACCTTAAATTGGCCACAAAAACTCAAGGTAATAAAAACTCTCTTTTGGGTGTTTTTACGGTGTAAAAAAAAGAGTATTCTAAATTTACACCCTTTTAACACATTTTTAACACTTCGATTTCTTAGAGTGTAGGAGTCTGCTTGAAGACGCGGTGGATTCAGAGAGCGCTGAGATGGTCCAATTGGTTGCATCGAGACTGTCTGAGAACAGTCACATGCTACAAGACTGGTTTACTATGACGAAGATAATTGACAAGAACCGCGAGGACATGCTCTCGATTTTGTTGGATCTTGAATTAGATGCGACCGCTGTCGTCGCACTTCCCGACGAGTTTAATAGCTTATTAGGATACGCAGTTAGGCAAGGAAAAATTAAAATTGTGCAGACAATTCTTAGCCATGGTGTCGATGTTAACAGACGTCATGAGGTTTCGGGCGACACCGTCTTACACCTGTCTGTTTTCTCGAGAAATCCTTACGGAGTTTCCTTACTGTTGAAGTACGGAAGTCTTGTAAACGTTTTAGACAATAAGGGAAATTCCCCATTACACAAGGCTGCAAATAAAGATACAGGAAAAATTAGAAGGAAGAGCAGCAAAGGTTTCTTAACACGCATAATAATTTCAAAATTTATTGATGGGGGAAATCTTAACACGGTGAATCACGAAAAACAAACGCCGTTTGATCTTGCTACTAGTAAGAAAAATATAATAGCCCTCGTGGCACTCTTACCGTTACAGCCTTTTGTTACATCGTTGGATTATGATTCGCGCAAAATCTTCTGGAAAAAATCATTACAATTGAAATTAGGTCTAACGGAAGAGAAATTAAAATCTACTGGTCTTCAAATTAAGAAGCGTCGCAAATCTAAACATCGCGACATGGAAGAACAGTTCGACAGCCTTGAAATATGCGCTGATTATTTTGTGGCCGATTATTTAGTCAACGAATTGAAAAAGATTAACCATGAAGACACTTTTATTCTTAACCTTATGATTGATGTCATAGTTAATGACGAATTTGATGTTGTGAAGAAATTCTTCAATCAATTAATATATCGTCATGAATTTGAAGAGGAAATTCTGCAACGCATTGGTTACTTTCTTCAACAAAAGGATAACGGTGAAGGACATACATGTAACATATCTTTACACCAGTTGGTGAAAGATCATCAGGAAAACATACTTGATTTCATGTTGAATTCTTTGAAAAACACTCCGTTATTTGTTCATCACCTTACGTCTCTTAATAAAAAATCGCAAACGGTGCTTGGCTCAACCATCGACAAAGAATACATCGAACTTTCTAACATCATTCTAAAATCTCTTCAAAATTGCTCTCCAGGCGACAGGAAAAGAATTTTAGAGGCAACTTTATATCAAGACAATGTGATAGAACAACGTCTTAAACCTCTGACAAAATTGATGGAGAACTTCGATTTTCTCGAAGACATTCGTAAAGAATTTGAAGAAACTGCACAGACGTTTCTTAAATTTAAAGATGCGGCGATTAATGGTAAACTAGACCAATTAAAAGAAATATTTCAGGAGGCTGATGCGGAGATGCGTCAAAGGTTAGCATTCGCTTCAGAAGAAACGAAGATCTTTTCTAGGTTTAATTGGTATCAGAATTATTACACTCTAAGAAATAGAGGTGTAAGTCTACACCTTTTTAACTCTTTTTGATGGTGCTAAATTCAACACCATTTCCAGTGTTGGTTTACAACCCAAAGGGTGTTAAATTACACACTCTAAGGTGTTCTTTAACACCTTTAAAATTAGTTTATATGGATCGAAATTTGACACCGTTTCAGTTGTTCCTTTACACCCCTGAAAGGATTTAATAACACTTTTAAGCAATGGGTGTCAAAGATAAGAGTGTCGCATAAAACCTTTAAGAGTGTCGCATAACACCTTTAAGAGTGTCGCATAACACCTTTAAGAGTGTCGCATAACACCTTTAAGAGTGTCGCATAACACCTTTAAGAGTGTCCCATGAAACCTTTAAGAGTGTCGCAAAACACCTTTAAGAGTGTCGCAAAACATCTTAAAGAGTGTCGCAAAACATCTTAAAGAGTGTCGCTTAACACCTTTCAGAGTGTCGCAAAACACCTTTAAGAGTGTCGCAAAACACCTTTAAGAGTGTCGCAAAACATCTTTCAGAGTGTCGCTTAACACCTTTCAGAGTGTCGCTTAACACCTTTCAGAGTGTCGCAAAACACCTTTAAGAGTGTCGCAAAACACCTTTAAGAGTGTCGCAAAACACCTTTAAGAGTGTCGCAAAACATCTTTCAGAGTGTCGCTTATCACCTTTCAGAGTGTCGCAAAACACCTTTAAGAGTGTCGCAAAACACCTTTAAGAGTGTCGCTTAACACCTTTCAGAGTGTCGCTTAACACCTTTCAGAGTGTCGCTTAACACCTTTCAGAGTGTCGCATAACACCTTAATATTGTCGCTTAACACCTCTCGGAGTGTTGCATAACACCTTTAAGAGTGTTGCATAACACCTTTAAGAGTGTTGCATAACACCTTTAAGAGTGTTGCATAACACCTTTAAGAGTGTTGCATAACACCTTTAAGAGTATTCCATAACACCTTTAAGAGTGTCGCATAACACATTTAAGAGTGTCGCATAACATCTTTCAGAATTTCGCTTAACACCTCTCGGAGTGTCGCTTAACACCTTTAAGAGTGTCGCTTAACACCCTTAAGAGTGTCGCTTAACACCCTTAAGAGTGTCGCTTAACACCTTTCAGAATGTCGTTTAACACCTCTCGGAGTGTCGCATAACACCTTTAAGAGTGTCGCTTAACACCCTTAAGAGTAGTAGGAAATTTCTCACGTGCAGAACTATACCCCTTTAAGTTAGTGTATTTCAGGAGTGAAGTGTGCTAATGGCTAACTTAATATGCATTAAGTCAGCCATTTGATCATCTTAAGATGCAGTGTAAAATTGCATGGAAAAATCGGTAAATTTTCCCGTATTAAACCTTCTGAAAAAAGGCAGACAGTTTGCGATTTGTACAAATGCAATGGAAATTAAATTGGTTTTTGAGGCCATAATATTCAGGCAGTAGATTTAGACGTTCTTCTTAAATTTAATAATCTCTTTTCACTAAGAGTTTTTCGAGCACCAGAAACGCGTTTAATCTAATTTACTCTACAACATTTACAAAAGCAAAACCCTTTTTGTACTCTAATTTTTCTCAAAATGATGATAAAACATGTCAAAAAAGCAAGTGCCCCACAAGTTGGCCTGTCAACACTAGACTAGAGGTCTGAAAATGGTCTCTACATGGTTTAAACTTAAACATCATACCAGTAATAGTTTAAATTTAGGTGTATTATGGTTTATTTTTTTACAAAGGAAACGTGCTATAGAGAAAAATCTATCCCGTTTACCAGTCCCTTTAGATATCCAGAGTTCATGACGCAACTATTGATATTACTTCAATCCTAATTTTTTTAAGAAAAAAATACTAGCGTTGTGGTTTTAAAACCTAGAACCATCAGAGAACATTTGATTATTGCCATAAGAGAAGCAAACACAACAGGGCAGGACTGCCATCGGAGGTGGTTTCCCTCACATCAAGAAGCACCGTTAGAGGCAGTGGGAGTTGGCCAGCCTTCCGCGTGTAGTGACCGGGGCTTCGTCTGGTGTTGCCTAATGCCAATATTAATTAACTAAGTCTATATTTATTCAAAACCAAGGAAATGAATATATAAAAGTCATCAAAAGCTGAACTAAATATAGATGGCGCAACAAAGAAGGTTAATTTAATGTTAAGTGTACACGGCGCCCACACTCTTCCTAAAAGGCTCAAAGTGCTGGGCTTCGGTTGAATAAAAATGTTTTAGAAAACCCTAATAATAACAAAATTTATTCTGATCTAAAATTTCTTGCTTCTGCTGATATAAATTTGAAATACAAACAAAACTTTCATTAAAAATCCATTAAAATCTCAACAATTTACTGTAAATTGTTTATTTCCCCCGATTTAAATATAAGTTTATCCTTTTAAGCATCATTTTGCAATAATATCAAAGGATATGTTATTGATTATGGCTTATTTCACCTTTCTTTTATATTTAGATAAGCTAGCAAATCGTTAAACAAGGTATCCCTTTACTACTCTATTATTATCGGAGATATATTAGCATTATACACACTCAGTAAGTGCCGTCTTTTGACGCTATTTCGTACTTTGGTAAAGCCGAACTAGGCGCGGGAGTTCGGTTAAATGGTACGTCCCAAGGTTGGTTTCCATTGTAAATTCTGTTCAAGGGTAGGGAAAAAACACGACCATCAGAGAAATATTTTCATTATTGGTAACTCTTTAACGTTAAACAACCAGAAAACCTGACCTTGTAACTTCGCCAACATTATTAATTCAGGCCTATTTCGACAATTTTTTTCGGTACCCTTTAATTCGCCGAATGCGTCCGCAAGGGGCACGCTTTAGAACCTAAATTTCCCGCGAAATTTGAAACGCAGCAAAACTTGGCGTGAATATCCATATAGTAGACGATGGTCATTCTTTTTTTAAAGGGCTGAGGGATGAGATTAGATAATAGAACATCAAGAATTATTAGATTTTTAGGGATGGAATCGTTGTAACTTCTAAATATAAAATAAGGAATTTAAGAATGAAAAAACCCTTTCTATTCGTTAATTTTTCTAGTAAGTTTTTTATTTTATCTCATTAAGAGTGTCGCCTAACACTATTAAGAGTGTCGCCTAACACTATTAAGAGTGTCGCCTAACACTATTAAGAGTGTCGCCTAACACTATTAAGAGTGTCGCCTAACACTATTAAGAGTGTCGCCTAACACTATTAAGAGTGTCGCCTAACACTATTAAGAGTGTTGCCTAGCACTATTAAGAGTGTCGCCTAACACTATTAGGAGTGTCGCCTAACACTATTAGGAGTGTCGCCTAACACTATTAGGAGTGTCGCCAAACACTATTAAAAGTGTCGCCTAACACTATTAGGAGTGTCGCCTAACACTATTAGGAGTGTCGCCTAACACTATTAGGAGTGTCGCCTAACACTATTAGGAGTGTCGCCTAACACTATTAAGAGTGTCGCCTAGCACTATTAGGAGTGTCGCCTAACACCGTTAAGAGTGTCACCTAACACTATTAAGAGTGTCGCCTAACACCGTTAAGAGTGTCACCTAACACTATTAAGAGTGTCGCCTAGCACTATTAAGATTCTCGCCTAACACCGTTAAGAGTGTCGCCTAACACCTGTAAGAGTGTCGCTTAACACGTTTAGCAGTGTTTTATAATGGTACAATACCGCCTGATTACCAATTTCTTAGTTATTTTATTTAAAGGAAAAATATGTTCTTTCATGAATATCATCTTTAAATAAATGTTTAACAAATAATTTTTTACTCTAATATTCAAATATTAATGGAAATAAAAGACCTTATTTAAGAAACCAGCCATATTATAAATTTCCATGTTTAATTTCAAAGGGTGTTTTTAAAGTGTTACTTTACACTGTATTTACACCTTAAATTGGCCACAAAAACTCAAGGTAATAAAAACTCTCTTTTGGGTGTTTTTACGGTGTAAAAAAAAGAGTATTCTAAATTTACACCCTTTTAACACATTTTCAACACTTCGATTTCTTAGAGTGTACACTGCATTTAATCTGGCCGTTGATGGGGGACATATTGAATCTGTGACTTATCTTATTCAAAACGGGTTCCCTCTAAACCCACCGTATTCCGATGAAAGGCACGAGCCGGAGGGTTAAGGTTCTTACAAGTTTAAAATTATCGTACCACCTTTGTACAACGCCATAAAAAATGGAAACATGAATATGGTTAAACATCTTCTGGAAAATGGGGCCAATATCAACGCGTTCTATGAATACTGGACTGCACTGGAATTCGCGATCCCGTACAAAAATTTACGGCTGCATTTTTGCTGTTAATTAGCTTTTTTTAGAATCTGCAATATATTGCAAATAAACTGGAATATTCTGGAATAATACTGGAATTAACCTGCAAAATGTTCAACTTCAGACACAATACACCTAAAAATAAATTCATTCAAAATTTACAACGGCCATACGAGTTTCTAAACCGGGCTTTCACGAATGAGGGGTGATCTTATTGGTTCGCTTAGAAATGCGCAGAGGCAGAATTTTAGTGTCAGAACGTTTTCAGCCAATGAAAAAATGTCACCTTTGAGTTTGTATTTCTGTTCACTAGATGGCGCTTGCTCCATTTTCAATCTGCCCCTTAACGGGCGTATATATATGGCCAGCTTGTTTATTTTATTTTTAGGTCTATTAAGATGCATTCCAGAGAGCAATGCAGAACATTTTAGACGTTTTGCAGAAAAAATATCTTCCGTTGGAAAACTCGATCAGTATATACAAAATTTAGCTACTCTATAATAGCTACCATACAGCTAGAAAACAGAGGGGAAATAGTAACTCCCGTAAGAAATCAGGATGTTTGTAGGCTCATTACAGGTACCTTCCAGATATTTTGTATGCATTTTACAGTCAGAAAGAGGTAATTTGTAGGATCATTGCAGGTGCATTTCCGATACTTTGTAGGATAATTGCAGGCGCGTTTCAGACACTCTGTAGGATAATTGCAGGCGCGTCTTAGATACTTTGAAGGATAATTGCAGGGGAGTTTCAGATACTTTGTAGGATAATTGCAGGTGCGTTTCAGATACTTTGTAGGATAATTGCAGGTGAGTTTCAGATATTTTGTAGGATAGTTGCAGGTGCGTTTCAGATACTTTTCATGATCATTGCAGGCGCGTTTCAGATACTTTGTAGGATAATTGCAGGTGAGTTTCAGATACTTTGTAGGATAGTTGCAGGCGCGTTTCAGATACTTTGTAGGATAATTGCAGGTGCGTTTCAGATACTTTTCATGATCATTGCAGGCGTGTTTCAGATACTTTGTAGGATAATTGAAAGTGAGTTTCAGATACTTTGTAGGATAGTTGCAGGCGCGTTTCTGATACTTTGTAGGATAATTGCAGGTGCGTTTCAGATACTTTTCATGATCATTGCAGGCGCGTTTCAGATTCTTTGTAGGATAATTGCAGGCGCTTTTCATATAATTTTTAGGAAAATTGCAGGCGCATTTCATATACTTTTCAGGATCATTGCAGGCGCGTTTCAGATACTTCTTAGGATAATTGCAGGCGTGTTTCAGATACTTTTCAGGATCATTGCAGGCGCGTTCCAGAGACTTTGTAGGATAATTACAGGCGCTTTTCATATACTTTGTAGGCAAATTGCAGGCGCGTTTCAGATACTTTTCAGGATCATTATAGGCGCGTTTCAGATACTTTGTAGGATCAATGCAGGTGCTTTTCAGATAATTTTTAGGATAATTGCAGGTGTTTTTCATATAATTTTTAGGATAATTGCAGGCGCATTTCATATACTTTTCAGGATCATTGCAGGCGCGTTTCAGATACTTTTTAGGATAATGGCAGGTGCTTTTCAGATACTTTGTAGGATAATTGCAGGCGCTTTTCAGATATTTTTAGGATAATTGGAGGCTCGTATCAGATACTTTGCAGGACCATGGCAGGCGCGTTTCAGATACTTTGCAGGGTCATTGCAGGTGCGTTTCAGATACTTTGCAGGGTCATTGCAGGCGCGTTTCAGATACTTTGCAGGGTCATTGCAGGCGCGTTTCAGATACTTTGCAGGGTCATTGCAGGCGCGTCTCAGATACTTTGTAGTACTGAAATTTTGGATTTTCAGTTTGTAAAATTAATAAATTTTTACCTCTCCGAGTGACGATGTCGTTACGGAGAGGTATAACACTGTACGTGTCTTTTTGTGTGCCTGTCACCGCGTTCGCAGTTGATAAATCGGAGCAAGCGTGTTCGTAGAGAGATACATTGGTTTCTACTCCACTATCGTCGTTAGGGTTGAGGTGTATGAGACGATCGCCTAAGGCTACGAGAAACGATAGCTTCCAAATGGCAAGGCTTCCACCAAAGATTCACGCAATTGCGTGTTTTCTAATTTATTATTGTTAATCAGTCGCCTTATATACCAACTTTCCAAAAATTGCTAAAGAGGCTTAAGCTTGAGTTCAAACGTCAACAATAGCTATGTTTAAAATGATTTTAGGAATAAAGTTTCTTAAAACGATTTAACTAGAATTAAGGTAAATTTATGACGATTAAATTAATAAATATCAATTAAATTTATTTAAATAATTATAAATAGCCTCTAAATTGCGTCTCGACTTGTAGAGGTTTATTTTGGATTCCCAACTTGTACTCATCCCTTACAAAAATATTAAGCTGTAATTCATCTGCATACACGCTTTTTTATCGCTACCACGCTGTAATATGTATACATTAAGGCTACATTTTCTGCAGCTCAAAAAACGGGAAAAATTCACAGCATTTCTAGACTGCCGTTTTTACATTTTCTGTTTGTTAACTGTTAACTGTCTAGCCTGGCAGAAATATGCAGCGCAATTCTGCAAACGCCATGCAAAAGTAGAAATACCAGCTGCTAGTTTAAAACTGTAATTTGTCCGTTTTTATAGACAAGTTACAGGTCTGCAAAAGTGATGGAAATGTAGAAATCCAGCTGCTAATTTAGAACTGTAATTTGACCATTTTAATAGACATGTTATAGGTCTGCAAACGTGATAGAAAAGTAGAAATCCTGCTGCTAATTTAAAACTGCAATTTGACCACATTTATAGACATGTTACAGGTCTGCAAAAGTGATGCAAAAGTAGAATTCCAGCTGCCAATTTAAAACTGCAATTTGACCACATTTATAGACATGTTACAGGTCTGCAAAAGTGATGGAAAAGTAGAAATGCAACTGCTAATTTAGAACTGTAATTTGACCATTTTTATAGACATGTTACAGGTCTGCAATAGTTTTAGAAAAGTAGAAATCCAGCTGCTAATTTAAAACTGCAATTTGACCATTTTTATAGACATGTTACAGGTCTGCAAAAGTGATAGAAAAGTAGAAATCCAGCTGCTAATTTGAAACTGCAATTTGACCACATTTATAGACATGTTACAGGTCTGCAAAAGTGATGCAAAAGTAGAATTCCAGCTGCCAATTTAAACTGCAATTTGACTATATTTATGGACATGTTATAGGTCTGAAAGAGTGATGGAAAAGTAGAAATCCAGCTGCTAATTTAAAACTGTAATTTGACCACATTTAGAGCCATATTGCAGGTATTCAAAAGTAGGACATTTTACTTGAATTGAATACCTGCAATATGTCTATAAATGTGGAATAGCTACAGCTTTAAATTTTAAGCTAGATTTCAACTTTTCCATCACTTTTGCAGACCTGTAACATGTCTATAAAAATGGTCAAGTTACAGTTTAAAATTGGCAGCTGGATTTCTACATTTCCGTCACTTTTTCAGACTTGTAACATGTCTATAAATATGGTTAAATTACAGTTTTAAACTAGCATCTGGTATTTCTACTTTTCCATAAGTTTTGCAGACCTGTAACATGTCTATAAATATGATCAAATTACAGTTTTAAATTGGCAGCTGGATTTCTACTTTTCCATCACTTTTGCAGACCTGTAACATGTCTATAAATGTGGTCAAGTTGCAGTTTTAAACTAGCAGCTGTTATTTCTACTTTTGCATCGCGTTTGCAGAATCGCGCTGCATATTTCTGCCAGTACAGACAATTAACAGTTAATAAACAGAAAATGTAGAAACGGCAGACAATTTGCAGTTCTGGAATTGCTGTGAAATTTTCGCGTTTTTCGACCCTGCAGAAAATGTAGCCTTATTACAGCGTGGTAGCGATAAAAAAGCGCGTATGCAGATGAATTACAGCTTAAAATTTTTGTACGGGATTGATTATAAATTTGGCGAAATTTTGGAATTCCTGCTAAACTATGACGAAAACATTGTAGCTCTTGATGATGCCCTTCTTGCGGCGTCCGAAAGAGGTTACTCTGATATCGTTATTAAATTGTTAAATGCCCATGCCGATGTTAACATTGCAGGTGAAAATGATAACACACCACTTCACTTTGCCGCGTTACACAGAAATGAAAAAGTTGTATCAGTCTTGCTTGTAAAAGGTGCAGAACTTAACGTGGAAAATGAGAACGGTCAGTCTCTGCTTCATCTAGCGGCTGAAAAAATTAGCGTCGAAGTGGTTAGTTTACTGTTGGACAAAGGCGCTCAATTCAACGTGGTTAACGAAGACAAAGACACCCCTTTGCATCTAGCAGTTAGGGAAAACAGTTCCGATGCGGTTGCTTGTTTAATTGAAAATGGAGCCGACATTTTTGCTGAGAACAAAATAAATGAGATTCCTTTAGACATGAAACCAAGCATAATTCGGTACAAAGACGAGTCATAGTCAATCTTCGTCTGTAGAATAGGGGTGCATTAGCACAAGCCAAATATTTCCAAATTAATAGTTCTATATACTGAATTATTGATATCAGTCTCATTATTAAAGGTTAATTTTGCTTAACATAATATTATGTCTTAAAACAACTGCCTTTTTCTAAATATGAAAAGGAAAAATAGTAAATTATCTCAAATTACAAAATAATACCATTTAACTAGTCTTAAAAACGAAGAATATTGTGCTGCCATTGCGCTAATGGTGTCTGCTAAACCGAACCTCTTACCCCTACGGGATTGGTTGAATTCTCACAGGCTGAGAGAGGTAAGGGTAAGGTAGGGGTAATAGTTTCGATTTAGCAGACGCCACTAAACCAATGGTTGCATGCACAGTAGTCCTCGTTTTTAAGATTAATAAAATGCTAATTATTTTGTAATAAGATATCATTTATTTTTGTAATATTTAACTTGTATATTTAGAAAAAGGCTGTGATTTTAAGTTATAATGTTATGTTACTAAACTTTTCCTATAAATAATTATCAATGAGCACGTATAAGGAGAGCCAAAAAGGGAATGAAAGGTAACTATAAGGACACAGACCGGCATCTCTCATACACACCGCACAGCAGAGGCGCCAAACGTCACGTGATCCGTTAAGAACACTGTACGTAAACAAATTTCTCTGATTTATTTTTCTCTCTGTTGCGCCGAGTGCGTATGTGCGGAACTCTGGGAGGATTGGCTGACAGAGAATTTGGTCTCACCGAGCCTTCTCCTCCTCATACCTGCTCACTGAACATTATGGAGAGATGCGGGTTCTTATCTAAAATATAATAAAATCGCCAGTAGAACCCACTGTATTTCGGTCCTACCACCCTTTTTGCAAAACCTGTATTTTATTGTCTTGTGTTGAAATGGCCACTTGCTTAAAGCGGGAAAATTATTATCTTTGAAATAATTTTCGCGGTTCATCCGAATGATCACTCGAAAATTAAAATTAAAGATTGTTTTGTGTCTGATATGTATATGCAACAATGATTGAAACGTCGCTTAATTATCAAAACGTTCCGTAAATTTTTAAGGATACTTTATTGAAATATATAAATCAATTACTTTGATTATGATATGAGTAACAAGAGTAGCATGGCTGATATTACACTTCTAATCAGTCGGGGGGTTTTAATTTGTTATACTAATATGAAACTTTAATTAAAATAGTTGCTTAGAGATGGCTTGGTTTAATAATTAGTTACATGGTTACATTAAAATAATTATATATTAACGAAATATAACTTTATCATTTTAAATGATTATGTTTAATAAAATTAGATTTCTTAGGTTGTATTTCTCTTAAATTAAACATTTATATTATAATGAAGCATACGCCTGTTGTTTCGCCTTACTCAAATCGGATCGTTAGTATATAAAGGTTTTGAATCGCAGTCATGGATAAGAAAAGCGCAATTGCGTGAACTTTTGGTAGAAGCCCCGCCATTGGGAAGCTAGCCGATCACCGCGTACATCTTAACCTTAGCGATGATGATGGAGTAGAAGCCAGTATGTACAGACTAGTGTCCATGTGCGATGGACAAAGAGCAGAAAATGTAGGTGTTTAGAAGCCAGTAGGTACCAAAGAGCGTAGAAATAGGGGGAGTAGATGGCTTGGCTGGAGTGTTCACCCTTTGAAAGTTTACCTCTAAGCTTTTGGTGTGTGCGCATTTTTCTCTGCCCAGTTATTGGTCGAAATACGGTGAACCGGACATTAGTACGATAATATAACAAACATTAAATAAGATAAGCGCAAAAAAATGCCTTGCCAAAGCTGCTAGCTTCAACTCCCCCTCTTCATACCCTCTTTGTGGGTACAGACTGGTGTCCGTGTGGATTGGGAAAAGAACAGATGTAGGTGGTGTTTAGAAGCCAGTAAGTGCAGACTGGTGTCCAAGTGGGATGAACAAAACCAGAATATGTTGTCTATCTGGGACAGTCAAAGCCCATAAGATGGTGTTGTTAGACTGACAATTGAATTGTGGCCAGTGTAAGTGGAATACAATTTTCCAGATTTCCGGGAACTGTGCATGCGGTCCGGAAAGTGAGAAGACGTTTGCTCCGATTTTCAAACTGCGAACGCGGTCCCCTGGGGTGTAACAACAGGCAGACATACAAACACACACACAGACAGACAGAGACGTCGAAATTAGAACCTCTCCATGGCATACGTCACTCGGAAAGGTAAAAAAGGGTAACGAAGAGCCATATAACTCAGGTTAGTTTTCGGTTTATGGGTGTCATCGTTGATTTACTACTAATCGGAAAATGAGCTTGAGTTTCTGATTAGAGTAAATTAATCCGTAACAGTATAATTCATTATTATAAAACTAAATTAGAAAAAATTGTCTGAATCCATGACTTCTAAATTTTGTTATGAATGGCATTGTGTCACGTTTGAAAGTGCACATTATTTTTTAGCGCCATCTAAAAAGTTATGCATTTATATGGAACATTTACTACCCCCAATTTTACCCCCACTTCACCGCCCTTTTTCCCCTCATTCACCACTTTTTTAGCGCCTTTCCCCCTATATTACCCCCTTTTTCCCCACCTCTATTACGGCTGGCTGGGCGTCTTTACTCCGTCCTATCCCGGCCATTTTTGTGTTAATGCATTCAAATTCATAAATAAGGCTCTGAAACGCGAACAGATGGATCTGCGTAGCTAAATTCAGTTCTATTTCGTAAATTTACAAATCCCCGAGGGTACTCGAACCTACCATCGTTAACGCTACCGATCAGAAAACCGATACGCAACCACTGAGCCACAGACCCTTTTACTGTTACATTGCTTTTTAAAATAAGAGAGACAAAACCATCCCGAGTCCCGACGCGTTTAGGGGCTAAAGCTAGCAAGAGAGAGAACTTAAATAATCGCCCACTGCCACGTTAATATGACGTTCAGTCAGCATCAAAATCACGTCTGAAGCTTCTTATCGTAAAACCTTATCAGTCTTGAATGTAGAGAGAAACGAATTAGCATTCAAAGTTCACCATGAGTTAACCAATGATATCGTCTCATAAAATTTCGTCTGCTTAGTTAAGCGAGCATTCCACGTTCACAAGTGAGATTAATGATAACTTTATAAATAATGATGTAGTTTAATTATGTTTAAAATTAACCGATTGAGGAAGTTACAATAGTTTAATAAATATTATTGTGTAATTTAATTAAGATTAAAATAAACATATATTCACGGGTGAGATTAGTGATAACTATAAATAATGATGTTTCAAGTAAGTTAGTTGAGGAATTTACTGTAGAATAATTAATATTATTCTTTAATTTATTTGATATTATACTTTAATTTATTTAATACTAGACTTTAATTTATTTAATACTAGACTTTAATTTAAATATTATACTTTAATATTATACTGTAGTTTATGATAACTTTACAAATATAGCTTAGTTAAGTTTAAAATTAACCGATTGAGGAAGTTACTATAGTTTAATAAATATTATTCTGTAATTTAATTTAGATAAAGTTCTGTAGGTTAAGTTTAAAATGAACCTAATGAGTAAGTTATTGTAGTTTATTACTAGATTGATTTTATTCTTAATAGGAATGCTATTTTATTAACAATGAAAAAAACCCCGAAAATTCAAAATTAACCGGGGTTATCTTATAGTGAATATAGTAATACTAATTCTTGTCACTAGATGGCGGTAAAAAGTGTAGTATGACTGGGTCATCTTGTTTTTAGTTTTACTTGTTTTTTTCCCTTTGCAATCTCAAGAGCGGGAAAAGGTTTATCTTCTGGTTGGTATTTTAAAGTAGGGTAGGGAATACCATATTCGTATCATCCTCTGTTTTTTATCAAGTGTGCTTTAAGGAGATGAAGTAATAAACACAAGGAACAAGTTTAAATCGAGAGTGAACTAAGAAGAGATTTATTTAGTAGATTAGACCGTTAGTATTTGCTCAGACACATTATCAGAACAGTTTATCGTTACTTATCTTTAAAATTTTTGAAATTACTATCTTGTTTCCCTTAGATCCATCTCGATTTCATTTCTTCAAATTCCTACTTTAAATGCAAGCAATCAGCCTAGTGATTATCCGGGTTTCAATTTTCAAACATAAGGATTGCAACTTGTGCAGACATTTTACATTCTAACAAGTGTAGTTGATTAGGGGCTCAGTATTTTTATAAATATGATATAAATAAACGTTGAGAAACCGTTTGTATAAAGCTATTTAGTGTAATTTAAATCGACTACAAATAAGTTTACTTTCTCTTTCTTAAAAGGTGTTCTAATATCATTAAAAAACTTCCTCTATCTTGATTTTCAATCAATATTATCTCATTTATGAAACAAGTGTTTCATAGAACGATGCATGTATATGAAATGAAGAAGTATTGAAAAGAGCTGTGTTACATAGTGTAGAAACAGGGATAGATTTATTTTTTTAAGACGGAATGCACAACGTTTGGCCTTTACTTCAGTCCGACTCATAGCCGAGTATATAGCCCCTTCCTTCAACACGTAACCAAAAAATTAAATTATCTTATTGGCTCACTAAAACTACGTATTGGTGACGTTGCTGACAAGGAGGGCCAAAAATACGTAATTCCTGTTTACCTCTGTCGCTATGACTACGACCCCTCTTGCGTTGAACAGATAAGCGTCTTCACAGGGGTTCAAAATGGAGCCGTCTAAAAGCGAGGATCCGGAAATTATTCGGGAATTGTTTTTAATAGCAATTAAGAAGGTAGTTAGTGAATTTGGTGCCGGTGTTTTGGATTTGGAGTACATCTGTAAGGGTGAAAAGTGTTCGCTAATTCTTTCTTAAGCCAATCATGTCCTCTATGCTCATGATTTTGTAAACGAAATTGATGAAGTTAACCAAGGCTTAGTGAATGGCCAGGAGTTTTGTGAGCTTAGTGTATGGTTAAAACCTGTTCGTGTTGTAATATCTATGAAGACTTTTACTCAATTCTAACTTACTTTTAAGTTTCTCGGGTCTTCCCCGTTTTTTTCAGTTGCAAGCCCTATGTCTTGTGTAACTTCCATTTTTAAACAATGTTCTTTCAAAAATTACAATCCGAGCCCATTCCAACTTGGCAGACGAAGGGGCAGACGACGTTTCTTTGACCCGGATATACATACAATGCCATAACGAAAATAAGACCCGCCTCTTCTTTCATATCCCTGATCCCTCCTTCACGGGTAAGGGGGTCGTGGACTTAGACGTGCACCCGAATAACCCTGTTACCCATTCCGTCTTAAAAATAAATCTATCCCTGGTAGAAATTATTAACTACTTTTGGTTAAATATAGTATATAAATCAATATATTACCAGCAACTTGCACAAACTTTATGTTAAAGAGTAAGTAAAGACATTTTGACTACTCCTTAAATTTCTATAGAAATCATACATTTCTATAGATTTCAACGTCCTCATTCAGAATAAAACAAATTTTCACCAAAAATCCACCTCTAAATATTTAAAAATTAACTTCAAATATTGATAAAAAAAGAGGTGCTAAAATTGCCCCCAAATAGAATTGAATTTGTCTCTGCTGTCATAGCTTAGGGATTTAGACCGCTCTGATAGTAGTAAAATTGGTACTTTTCTTTCCATATTTTCCCACCAGTTAGTATCTCGCCTCCTACTGCTTACGAGCGTGTTATACGCGGGGTAACGCGGCGCTTTCGGGCTTTCGGCCCGGCATCGGCGATGTCAGCCGATGAAGCGATGATCCCATACAGTCGCCGAGGCTTAGTGAGTTTCAACCAACTATTATCATTGCACCGTTTCCTTTAGAACTCAAACACTGTTTATTTCTTAACGTTCTAAAACACGTCCATCGTAGTTTATTTTACAAGCGTAAAACTCATGGCGCCAAACATTGCAACTGCTGATGTGCGGCCATAAGGTGTGAAAAGGCTAATATTGAGATATAGTAGGAAACCGAAGCGGTGTGGGAGTTTTTCACTAGCCGCGGTAGTATTTGGTAGTATCCAGTCTGAAATATTTTGTTAGAGGGACTGAATTAGACACGCCTTCCCATTACAAACCAATGCATTATACCAGCCAATAACGGAGCCAGCTCTCTTGACGTCAGATCTATATTGCACGTGTTCAATGTTTACAAAAGTTGCCTTTTCTAAATCTCGTTTTGTTTTCATTATAATTCAATAACCGCTCGTCGGATTTTTATAAAACTTTAGAAATGAACATTTTACAGTTCATATTTACCAAAAATGATGGAATTAACATTTCCAGGAAAATGTCTTTACTTACTCTTTAAGACGGAAATAATTGCAACAGGATCTTAAAGGGAGGGTGAAGTGGAAAATCAAGTGATTTTTTATAGATTCTTTTACATATTATAAGGCCAGTCTGCATAGTAAAACATCCAGGAAATATCTTCGATCAATTTTAAAAGTCAATTATGGTTACTTGTACTTTATGCGAGTGGTTACTTGTACAAAAGACTAGCTTCACCAATATTTCACTTCCTAGTCTATTTCGAAGCTTACTCCAGGTAAATGTAACCAAATGAGTGATAAGACAAACTGAAGGTCTGGGAAAAAATTAAACTGAAATATGTCAAAACCATGGATAAAGAATGCACCTGAAATTTGTTAAAGGATAGAGCGGCTAATTCTTATTATCCGATATATACTCAGTTCCAGCTTCGGTTTTCAGTACACGTAAAGCTAGAGACTCTATGTAACGTGCTGACAAAAGACGAAAGAAATACCAATGTTAAGGATCTAAAAGCTCGAGATTTAAATCCTGAAAATGAGTATTTCGTTCGTCTCCTGTCAGCACGCACAAAGCTACATGCATAGAGACCAAGCTTTACGCGTGCTTATAGTCAAAGCTGGATCAGATTATAAACAAAATAAGCTGCCGTCGAAGATAGGGAGTTGCCTGTCCTATAGCGTGAAAACAAATTTCCTAGCGCGCATTCTTAATCCATGCCAAAACCATGATTGTTGTTAGAAAGAGGCCTTTACTAGTTAAATTTCTTAAACTATTTGTTGGAAAAGCAATCCTTAAAAAAATGAATAAATATTTGATTTTAATGAAATGGTTTTTTTAAAAAAATCACTTGATTTAAATCCAACTGGTTTAAATCAAACAACCCTGCTACCCCTGGTAATACTTTAGGTGTATTACGTTCTTTTTCAGTTTTAGTAACATTTATCATTAATTGCCTTTTTTCGTACAATTTTTTATTTCATTTTTAGCCATAGGCACTTTAAATCACTAATTTCTAAGCCATAATGTGCAGTGTAAGGTTACATTAAGTATTGTTAATACGTTTCTGATGCTCATTTGTTAAATATTTGATTATTTTTTTCATTTCTATTCTACAAGCTGATTTTCATTGACAAAGTATTACTCATCTACCTGTCGGAAAATCAGCGGGTGTAATAGTGATCCTTATAATAATAACTTACGGGATGAGAATTTATCATGTCTCTTGCCTCTATTAATCCATTTAGTTATAATTTAAAACGCATTTTATAAGTTATTTTTCAGTGCTACTTTAGGGAATTTCACTTGAACGTTTTCTTATATTTGAATTTATTTATTTTTTTTTAGGTTTTTTTTTTAAATTACTTTTAACGGTTCGTTCCAATTTTAAATAGTCGTTAATTTATTTTACGAGTAAAAATTTTTACTGCTTGGGTGAAACGTTTCTTTTACTTTTATGAAGTATTGGTTACGTAATTAAGGAGTGGGGTCTTATTTTTATTACGAGACTTTTTCAAAATGGGAAAGTTTGTGCGATAAGTAATTTGTGAACGCCCCTACATTCCTTAATGAGTATATTTAAGATGTGTTTTATGATTTCCTTTCGAGTAAGTGTAATTTCAATCCCTACCACAATATACTTGTAAATTCGTGCAATGTTATTAACATCTCATTTTAACCAGTTATGTAAATTTATTAACTTTGTTTGTTGAGTCTCCAGCATGGCCAAGTATTTCTAATTCTAAAAATAATTAAGGAGCTAGTACATACGTTATTTGAGTGATGACTTAAACGGGTGAATGGGTTCAGTCACCCAAACAGAATTTCGAGCAAATTGTTTTTTCTTTTTTTGTCAAAAGCTTTCTTCCTGGCATGAGAACGACGACGAATATCTTTAAAATATGAAGTAATTATTTCTGTTGCGAGTACCGCTATCGCTGTTGCGAGTAATACAAAGTAAAGCTTTGTTGCTTCAGAAATTATTTGTATGCCAAGTGGACTCCAAGTGTCAGTTTGTGCTGGTTGCTCAAACATCTTTCTTCTATGAAAATTCTCCTTACGTAGTACAAGGGTGTCCTGACTAGTTTCGTGGACGAGAAGCGCTCTGAAATACAAAATTGTTTGAGTTTAGCTGAAAAAAATAATAATTTAAAACCAATTCAGCTTTGCTCGAAACTTGAAAATACAAAAACGCATTCTGGCTTGCAGTTGCATCCTACTGTAACTGTATAAGGAGGATTAATGTCACAAATGATGAACCTTGTACAACTATATATGCTAGTATTATTTGCTTTAGTTTTATAAAACGTAAATTTTTCTATGTAAGTGTCCATTGAGAGTTTTTTTTAACAACGATGAAGTCATTATGGGAACCGAGGTCTTTTGATTGAGTGTTTACTTGATAAATATTGCTAACAATAGAAATAGTATAACACTGAATCACAAAATGTAGAGTAAACCATTAGACAAAAACTGCAATTTTTCCGAACAAGTGCAGAGTTTGACTGAGAAAATAAAATTTGTGTTGGACTCAATTTAAATGGGTAAAACTCTATAGGGTAAAAGTTTTATATTATTACACGATGATTACTTGTTATTGTATTGCATAATTTATATGTATTTACCCAAGCTTTTCGCCAAAATAGCATAGCCTGAATAAACTTTTTGAAAAGTGTTTACATACACTGTATTGAATTTTTCTATCAAATGAGTATTTGCCCCAAGTTTGAACTTATTTCCAAATGGTATGTCGTTTGAAGGGTCTCCGATATGAACATAATGATTTTTTTTCTTCGCAAAAAGCTCGTCATAAGTTTTATCAAGTAAGAGCATGATACTTGAGGAATATGCCACAAGAATCATTTGTTCATCGACGAAATGTTTAGTAAACATTTGAAAATCTTTAGGATTTTCGTAGAATTTGTTGTCAACGAAAGTCATTTCCATATTTTCTAAAAATTTGCAGATCCCGATGGGCTGAAAAAGTCATGGATTTAATGAATAAAGAAAAAAAGCGATGTCATAGCTTGTGCACAGACAGATTTCATAGTTTTGTGCACAAACAGAAGTCATAGACTTGGGCAAAAAAGATGTCATAGACTTGTGCACAAACAGATGTCATAGTCTTGCTCAAAAAGAGATGTCATAGCTTGTTCACAAACAGAAGTCAGAGACCCGAGCACAAAAAGAAGTCTTTATATAGCTTTATTCACAAACATGTGTCATAAACAGGTGCACAAAAAGCTTCCATAGACCTGTGCACAAAAATATTCCATAGATCTATGCACAAAAAGATTCCATAGACCTGTGAACAAAAATATTCTGTAGACCTGGGCATAAACTTATTCCGTAGGACAGTGCACTAACAGAAGTATAACACTTGTAAACAAACCGATGTTATGTGCAAAAACAGATTTCATAGACATTGGCAATCTAGTTTAATTATTTTAATTGGTAATCTAGTTTAACTAACTTTAATTGATAATCTAGTTTAATTATTTTTAATTTGTATTCTAGTTTAATTAACTTTAATTGGTAATGTAGTTTAAATATCTTTAATTTGTAGCAGAGATAGATTTAATTTTAGAAGTAGGAATGGTGAACAGAGTAATCTGGGCGCGCGCCAAAGTCCCGGGCCCCCTTCCCCGGGACGGAGGGGTGTGAAAGTAGAGGCGGATCATAGGGACAGGTAAAAAGGAGTTGCGTATTTTTCGCCATACTCGTCAGCAACGTCATCAAAACGTAGTTTAAGTGAGCCAATATGATAATTTAAACTTTTCGTTACGTGTTGAAGGGAGGGGCTCTATACTGGGCTTTGAGTCGGACTGAACTAAACGCTAACCGTTCTCCATTCCTTCTTCTAAAATTAAATCTTTTACCTGTTTGTAGTCTAGTTTAAATATCTTTAAATGGTATCTAGTTTAATATCTTTAATTGGTAACCTAGTTTAATATCTTTAATTGGTAACCTAGTTTAAGTACCTTTGGCAATCTAGTTTAATTATCTTTAATATACTTATTGGATGTAACATGTCGTCTGATTTTAACATCTGCAATTGCTGATCAAAAGAGGAGATTTAATTCCATATCTAGAAAAATAAGTTAGTTGACTCGGATAGGTAATATTTTGGTTATCCCAACTTGTTGGCAAACTAGTTTAATTAATCTTAATGGTATACTCCTATTGGATAGAATCCCGTTGGACCGAATTCAGATTTGTACAAGTGTAGCCAAATTTAAGAAAATGTATAGCCCAAAGAGCGATTTTCTGCTCAATGGGAATATTTATATGGAAGAGCTTTCGACTGAATGGGATGGGTTTACACATATAAAATCATAGATTTTTCCTTGAGTTGCCGAGCTCCAGTGGCGCATTGAATAGAGTGAGTTGGATGATCGAAGAAGTTAAGCAGCATCGAGCGCCGTCAGTATTTGGGAGGGAGATCTCTTAAAGGTTAAGTTAGGTTAATAATATTTCATAAGAAAAAGTAAAATGTTACGCCTTTTTGAAAATATTGAGGTGTATCTTCATTGACTTTCCAAATTAATATGCCTTTTCCAAAGGTTAGGTTAGTAATATTTTATAAAAAACTAAAATGGTACGCCTTTTCCAAAATATTGAAGTTATATTCATTAACTTTCCAAATAAATATGCCTTTTCCAAAAAAATTACTATTTATATTCACTTCCGATATAATAATAATAATATTGTTCTTCATTTTTGTACTAAGATATTCGCATTATGAAACCATTAGATCTGGTCATACGAATAAATACTAACTTAAAAAAAAAATTTGAAAAAAAAAACCCCAGAAATGAAAGGAAATTTCATGATTGGAAATCCGCCCAAATTGCGGTATGCGGTCCAATGGGATTCGGTCGAACAAGACATTCGATCCAATGAGATTCGACCCAATGGTACACAATCATTTTTAATCAGCAATCTAGTTTCATCATCTTAAATTGGTATTCTAGTTTAATTAATTTTAATTGGTAATCTGGTTTAATTATTTTTAAATGGTAATCTAGTTTAATTTTTTTAATTGGTTATCTAGTTTATTTATCTTTAATTGGGAATCAAGTTTAATTATCTCAATCTAGTATCATAATCTTAAATTTGAAATCGAGTTTAATTATCTTTAATTGAAATCTAGTTTAATTATATTTAATTGCTTTATGTAACTTTAATTGGTAATCTAGTTTATTTATCCTTAAAGAGTAATTTAGTTTAATTATCTTTTATGGGTAATCTTGTTTAATTATCTTTAATTATTAATCTAATCAGAGGTGGATTAGGGGAAGTTATGAACGAGCCATAGGGCTCACTGTGGGGGCATTTTATTTACGAGAGAGAGGAAGAGGAACGGCTGGGGAGGGTTAAAATTCCTCCCCTCTATCAACGGAGTAAGATTAAGGTCTCTACCTGGTGGATGTTAAGAGAAGTAACACGGGAAATTGAGAAAATGGCCTCCGTAGTCGAGCTTGAAAACTCTTCGCGACCTATTATGAGTATTAACAGCTCTAAAAGTTATGAAGAAGTATCAACTCAATGTAATTTTTATTTAATGGTCAAACAAAATATGAGAAATAAGTCTGTAGGTTGTAACATAGATAAAAAACCGACAAAAAGTAGCGAAAAATTGGAAAAGATAGCTAAGCCTTTGCCGCGCTTTAAATCAGTTTCAACCCAGTGCTTGACTTTAATAAACCCCGTCACAATACCACCAATGAAATCGGATGTTAAACGGAAAGGTATTTACCCTGCTTTGGAACTTAAAAAATGGGCCACCAACGCTACTCTAGTTTCAGAGGAAGTCACAAAATAGCTGAGATCATTTTTTAATTGTTCTATTAACTTCTTAATAATGGGAAAGTCCGCGCCTCCCGACGATTGTTCCATTTCTAACTATAAACGACTCTTGACTGAGTAAGCCTTGTACATCATACACTAAAGCAGACGCTATTTTCAATCCGTTAGGTGGCGATATCGTTACCCTGCTATCCTCGCGAATTCTCTCTCATTTTTGGGGGGGCTTAAAAATAAAGAGTAGCTCTATGTTCCCCCATCGCTTTTATAAAGCATTTGCCCATCCAGAAATTCGGCCTCTTTCGTAACTTCCCCTAATCCACCTCTGATCTAATTTAATTATTTTAAAAGTTAATTCAGTTTAATTATCTTTAATTAATAAACTAGTTGTATTATCTTTAATTGGTAATCTAGTTTAATTATCTTTAATTAGTAATCTAGTTTTATTACCTTTAATTGGTAATCTAGTTTAGTTACCTATAAGAGGCCTTCTCTAAGGGAGCGCTCGGATCCGAGAAATGAAATCGCTAAAATGACAACTGAGTATCAGCGCATTAAGTGAACTTATTATTACATAACCACACGCAGATTAAAAATTTTATAGCTTAAAAATACTATTAATTTAAAAAACGTTGGCTCTTGGAATCTATGTTTCAATATAGCGAGCATTGCTCTTAGTAACTCCCTATGAAATAAAGTGCTTAAAACCTATAGCGAGTAATAATTATATGGGCTAGGGTATAAAAGTTAGTGCTGTGCGAGTACTCGGCTCGATACTCGATAAGAAAATTTCTGAGGCTCGAAAAAGTTTCGAGTATTGAACCTAGGCTCGGTAAATACTCGAACCTACTTTTGGAAGGCCTATAACTCTGTAAATGGGACGAAGTGCAGCTTAGAAATTTTCCTTTGGGACTTGGCGCGAAGTAGAACAATGGCTAGCTGCGATTTAGGTGACAAATTAGTTTCTACTAGATTCTGAAGAAGATATTAGGCCTGATGAAGATCTGGTTTGTTTAATTTAAAGGTAACTAGACTAATACCGTCTGGGAATTGTTTGAAGTAGATGGTGTGCTAAATTACTCTAAATGTTTATTATGAGAGAGAACAGACAATGGGAAAAAACTAGAAAAACCATTTCACAGTTACTCGATAAATACTCGAAAGAAATTTTCCCATTACTCGATGCTCAATAAGAGAAATTTTCCATGCTCGAGACTCGACTCGAAACCAAAAATTCAAGGCTCGCGCAGCCCTCATTATTAAAAATCGTATCGGTCGATTGGAAGTATCGTTTTAAGATCGCGAGGTGTCAAATACAGCTTTTAGTGACTTACTCATTTTATTAATCTACCTATTGCACAATAAATAGAGGGAAAAAAATTCTTATAAAAAATTCCCAAAAGTAATAAATTACAATACGCATCTAGGAACATGCTAAATTGAAGGATACACATCTACAAACATGCTAAATTAAAGAATACACGTCTACGAAGTACGAACATGATAAATTGCACGCATACATATCAAAGAAAGTGATAGATTTCACGCATACATATCTAGGAACAAGATAAATTCCTAAAGGAGTCATTATCTCAAGCAAGCTTTTATTTTGAATTTACCTCAATGCCTTTTCGTCCTAAATAACAATTTGATCCCAAGTTATCGGCCAACCAAAGTAGAAGTTTGGAATTTGGACTAGATTTCAGGTCCGAAATGCCGTTGACCAACTTATTTGCGGGCAAGAAGTTGGTTTTAACACCACAGCAGAAAAGAGTTGACAAAAAGAAGCATGACCAACAAATATATTGTTTCATGGTACGAGTTGATATTCCGAAATTGGTAATGCCGAATTCATGAACATCTAAATTGGAATAAATGAAATCCTAAAGTAGAGATATATTTAAATTTTAATGAAGTTTTACACAACTACAAGGTGGCCCAGCCAGTCAATTTGTTGATGCTGGCCAACAATGTTTATAGGGGACCGATGTTAAATCCTTTTAAAAATGTGTTGTTGGTCAATATGCATAAAAAACGGTTTATGGCCCTTCGGAAATGATTTTAATGGGTTTTCGCTGGGGATAAAGAAATATGGGCTACAAGCTAGAATATAACTCCTTATAATCAGAACGAAATTTTAACTAATTTTTGCAAGATTCTTGAAACTGTTTTAACTAGGTCAGTATCATTATACTGCATAGCTTAGTTTGCTTTTTCGTTGCTTTCACCTCTATGCTTTAGCAGCTTTACCCAAAAAAATTGCAGTGTGCAATGAAATTGACTTTTTTTAATTAGATGTTTGATTTCTAGCTACATTGTATCGTATACGATGGGCTAGTAAGGTAAGGGTAAGGTAACTGTTTTTGCTCGTTCCTTTAATTTAGTTATATGCCTCTTTAATAACTTTTGGAAATTCAGAGTATATAAGGCGATTGATTCACAGTAAACGATAGAAAACCGCAATTGCGTGAACCTTTGGTGGAAGCCCTGCCATTGGGAGGCTAGACGTTTCTCATAACCATAGCCGATCACTGCGTGCATCTTAACCCTAAATACGATAATGGAATAGACGCATGTATTGCTTTCTGTGAACTGCAGACGCGGTCCGGATATAGCATATACGTTTGCTCCGATTTGCCAACTGCGAACGTGGTGACAGAAAGACAGACACACACAGATACGTCCAGTGTACTACCTCTTTGTGACGTCATCGTTACTCGGAGAGATAAAAACCTGTGTCAAGGGGAAATTCAAGTGATTTTTATGAATTCCTCTAAAAAAACACCATATCAGTTAAAAAAGTGTTAAGTAAAGCCCAGAGGTGTTTATCCGCACCATTCAAACAGATTTATATTAAAAACACTATTTCCGTTTAAAAACATTTTAATAAGGGTCAATTAACACCTAAAGTTGTCTCTACGTACCAGTGAATCACCATTTCCTTAAAAAATACCTTAAAAGAGTCAACTAGCACCTTTTTTCTAACAGTGTATGAAGGGATGACCACACTAAGCCTGTGGCTTGTTTACAGGTGGGTCCCTTTACAATGCCACAGCTAACCGACAGCGCCCTATACTAACTATTACCATTAACCTCTGCAAGTTTTGATGGAAAGGAGAAACCGGGTTAAACCGCGGAGGAAAACTCCTTTTAACAAGTGCAGAGAGAATCTGCAAATTCTACACTAAAGATTTATTCCCAGATTTAAACCCAATGCCACAGTCCGGGTTCGAACCTTCTTGCTGCTAGGCGAAAGCGCTAACCGCTACGCCACTCAATTGAAGTTAAGTTTATGGCAATTGTTTATGCAAAGGTCTATGGGCAAGTTTGTGGTTTTCGGTTCACTAAACCGAAATAAGGCTTAGGCACTATATGACGCCACAAAGCTAATATTTTATCTTGAAATACGTGCGTTATTAAAAAAAAATATTACGCGTATGCATTTTATTTTCTCGAAAACATTTACAGTTAGGTTTGAGTATTCGGCGCTATAAGGAAAATAAAATGGACAGAAAATCGTCGAAAGCTGATAAAATGTGACCAGAATGAAAGCTTGACAAAACGTGTTCGTTAATTTCAAAAATTGACGTTTTGTATTGTTCTCGAAAGATGACGATCAAGATACAGACAATACTTTAAATTTTAAAATATCAAAATTAACATTTATCAAGCAAAATATTTCGGAGATCCGAGTATTTCAACCTGATAAAACCAAATGTTAGTCGAAAATAAACACAAATACCGAGCTAGTATCCCTTGAAATATTTTTGAAAACTCCAATATTTTCTCGAACTACTAATGAGAGAAAAATACTTGTGTAAATAATGTTGAAAAATATTGTCGTAAAATGACAGTTTGGAGAAAAAACTAACATGTTTTATAATCATGACTTCAAAAGTCAAAATTTGAATATCAGGTGCTTCAGGCAATTAATTTTCAACACTTATTACCTCTCCGAGTGACGTATGTCACGGAGAGGTTCTAATTTCGACGTGTCTGTTGTCTGTCTGTCCGTTGTTACACCCACGTGACCGCGTTCGCAGTTTGCAAATCGGAGCAAACGTGTATTCAACTTCCAGACCGCATTTACAGTCCCGGAAATTGTATTCGACTTACAGGCTATTACTCCATTGCCTGTTTAACAACTCTGTTCATTTGTCCACCCCACATGGACACCAGTCTGTACTTACTGGCTTCTAAACACCACCACCTTCTCGTCTTTGTCCATTCCACATGGACACCAGTCTGTACTTACTGGCTTCTAAACACCACCATCTTCTATTCTTTGTCCATCCCACATGGACACCAGTCTGCACACCTGGCTTCTAACACCACCATCATCCTTAAGGTTAAGACATACACGGCGATCGGCTAGGGTTACGAGAAACGTCTAGCCTTCCATTGACAGGGTCTTTCGCCAAGTTCACGCAATTGCGATGTTCTTATCCATAGCTGCGATTCGAAACACTTATATACTACCTATTTGAGTAAGGCGAAGCAGCAGTCATATCCTTCAATTCAAACGTCAATATTAGTCAAGTCTCTCAAGGTTGTTTAATTATTCTTTTTTAAAACGATGTAACGCACAATAAGGCGAACAACTAACGAAGAAAATATTTAATATTTATTATATTTATTTTAATATTTAAGATAATCTCTTTTCTCAATTCAAAATTAATACGGAAAGAGTTAAAAAGCAGTATATTTTTTTGTCTGTGTGTGTCTGTCCGTTGTCACACTAGTGCGCCGAGTTAGCAGTTCGCTTTGTTTTGATGTGTTAAGAAATCCTACAGAACCTTAATATTCTCTTTTTCCATAATATAAAGTGAATATGTGGAAATCGTTTTCGTAGTTACGATGCATTTAGTACTTTTGTAGCTTTAAAGCTCTGTTTCATTTTGATATCCCAAGAATATTTTTTATAATTATTATTTGAAATGGATGTTTATATATTACTTAAGCTATACTACATCTGTTTATAGCATAATCCTTTCGTTACTGATAACAAGAAGAACGCTACTAGGTCGGTCAAATGAACTTTTATTAGTCAATACGCCTAGTGAACCCAAAAGTAAACGCTTGGGTTTGGTTCTCGTTTCTGTAATGCAGAGACATTAACGGTTCAGAGTGGGCCGAAAGTTAATTACACTTTTAAATAATCGGGCTTAGATTTTATAATTGATAAAGCATCATGGTGAAAATCTAGGCCGCGTTCAGCAGAGCTCAGCGCTGTTAGCAGTGTCGTACAGAAGGGGATATTGTTTTTGAATTTTGACGTCACGGTGCTCAGCGCTGAGCCAGCGCGGTCACCAAAGAAAATAGTCGGGTTTTTGGATAACGTGACGTAAAACGCTTAGTTCTCAGCTTGACGGTAAAAACATGGAGGTATTAGTAGATAGAAAGTGTTACTTTCACCTCACTGGCGTCAGTCAGTGCCCGATGGCACCAATAAATATGGCGTCAATGGGCGCCCACAGAATTTTTCTTCTTATGGCGCCAGTGAATCAAACATTTTTCCCCCAATGTTGTTGTGACGCACATGACGTGTTGGCGTCAGTGAATCAATCATGGCGTCAATGTTAGACTTAAGCGTCAACAGTGGTAAATAACCTTTGTCACACGCGTCATGTTCACTATAAGAACGTGATTGGTCTAAAAAGTGCGCCATGTTTACATGGTCAGAAAGTCACGTGACATTAAAGTATAAAAGACGCGGAGGGTTTAAAGATAAGACATTCTACATCCCTCCTTGAAGTACCGATCCAGCTCCGAAAAATGTAAGTATAAATTTCTTTAAATATAAGTTTACGGTAGTTAATTCTTCCCGCATTTATCGATATGGATTTAAGTATGCAACACCCCTTTACCGGACTAGTAGCCGGAGTGACCGGCTGTGGGAAAAGTGTTTTCGTAGGAGAATTAATTAAGCATAAGGATATATGTATTTCGCCCACCCCCGAAAGAATAATTTGGTGTTACACGGAGTATCAGTCGAAACTATACGGTGCTATACTATCCCATACTCCGAGTGTAGAATTTCACGAGGGTTTATTAGACGTTAGCACCCTAGATGCTAGTGTGAGGAACTTCGTTATATTAGACGACTTACTATGTGAAATAGCGAATAATAAGGACGTGACGAATCTTTTCATTAGGGGCTCGCACCATAGGAATACCTCAGTTTTAATTTTAATGCAGAATCTTTATTATCCCGGGAAGGAAATTCGTACCTTAAACTTAAATGCCCATTACTTGGTTATATTTAAAACACCACGTGATCAGTCTGCCATTATCCATCTTGCGAAACAAATTTCGCCGGGAAACAGTAAATACGTGGTAGACTCCTTTAGACAGGCGACGTTGGAACCTTACGGCTATCTATTTGTAGACCTTAAGGCTAACACCTTAGATAACCACCGTCTAAGAACAGGTATACTTCCAGGTCAACAAGCAGCAGTGTTCATACCGAAATGACGGCCATCCTTGAAGCGAATTTTTTCCGGATTAAGGGGCAATGGATAATCAAGGAGCTGACAATGTACGTGAAGGAGACCGACGTCCACGAAGTCTGGATCTTCCAATCACCGTGCAAGTTCTCAGAGTTATCCGTCAAGGATAAAAGGCAGTGCAGGTGGCTCTCAAGGAACACTTGCGATCTAGCATTCGAGGAGGGAAACTACCCATACGAGACGACGCAGGAGGCCGCCGACTATATTCGAGCTAGAGCATCGTCATACGTGACGAAAGGAGCCGAGAAGGCCGAAACCCTATCAAGGTTCTTAGGCTGCGAAGTTATCAACGCTGAAGACTACGGTTGCCCGAGATTATCAAGTATCGAGTGCGATACCCCCAGAGCTTGCACTTTTCATAGGGACAGCAACAACTGTGCCTTGGTGAAGGCGTCCAAACTAGCGGAATGGCTCCGTCAAAACGAGTCGACGATAATTTAAATTTTTTAAAATATATTGCAAATTGTAACTCATGTCAAAGAAATGCCGCAATTAAATTTGCCAATAAAGAAGCGATTAAATCTATTGTCGAGTGTTGTATAAATATCCTACGGGGCAATGTCCCTCTTTCAGTGGAGGAGAAGGAGCGGTTGAAGAAGCATCGACACGTTACAAGAAAAGTTACGTCTAACATCCTCCCTTCAAAGAAAAGGAAACCATTAATTCAAACCGGAGGTTTCATCCCTTTACTTCTCGGACCGTTACTATCTATCATTAGTTCAGTAGCAGGTGCGGCTATAAGTCGAGCTATAAAGTAAAAATAGCGCGAAAAATGTTATTACTTTCCGAAGAAACGTATAATAGGCTAAATTCAAATAGCGGTTTAAAAGTCGACACTTCAATGGAGTTGAATAAGGAGGATAAGTTGAAATCCATCATAAACGATGCTAAATTAAACGATACTGATAAATTATTAAGATATAACCACGTACTTTCGAGGGAAATTAGTAAAACGGTGAAAAGGGCGAAAGTAAAACCAGCGAAAAACCGGAATTGGAGTCCTGAAATCGTCTCTTCGGTTCCTTCCTATAGCGCAGCTGATTGTTTGAACTTATACAAATGGATTGACCGTATATCAAAAATAAGATGGACACACGCCGGAGAGTTAATATATGAGAACCGTAAAATCATCGGTTCAAATATAATTGATTTATTAGCTTATACCGCGAAGAGTTCTAAAAAACAGTCGTCCGTCATTGGCGCCTCACAGTTTTACCAACTTTTGTATACGGCTAATGTGCCAAGAACAATAATTAAAATTAGAAAAACAGACCTACCCCCGCCTGAAAAAAGTGAAGCGAAGAAAGAAAAAGCGGAGAAAGAAGAAGCGGAGAAGGAGGATCATTATTTCCCCGCTCAGACTGGTCAAGGTTTCAGAAATTGGATAAACTTGTAGCACTTGTTTTTAATAAAATACGATTCATTTACATTCCACGTTTCATTCATTTTAAGTATTCCGATATGGAAGGTTGCGATAATCAGGTGGGTACTTTTGTGGTGTTAGCCAACCTAGTAGACACATTTTTTAAATCTCCTAAAATTTTAACTGTGGTTTTAGTAATTGTCATATTCCTAATTATAGAGGTTAGCGATTTTCTCTTCAGGCATTATCAGAGTGTAAGCAACTGCACTCTTAATGGATAGACTAAAAGAGATTTATTCTAATGTTTCCGACCCTGGTTCATATGGAAGTGTTCTCGGATTATACCGGGCGGCTAAAGAGGCTGGGTTAAAGGTTACGGTAAAAGACGTGGAGACATTTTTAAAAACCCAAGATACGTACACATTACACAGGAATGCTAGAAAAAACTTTAAGAGAAATAGGACAATAGTTTATGGGATCGATGAGCAGTGGCAGATTGATTTAGCTGATTTGAAGAACCTAACTCGTCACAATAAAGGGTTCAGATACCTCCTGTGCTGCATCGACGTTTTCAGTAAATACGCCTTTGTGGTGGCTACCAAGGACAAGAAAGGACCAACCATCCTTAGGGCTTTTAAGGTTATTCTCGAGTCTGGTCGCTCGCCGAAGCGAGTGCAAAGTGACCACGGTAATGAGTTCATATGCAGGGATGTTCAGAGGGAGTTGAAAAGAAGGGGGATTGGGTTCTTTGCCCCGGATTCCGAACAGAAGGCTACGATAGTTGAAAGGTTCAACAGAACTCTAAAAAGTCGCATGTATCGGTATTTCACGGAAAACAATACCTATAAGTACATTGACGCTCTTAAAGACATGGTTCAAGCTTATAATAACAATTATCATCGATCCATAAAGTGTAAACCTGTTGAAGTCACACCCGAAACATCGAAACGGGTATGGGAAAACCTTTACGGCGATATAGACTTTTCCCCACCATTAAAGTATCCTTTCGATATTGGTGACGTAGTTCGGATAAGCAAACATAAGAATATTTTCGAGAAGGGCTACTTGCCCACGTGGTCGGAAGAACTTTTCAAAGTGGTGGAGAGATTACCTCGTAGTCCACCGGTGTATAAGATCCGGGATTTGAATTCGGAACCGATTACTGGTATTTTTTACAAGGAGCAATTACAGAAAGTGGGCAAAGACCTAAATTCTAGTGCGTTTAAAATAGAAAAGATTCTGAGGAAACGCCGCAGACCCGACGGGACGCTGGAGAAGTTAGTACGTTGGAAAGGATACTCTCCGTCTTTTGACAGTTGGGTTCAGGAAATAGATATAGTATGAGCTTTTACATCACTTTACCTTCCGACTTGTCGATGAGGTATTTTCCCGGCAATACGAGAAGTAAATTCAGGACATACCTCCCTGAACCCGTAAAATTGGAAGGATTTTACGAAGTAGGCTTAGTGGAAATTAGCTACCCGCACACTTGGGATAATTTGAGTAGGACATGCTCGCTTATACTCATGAGTAATGGTAGAGTAGTATATTCTACAATTATAGAGTTACCCGCTGGATATTATGTTAATATCCAGGACCTTATCGAGCAACTTAACCACGTCGAGGATGACGTGTCAGTTATTACGCGTGAACCTTCAATTCCCGCCCAGCTCAAGTATTCCTTTAGTTACATAAAACGCATACGGCGAGTACAAATTTCAATCAAAGAGGATTATTTGTTAACTATACCGGGGGAGTTAGCCGTTATTCTTGGATTTTCGAAAGATTCCACGGAATCCACGACTTTTGCTCAGTCTACAATAGCTACGTACCCCTTTGACCTCGACGCCGGAGTTCATTCACTCTTTGTTTATAGCGACGTGGTCGAGTCTAGACCCGTGGGAGATGTACACATACCTCTACTAAGAATCGTTAGCGTACAGGGTAATGACGGAGAAACAGTGGACAAGGATTTTCCTAGACCACACTACCTCCCCCTCGCCTGCAATACTTTCCAGTCAATTGAAATTAACATAATGAGTGAGCTTGGCACACCCATAGATTTCGTGAGAGGAAGAGTTCACGTTACTCTACACTTTAGACCCCGTAGAATGTGGTCACCATTATAAATTAGATGGTAAAACGGACTCTCGTGTCATTCACACTTGAAGTATTAGATGAAGAACGTCGTTAAATCAAATATGTCCTTTAATCAATCGGACTACGATCAACACTTTTTAAACCAGATCGGACATGGCGGGGAATTTGATTATTATAAACATTTTCATTCCCAAATTGGTAATTCTCTAGCGGTATACAGGGGACTTCCGGTGCAACACGGGTACGGATTGGGAAACTTCATTTCATCGGCCTTCCGCCGGGCTATACCTCTACTCAAAAGAGGTGCCAGTTACCTCGGTAAAAAGTTTCTGAACACAGGTGCAAAGGTTGTGACTGACGTAGCTAGCGGGATTCCCTTAAAAGCATCGGTCAAGTCTCATGGAAAAGCCGCGGCTAAAGACGTAGCCCTTAGTGCGGCGGAAGAAATAAGAAAAATGACGGGGAATGGTAATAAAAGGAAACGCAAGTCTAGATCACTCGTCAGTTCAGTCGTGACAAGAAAGAGGAAAGCAACGTCCTTTAAACGACCTGATATTTTTACCTAAAAAATATAATGACACACGTCCATCCCGGTTCGCATGGGTCAATCAGTAGCGAAGTTGAACTTTTCGACGTACCCCTTACCAATACCAGTATTCTGAGTGGAGAATGGATCGAATACAGCCCCATCTCTAACATTAACGAAAATTCGACAATCACGTTTACCGTAGCTGGTAGTTCCGACGCGTATTTGGACTTGTCCAAGACTTTACTACATCTCCAAGTCAGGATTGTCAACCCGGCCGATGGAAAAACAATTCCGGCCGCTGCTGATAAAGTTGGACCGGTAAATAATTTCCTGCATAGTCTTTTCAGCGAAGTACACCTTTCGGCGCAAGAGAGATCAGTTACACCCTCGCCGCAAAACTACCCTTACAAGGCCATGTTTCAAACGGCGGTGACATTCGGGGGACCTGCCAAAACTAGTTTTCTTACTAGTTCCATGTTTTACAAAGACACGGCCGGAAAATTTGACGAGTTGGATGAGAACGATGGATTTAAAACACGAGCGACCTTTGCTAGAAAAGGAACAATAGATATGGTAGGCACTGTACACTTGGATCTTTGTCAACAACCTCGATACTTCCCAAATTTAACGGATCTCAAATTCAAGTTTGTTAAAAGTCCAAACGAATTTTGCGTGCAGGCGGCCGGTGCAGTTAAATGGAAAGTAGTTTACGAGTTGGCATCCCTGTACGTCCGTAAAGTAAAATTACCATCGGAAGTGTTAATCGCCCACGCTAAATGTTTGGAACTGGCAACTATGAAATACCCGATTATTCGCACGGAATGTAACTCATTCTCAATTAACAGTGGTACAAAAATATGTGTTAGAGATAATTTATTCATGGGTCAACTGCCCAAAAAAGTTCTTTTCGCTCTTGTAGATCAAAATGCGTATTTGGGTGATTACGCAAAGTCTCCCTTCAATTTTCAACCTTTTGATTTAAATCATATCGCTTTGTACCTTGACGGAGCCAGCGTCCCCCATAAACCTCTTACCCCAAACTTTTCTGGGGGTCAATATATGAGATCTTATACTAATCTTTTTACTCAAACCTCTCAATGGTTATTGGACGAGGGAAACTACATTTCACGGGAGGAATTTCCCAATGGGAATTGCATATTTGCTTTTGATTTAAGTGCCGACCTCAGTAGTTCAACTTCTCAATTTCAATTGATAAGGAACGGTAACTTGCGATTGGAATTAAAATTCGCCAAGGACTTGCCCAAGACTATCACAGTTTTATATTACTCTGAGTTTCAGAATTTGGTTGAGATTGATAAGAATAGAACTGTCATTTACGATTACAACTAAAAGATTATGGACACTATGCAAATAACTAGAATTATGGAAAGGGATAAATTCACCAAGGATCTCTTTCGTGGTGTTTTTGCAGCCGACCAGCTACCCGAGAAAGTAAAGTTTTTCCCTTCATTGTATATTGTAAATACTGGCTCTTCAGAAACTGAAGGTATGCATTGGACTGTTATTTACTTTTCTAGTAACAAAAATACAGAGTTCTTTGATAGTTTCGGAAACCCACCGGACATGTTTCAATTCAACGATTTTGTAGAAAGAAACAGCGTTACCGTAACTTTTAATTCTAAACAACTTCAAGGTAATTCCAGTCGGACGTGTGGCGGATTTTGCGTATATTTTTCTTTGTATAGATGCAGAGGTATTAAAATGTATAATATTTGCTTAAAATTTGTAAAAGATAAGAATTTGAACGATAAAATGATATCGGAATTTATGTATAAGAGATTTTTAATAAAGTTTTTTTGATTGAATTTATGTGTTTTTTCTTTAAATCGCGCGCGAACGTATTCCTACACGCGGGAAATTTAAACACGCGCACGCGGTCGGTCCCACGCGTTGGGGGGGGCACACCCCCTTAACCTGAAAAAATGTTTGCCTAAGTTGTATGAAATAAGAGGGAGAAAATTTGTATTTAAAAATTTTTATTTTGAATGAGAAACCGTAGAATCACGGAGTAAAACTCATTCGAGAAAAAACAACTTAAAACTATACAATTAAACATTGAAAATATATATACATTAAATTAAACTTATAAATTATACATTAAACTATGGAATTTTAAAGGAAAAGGGTAAGGAAAAGGAAATTGGGCGTGGACCGATTCGGCCACTTCGCACCAAAAGGGTATGGGAGGAGGGCGTGGACCGGTTCGGCCACTTCGCCCCCAGGAGGGAATGGGAGGGGATAGGGTTATAGAAAGTTATACATTTGGAATTATTCCTTAATTTTAAAATGACCATGAGCGTATGTAGACACCCCATCGATGATGAATCTCTTATCATCGCAGGGGTTAAGAGCGAGTTTCTTCTGAGTGATGGAAAATAGTTCGTGTTTAACACTGACTATCCTCTTCATCTCCTCAGTGGTGAGTTTACGTTGAAGCAGGCATTCCTTGTATTGGGCGTGACGTATCTTCTTTTTGACAACGCGACGACAGATTCCCTTCGCCGTCTTCTTTTCACCTTTTGCCGACAGGATGCTGTACATTTTCGGTCGCAAGCCGCAGAACTCTTGAATCTGGACGCTGTTGAGTTCGTCCTTGAACTTTCCGAGGGCCTTCTTGTTTTCCTCGCTGAAGAGAGGATGTTCCTTGGGGTAGGCGGAAAAGTCAAACATCTCCTTCATCTGGGCAAAGTCCCGGGGCAAATCGTCGGTGAAAATCTGATAGGTCAGGCTGTCTGCAATTATACGTAAAAACATTTAATTAGTTAAAATTGAAAGTAGAAAAAAGGATTTAAATCTAGTAAACGTTTTTAAAAAATCGTACCTGTGTCGGTAAAAAGAAGTTTGAGGTCGTCGCCGTATTTCGCCTTCATAGTGTTGTAATGGAAGTCGTACATGACCAACTTTGAGAGGTCCAAGATGGCGAAACCGGTGTAAATGGGTCGGTCCAACTTGAGTGATTTCTTTAGACGATGGATTCCAACCAGTTCGTTCCTGAAGATGGTGAACCTCTGGAATGTCGGTGAACTGGCTTTCTTGATTGCCATCTCCCGGGTCTGGACAAGATCGAAGTTGATCCTGTTGCGGAGGTTTTCCATCGTCTTCCCGAAAACACTGTTAATAGATAAAAATTTTGATTAGTTTACGTGTGAAATAATAACTTAGCGTAGCGTAGATGCGTACCTATTGTTGGCCAACTTGAAAAAATCCTTCTCAAAGTCGTTCACTGCCTGCTTCCTCTTCTCCGTGTTGAACTCGATAAATGGTTTTAACCATGCACCCTGCTCGAATGTGAGTATTCGATGGATTTTCCCCAATTTCATCCCCTTAGCGATGTAAAACTTGAGATTCCGGTAGTGGAGAACATATTTCTCCCTATTGTAGAGCGAGGGAACTAACTTTGGAAGGCTATCCTGTACGTTAATTTTCAGTTTGTTCAACTGTTCAATCGAATACGGTGAAAGCTCATCCGCGTTAATAACTCTACGTTCGGGTGCTAAGGGTAGACAGTTATGTTCTTCGTGCAAACTTTCCGGATACTCAAGATCAACCTCCAGGATAAATCCCTGAGGATCATCGTCTGGGTGATTCAAGATAATTTCACGAGTGAAATCTTGACATGGTTGAATCCATCGAAATCCTCTCATCGGCAGGTGATGACACATTACGGTGCCGTAAAGGTTATTACAGTCTAGGTAGGTAATGTAAGAGCTACGTTTTGCTGGATCGAATGTTTCGGGGAGATCCTTATTATTGGCTATGGCTAGTCTATGTGTAATTAAAGAAACACCCCCTCTTATACCCTTCTCAATAAAGAGATGCATATCTGGATCCTGGAGTAGTTCCAATTTCACTTGGGTCATGTGAAGTGCGCTTTGCCAAGCGAAACCAGGACCTGTATATGCATGCGCGCAATCTAACTTGTAATATTCTAAACACATAGCCCTGAAACTTTCAAAAACATGGAGCAAAACGTCGGTCTTAACGTATAAATCATGGTACTCACCGAGGTTAGTGAGTTGGAATTTTTCCCAAACCTTTTGAGCTTGAGAATAATCTTCCTCACTAACCTCTTCGTCAGTTAAGGCATTGAAGAAGGCATCCTTGGGTGGCAACTCAGTCTCGTCGAATTTAGTCTCGCAGTCGAAGTAGTCATAGGGGTAAACCTGCTTCCTCAGCAGATGCGGTACTTCGTCAACGCTGAAGGCAGAGTTTAAACACTTGAACTTATCGGCTCCTCCCCGAGCCAAATTCGATACGAGTGTCTCTAGCGATGCCGGCATGAACCTAATTGAGTCTAAGAATCGTAAATTACCCAGAGAAAACGAAATGTACGTTTCGGAATTCGTGGGGATACACGTAATCTTGTGATCTTTGACCAATCCAATTTTGTCCATGATAAGATGAGCATCGTAACGAGATAAGTTATGCATGAAGACCGGAACGAAATTCCGGGTCCTCAGTTTCAGGTTACACGAATTATGAGCAGCTCCCCTGTAGGCTCCGTTAGTGTGGTCGTGGTCACGAACTTTACAGTCATTTACAGTGAAAGGCTTGTTACATAAGTAACAGGATTGGGCCGAGGCGAATTGCGCCTTTTCTAAGTTTGATAGATTCATGGGGGCGTTATCTTTAATCTTACGCTGAATAATCGCGTCTTCACGCAAAAGGTTTTCTAAAAACTTTTCCGTGGCATCTATCCCTCGATAAGTAACTGGTTTAGAGACTGTACCGTCGTGACTAACAATGACATAACTAAACCCACAGGAGATATGCTGCGAAGTTTTCGTGGTTGAAGAGAGGTCGACATCGGGATCGCATCGGTGAACTTTACGGAGAATAGACTCGAAATCGGCATAGATGACGTATTTAACCTGTGAGAAATAGAAATAAAACTATATTAGATAACATGTAAACAAAACATTCTCTCTCCCATGCATCTTATCGTCTGCTTTATTTATCTTGCTATAGGCGCCGTCTAACGCTAGTCTCAGTAAACTATTTTGGCGCGCTATTCAAAATACCCTGATAAATAACAAAAGTTTTAGTTTACCTTCTGTTGCCATGCGACGTTTGTGAATTCCAGAATAGGTTCCTTTACCGGCATCTCGATCTTCTGGGGTCCGTGTATACTACACTCCTTGATGTGTTCCCTGTAGTTCTTCTCCGAGTTTACACCGGAGAATCGATGGAGGCAATAACGACAGTAATAGTTCGTGTTTGCGTGTGCGGTGAACGCCTTCGCTAGAAGTCGACTCATGCTTCGGATTAGGCAGAAATGCTTCTTCTCACCCTCGGTTAATAGCAATAAATCTATTTGGCGCGGTTCCTCAACTCTATTGGAACTCACGTAAAGGGGGAAGACCTCTTTCTCGTATCCGAAAACATTAATCGAAAGGTTATTCACCCGTTCGAAATTCTCAAATTTACCGGTATTTACTTCCACGGGGAACGTAATACCGGCCATGTCCAATTCATTACTATACTCTAGGTACTTTGTTACACGATTCGGGTTATCAGTATAATTGACAGGGTGTAAATGTGCCAAAATTGACCATAAGAAACACTTATTGTCTGTATTTTGCACATTTAATAGGGCTCTCTTAGCTAAAAGATTTTTAGGGGTTTCAAAGTACGTAAATACTATAAAGCAACTAGGGAGACGGCTGGAACTCGTCTGAAGTCAGGAACAAAAGTGACTGAGTTTGGACACGTGCCGGGCTTTTATACTCTTGCCTCTTGGCGTCGTCCATTTAATCTTTGCCTGAACTATCATATGGGTTTTTCCGTTGGCGTCAAGTCGAAAACCTCGCCATGTTTCGAAATTCACTCCAAGTTTCAATCTAGTTTGTTTACTTACAAGTTTCCTGGCATAAACAAACATTGCAACCTGAACTATCATCCCATGTCGACACTCGGTGCCAGAGTTTCATACAAGCGCTTATCATGATTTCTAATTATTGACATAGACCGTTTATTTACCGTCCGAGTTTCTCTATTCCCGTTCACCGACCTCGAAAACCGCGCCATGTTTCGAAATTCATGCCAAGTTTCAATCTAGTTTGTTTATTTACAAGTTTCCTATCATAAACAAACATTGCGACCCCAACTATGATCCCATGTCGACACTCAGCGTTAGAGTTTCATACAAGCGCTTATCATGATTTCTAATTATTTACATAGGCCGTTTATTTACCGTTCGAGTTTCTCTATTCACGTTCATTGACCTCATTATTTACATTACCTATCCATGAAATAGGCCTATCAATAAAGAGAAATTGGTTTAAGTTGAAATAATTTCTAAAGTTTATATTTAGAAGTATTAAATTGAAATAACCCCTAAAATTTGGAATATGCCTATATATTTAGTTAAATACTTAATAGTTGAAATATGCTTATATTAGGGTAAATGAAAAAGTATTAAATTTGAATATTTATTATTTAAATTCAATGTATTACAGGAATTTTTTAGAGTTGCATACACTTAGAGAGACCATTTGCTTACAGAATTGGAAACTTAAGAAAGTGGAATTATTAAAAATATTAACTATCAGCTCGATATTTAAATTAGACACGGCATTAGAATAATGTTCATCTACACGTTCACTCCATTCCGTCATTATACAGTCATGCTGTAATTGTGAGGGATGGTCGATAATGCAGCCGTTGCATGAATTCTTTATTCCCTCAGTTAGTTGCTGTATTACTATTCCTTTAATCGCACTCTCCACCCGTTTCGCTTCGGTAATGAATGTCGTCACCTGAATGTGTTTTTCCAATAACTTCTCCCATAGGAAGGGACCTATGGCAAATCCATTCCTAGTCGGGTATTGGATTCCGTAGTTCGCTCCTTGCCCCTGGATCACTTGGCGGATATTTAACATCTTCCTATCCTGATAAGTTACAAGTTGAATTCGCTTGTCCATCGATCCCTCGAAAAAGCACGTGGTGGGTTGAGAGTCGTCCTTCTCGAAAAATCCGTTTATGGAGTCCTTCATTCCGTAAAGTTGCATATATCCCTCCTCGCTTAATACGATCCCAGTTGAACCATCAGTCATTCCTAGTCTAATCCTACAGTCTGCCGTTACGCTGACTGATTTAGTTGAGGAAATCTCGAACACGTTGGAGTTATCCCTAAATATTCACATTAAATATGGTAATCACATTAAATGGGATGGGGACCAAGATTATAGCGCTAAGATTTTATGGGAAATTATACTTACATTTTTCGGATCTGGATCGGTACTTCAAGGATGGATGGATGTAGAATGCCTTATCTTTAAACCCTCCGCGTCTTTTATACTTTAATGTCACGTGACCATCTGACCATGTAAACATGGCGCACTTTTTAGACCAATCACGTTCTTATAGTCAACATGACGCGTGTGACAAAGGTTATTTACCACTGTTGACGCTTAAGTCTAACATTGACGCCATGATTGATTCACTGACGCCAACAAGTCATGTACGTCACAACAACATTGGGGGAAAAATGTTTGATTCACTGGCGCCATAAGAAGAAAAATTCTGTGGGCGCCCATTGACGCCATATTTTCCGGTGCCATCGGGCACTGACTGACGCCAGTGAGGTGAAAGTAACACTTTCTATCTACTGGTATTGTTACAAATAGCTCTTGCCGATTCTGATGGGACTACACCTATTTAATTGGCGTGAAACCAGTTGATCACGCGAGAATTTTAAGAGACATGTTAGTCTTTCTAATTTTAATTATAAAAGTTGTTCTTATCTATCTCTATAAATATGTTATATATATCCTTATAGAGTAATTTCTTTCCCATATACGGCAACGTCATAACCCTCTATCTCTTACCTTAGTGATATCCCCCCTCCCCTTCCCTTCCGGGAGCAAATAGTATTCTCTAGTACAAAGTTGCCCCTAACGTAGGGGATACACAGTTCACTCCCCCTTCAGTATTTGTTCATAAAAAAGAAACATTTCCATAACTGGGTAAATACGTTTGTAAGTAGGCTTCATCTTGACTCGGAGAGGTAATATTTTGGTTTTCCCAACTTGTCTTTTACTTCTTTTATTACCTCTCCAAGTGACGTATGTCACGGAGAGGTAACACCACCATCATCTGGCATTTTTTCCATCCCACATGGACACCAGTTTCTATTTACTGGCTTCTAAACACCACCATCATCTGGCCTTTTGTCCATCCCACATGGACACCAGTCTGTTCTTACTGACTTCTAAACACTATCATCATCTGGTTTTTTGTCCATCCCACATGAACACCAGTCTAAACTTAATGGCTTCTAAACGCCTAGACTCCGTCGGGTAAATCAAGTATTATCCATATTAGGCTTAGTGAAACAAAGAGGAAATAATTGAGACCCGAGATGAAGTAAACTATGGGTTTTGATTTTCTTGTCTGTAATGAAGAGACATTAACGGTTCAGAGTGAGCCGAAAGTTAAGAACACGTTTAAATAATAAAGTCTAGATTTTATAATAGAAGGTGGCAATTAGATCAGTGAATGGGCTAGTCTTAATCGGGTGGTAGCTTCGGAGTTTTCATTCTTGTTATGGTGCGCATTGACTTTCATTGCGTCTAACCACGAATCAGCTTTTGTGATATTTACTAGTGTTGGCAAAATAAGAATATCTTTGAGGTGAAACGAGACACTGTTTATATTGCAAATCAGATGTGAATGTAACTATGAGAATATAGGGTTAACAATTGAGGCGTAGACAATTGGGTCTTTTCAAACACATAAAGCTTATATCTCTCCTAAAGTTACACACTTCATTTCCTGTTTATTTTCCTATTGACTATTTTCCATGTGTTCTGTTTTAGACTCCGTAAAGCTGTTTACATACAGATTCCGTAGACTTGTGCATAAACAGATTTTCTAGTCTGTCTTTAAAAGGTAATCTAGTTTAACTATCTTTAAAATGTAATTTAGTTTGATTATCTTTAATTGGTAATCTAGTTTTATTATCTTTAATTGGTAATCTAGTTTAATTATCTTTAATTGGTAATCTAGTTTAATTATCTTTAAAAGATAAATCAGTTTAATTATCTTTAATTGGTAATCTAGTTTAATTTTCTTTAATTGGTAATATAATTTTAATTAGATTAAATCTGAGCTTCGCAACTAAATTTGTTCGACGCGCAAAAGAAATGATTTTTAAGCTAGCTAAATGCCCTAACAATTTTTTAAGCTAATGTCGCTATATCAACAGAAAAACGACTAAAATCTATGGCGAGCCAAAGCGGACAAAATTCGAAATTCGCTCTCCCTCCTTAGATATTTCGCCCTCTCCCTCCTTATAATACCCTCGCTCTCTCTCTTTAAACCTCGCTCCCTCCCTTCAAAACCTTCCCTCTCTTTCTAAACCTCGCTCTCCCTCTTTATAATATCCTCGCTCCCTCTCTTTAATCCTCGCTCCCTCTCCTTAAACCTCGCTCCCTCCCTGCAAATCCTTCCCTCTCTTTCTAAACCTCGCTCTCCCTCCTTATAATACCCTCGCTCCCTCTCTTTAAACCTCGCTCCCTCCCTGCAAAACCTTCATTCTCTTTCTAAAACTCGCTCCCTCTCTTTAAACCTCGCTCCCTCCCTTCAAAACCTTCCCTCTCATTCTAAACCTCGATATCCCTCCTTATAATACCCTCGCTCCCACTCCTTATAAAAGCCTCGCTCTCCCTCCTTATAATACCCTCGCTCTCCCTCCTTATAATACCCTCGCTCCCTCTCCTTATAAAAGCCTCGCTCCCTCTCCTTATAATAGCCTAGCTCCCCCTCTTTATAATAGCCTCGCTCCCCCTCTTTATAATAGCCTCGCTCCCCCTCTTTATAATAGCCTCGCTCCCCCTCTTTATAATAGCCTCGCTCCCCCTCTTTATAATAGCCTCGCTCCCCCTCTTTATAATAGACTCGCTCCCCCTCTTTATAATAGACTCGCTCCCCCTCTTTATAATAGACTCGCTCCCCCTCTTTACAATAACCGCGCTCTCTCCTCTTTACAATAACCGCGCTCTCTCCTCTTTACAATAACCGCGCTCTCTCCTCTTTACAATAACCGCGCTCTCTCCTCTTTGCAATAACCGCGCTCTCTCCTCTTTACAATAACCGCGCTCTCGGAAAAAACGCGCGCTCTCTCCCCTCAAGATAGCGTCCGTGCTTGCTTGTTTTTTATCGTTGCCTTCCACACAGACCTGTAAATAGGGGGTACCAGGGAGCCTGTGACACCCAAGAAAATTCACAAGACACCCTGAAAAAATATTTTTTGGGGGGGGGGGTCGGGTACCACCCGGGTACCCTGTAAAATTCGGGGTGATGAGAAGTTGAGAACTCTCACCCATAACCACAACTCAAAACAGCTCTCAAAAAAGGGGAAAAAATACAACGACGAATATTACCCCTCAAAACTGTGCCCTCCCTCACATTTTGTTTATTTACCTTTGTCCACTAGGGAGCCCCGGGTACCCAAGAAAATTCTGCTTTGGGGGGGTCGGGAGCCTTCAGGGCTCCCGATGAAATTATCACTATTTACAAGTCTGACTTCCACAGTACATTTTTTGTTGGGATGCGCTATTTTGCAAAGCCATACAGTTGCATGAAGATATTCAAACAGCTCACGCTACTTTGCAGACCGCAGTTCAGGAGACTCATACTGCAGACTCTGATATAATAATAAAATAATTATAAAATAAAGTGCAAAATAAACTAAAATCCTATTATCTATTATCTACCTAATTGATTAGGTTCGTTGCAGTTGTAATTGATTACTTTAGGTTAGGTTTGGTTGGAATTGATTAAATTAGGTTAGATTTGGTCGGAATTGATTAAATTAGGTTAGATTTGGTCGGAATTGATTAAATTTGAAAAGGTTGGATTTGGTTGGCATTGATTAAAGTAGGTTAGGTTACGTTTGGAAGGGTTTGAATAAATTAGGGTATGTTTGGTTGGAATTGCACAAATCAGATTAGTAATCAATTCCACCTTACTAAATTCTGTATGTAATAAGAGCTTTGGGAAGAACGTGGTTTCGGGGAAAATGGGAATCGGAAAAATTAGGAGAAAAATCCGATTGGGAAATCTGAGATGGGGGAAATGGAAACATACCTTAAAGTTAATTAAAACCATAACACAAAAGCAATTATTTTTAAAGTTGCACAATAAATTCTTGAGTACAACTTACAGACCAAATTGAGTTTAGAATTTATATGTTAATGAAGATTAATTAATTCATTTTGCAATTTACCGAAAAGTGCACTCACTAATTTTCAGACTGTTTTGGACCGCCTAAATGACTGTCGAAAAAACCCTACAACAAGCAGGCTAGTACCCGAGCAATTTCCGATATTACCTCTTCAATATCTGACAATCGTGTGACCTAACGTTTGCATAGCAGAGCACCAGAGCTCTGTCTTTTTAACCATAAGCTACGTCACTTTATTTTTGTCTATACTTTAAAATTACCCAGAAAATTTGCATGAAAAAAATATAGATAATAGGATTTTAGTTTATTTTGCACTTTATTTTATAATTATCTGTAAATATCCATAATAATTTGTATATAATTTAAACCTATACAGAGTCTGCAGTATGAGTCTCCTGAACTGCGGTCTGCAAAGTAGCGCGAGCTGTTTGAATATCTTCATGCAACTGTATGGCTTTGCAAAATAGCGCATCCCAACAAAAAATGTACTGTGGAAGGCAGTGTGGGAAATAAGGATTTTTTAAAAACTGGACCTGTGGCCAGTAGAGCCTAGGTATTTTAATTAAAAAACTGGCCACGGTGCCACCTACCACTTTTAGCCTAAAAAATCAGGCTTTCGTAATTTAGGGCCAAATTATCTATTCTGGACAATATTTGCTAGGGCGTAGGCTTAGTAGGTTAGTTTTTATAGTTACGGGTATTTAAAAATATTGGAGTCTTAAATTAAGAACTATAAGTCTTTATTGAGTAATGCTAAATTAAAAAATTCGGCCCGTAGGGAGGGAGTTGACACTCCATTGCTATCTTCCCATAGACTCTAATACAATCAAAGGCAGCAGGCTGCCTTTCCCTAGAGACCAGACCCAAACAAGACTACCGAGAGATTATCTTCCCTTTAGCCATGCTTTAGCTAACCATGAACGCTGGATAGAGATCCAGCGTTCATGAGCTAACTGCAAAAATCACTTCATCTACAGATTCTACACTGTGTAGAGCGTAGACAGACATACGAAACCCACCCATAATCCCACTCCCACATACACAATTCAGGCCAAGCAAGCAAACAGCATAGAAGCAAAGACGAGACAATCTTAGGAATTAACATAGTATTTATTTAATGATCCAAAATCTTGAGGGGGAAAACTTTGAATTAATTAAGTGGCCACCAGGGCCAGTAGACCCCAAAGCGTTTAATTTTTAAACTGGCCCAGGTAATTTTTAAACTGGCTATTGGCCTGTGAAAGTGCCTTATTTCCCACACTGGTGGAAGGCAACGATAAAAAACAAGCAAGCACGGACGCTTTCTTGAGGGGAGAGAGCGCGCGTTTTCCTGAGGGGAGAGAGCGCGGTTATTGTAAAGAGGGGGAGCGAGTCTATTATAAAGAAGGCGAGCGAGTCTATTATAAAGAAGGGGAGCGAGTCTATTATAAAGAGGGGGATCGAGGCTATTATAAAGAGGGGGAGCGAGGCTAATATAAAGAGGGGGAGCGAGGCTAATATAAAGAGGGGGAGCGAGGCTTTTATAAGGAGAGGGAGCGAGGCTTTTATAAGGAGAGGGAGCGAGGGTATTATAAGGAGAGGGAGCGAGGGTATTATAAGGAGAGGGAGCGACGGTATTATAAGGAGAGGGAGCGACGGTATTATAAGGAGAGGGAGCGAGGGTATTATAAGGAGGGAGAGCGAGGGTATTATAAGGAGGGAGAGCGAGGGTATTATAAGGAGGGAGAGCGAGGGTATTATAAGGAGAGGGAGCGAGGGTATTATAAGGAGAGGGAGCGAGGGTATTATAAGGAGAGGGAGCGAGGGTATTATAAGGAGGGAGAGCGAGGCTTTTATAAGGAGAGGGAGCGAGGCTTTTATAAGGAGAGGGATCGAGGCTTTTATAAGGAGAGGGAGCGAGGGTATTATAAGGAGGGAGAGCGAGTTTTAGAAAGAGAATGAAGGTTTTGCAGGGAGGGAGCGAGGTTTAAAGAGAGGGAGCGAGGGTATTATAAGGAGGGAGAGCGAGGTTTAGAAAGAGAGGGAAGGATTTGCAGGGAGGGAGCGAGGTTTAAAGAGAGGGAGCGAGGATTAAAGAGAGGGAGCGAGGGTATTATAAAGAGGGAGAGCGAGGTTTAGAAAGAGAGGGAAGGTTTTGAAGGGAGGGAGCGAGGTTTAAAGAGAGGGAGCGAGGGTATTATAAGGAGGGAGAGCGCAAAATATCTAAGGAGGGAGAGCGAATTTCGAATTTTGTCCGCTTTGGCTCGCCATATCTAAGGGATCTACCGTTCCCTTAGAATTATCATCGTACCAACGTTATCTCCGTGAAGTTTCCTTGCGCCAGTAACAACTCACAACCCAAACAGTATCGTTAATATGTTACTTCTAACTCCTTGTTGTTGGATATTACTAGAAGCGACATAGAAATTGCTGTCCGGAATTAAATTCGTTATAAAAACTCTAACAGAATAATGTTGTAGTGTTAATTTAATTTTTAAACCCAGAAATTCTTGATCAAATCCTTTATTGAATTGAATAGCCCTTATTTGGACTCTTACTTAAAGTTTTGGACATTACTTGTACCCTCATTTATTAAATCCTTACTTGGATTAGTGATTTAAATATTGTTTATCTGTATGTTAAGAGTGGAACCCTAACAGTAAATTATTTTTCATAAGAACTTATATTAAGCTCCTCTAAATACTTTTTAACAAATTTCGATTGGCAACGTAATTAAGTGCCCTTTTGCTTATTTTAAAATAAACTAGGCCTGTGCGAGTACTCGAATGAAGGCGAGTACTCGACTCGAGACTCGAAAATCAAAATTTTAGAACTTGAAAATTATTTCGAGTCCTTAAAAATCTTCACTATTGGACTCGAGGAGGACTCGAACCGAGACTTGACGCTTTATCAAGTCCAAAAATATTTACTTTGTGACCCTCAATTTTAAGTAGAGCGCCGCATCTAGTTTAGAATAGACAGGTGATTGTTCAAAAATTTGACTAAGGAGTTAAGCAAACCAGAACCAAAAGTTAAAATTATTGTTACTGCGCGTCATTTTCGTCGTGAGATTTGTACTTTATGAGTAAAATTTATCCTTATTAGAAATTAATTTATTGTAATTCCTGTATTATTAATTATGTAAAATTAAACTAAGTAAATTAAATTAAAGTTAGTATTAATAGAATTAATTTAATAGGACTCGAGTGGAACTTGATATAATTTATCAGGACTCGACACTGGACTTGAAACCTAGCTCTTAAGCTGACTTAAGGACTCGAGGACTCGATACCAATTAAAAGACTCGACTCGAGATTCTATAAGAGCTTTTTTAAGGACTCGAGACTCGACTCGAACCCCAAAAAACTGGACTCGCACAGGCCTAAAATAAACTTAATAAACGCCCTGACTTCATCGCACAATCCAAAAGTGAAATTGATACGACTTACCCGGACTATAAACTTTTTTTTAGTTTTAAAAAAAAGTTAAATTTACTAAACGAAGTTATTTTATAAATTAAAGTTAACTCCTAAAGTTACCCAAGTTTAATACACGCGCGTTTGTCATGAAGATTTTACGAAAAGCGTTCTAAACTAGAAGTGGACCAAGTTAGATTCAAATTTTAACTAACATTTTTGTGATAAAGAGCCCAGAACCTCCGGATACTTCAAAGCGATCAAGAGAATGAAGTTTTTGGTCTGGTGAACGGAGTTTTCAGGTCTGGTAAGAATGGTTAGCGCAGATAATTGTACTGCCCAAATAACTGATAAAATAGTTGTCAACAGGTAATTCTAAGGAGAAAAGAAAAATACATTACATGGTCCCTCAGAACAAATATGTTTTCTAAGAGAAGACAAGATGGAAGTTGCTTCTAAAAAACGGAATTAGCAACCGCCGATTCATAAAAGCTTTACATTATAAAAAATAACAGGTTTAAGTATAATATAGTTACTAAAAGCAGCAGAACATTAAGCTTTTATGATTTTAATATCTATGGTAATTTTAATATCTTGGAACACTTTTTGGAAAAATCACGAACTTCAGTGCCAAATATTTTACAAAAGTGAAAAATAAGACTAAGTTTAAAAATATTTCCGAACGATTGCAGCCATTTTGAGACTGCTACAACTTTTCCAGCAGAAATGGTTTAAGAAAAACTAGATGACAACCCTTACTTAGAAAAGTCCGTCCTAAAATGGGACAAGCAGCTCTCTGAAATTTGAAACACCCCCGAGGGGATAATCACTCTCACGCTTCCTGTGCACCGATTACGGATTACATTTTAAAACTGTCAATGGAATGGGATTTAAAGATTATGGGTAATGCCTTTATTACAGTCAAAGGTACAGAGTGTACAATGATTGCATTGGGTGGTTGACCCCTCGAACACCACTAATAGTAACAATAGGCATGTAATATAATAGAGATGTTAAGACCATCTAGCGTTAAAAATTTTACCTACTACAATATTCCATTTTACTGCACTGTGGTCACTCATGAATGGATCTATACATAGTTTTCACTCCAGTGTTGCCAAGGCCGTATGTGAGCCAATAATTTACAAAGAGTACGACTAACAGTTCAAATTTGAATCAGTACTTGACTAATTTGGCTCACACTACTCTGAGGTTATAACTGAAAGAGAGGGAGGAATTTTCTCTAGCCCCAACAGTGAAAGCCATTACAACATAAAATCCTAGAGCTTAGATCTTTCACATATTGCTCTGAAAATAAAATGCGCATCATTTCTCGAACTGCTGTAAAGTTGATCTAGGGTCGAGCACTAACTCATCTACAGTAGATTGATTAATACAACATGCAACACATTTCAGAGTACTGCGAATTTTCCAGAGCAGAAAATGCAATACGCTACTAGGTAAATGGTCAGTACCCTTTTCTCGGAACACCTTTTGGAAAATGAGAGACTACAATGCCAAATAATTTTCTAAAGTGTATACGATCACGTTCTTTTTTGATTCAAAATTTTTTTAGCCACCAGGTTAGGACTCAACTTCTCTAAATGAAAGAATAGTTGTACATTGCTGTACCATTTATGTTTCAATTAAAGGAAAGCGCGGCTCCGTTGATGCCCCTTATAGATGGCTTTTCTGCTACACAGTGGCTAAGCTTGCTAAAGGCTAGTTAAGCCAAAGGCATAAACCAATGGACACTAGTGCATTAGGTCTGATTGGTTCCTGCCTTTGGCAAGATAAAATTAGTGTCCAGAAGATTAGCCAGAATGCTAGGGGTGATCATGGAGCCGCGCTTTCCTTTAATGTGTTCCAAACCACCACACATGAAGAATACTGCGAAAGTCATTTTCGTGAATTATTACTGGTAATTTGGAGACAAAAAAAGTCGCTCCAAAATGTATTTTCGTTGCTGAAAACCTAACAAGTCACGTAAATTATGTATTATCAGGGAGAGAGGGAGATGCCGCGTGAATAGCGCGAGGTGTCTCTCTTTTGGGTGGGGGAAGTAAATTTCCCAGCCAACGGGGGTAGTATCGCCCGGGCTACCGCGAGCTCTACTGCGCAAAATCCAAATTTTTATCTCATGTAGCGACAATTCGTGATGTCACTTCGCGCATGCTCAATGATCCACCGAATGACCCAAGGTAGAGAGAGAGAATATAGTATTTCATACCCCCGTTTTCAACCCCTTCCCGCTAGATACGAGTTCTGTTAGCATTAGGCGGCTTCTCCCTCTCTCCCTGGTATTAGCTAGGTGTGGATGGGAGTGGGAAGGGCGTTTTAGTTTCTTATGTACTAATGCAGTACCGTATTCACGTTTTCTAACTCGCTAAGGTAATATTCGAAAGGGCCCAACGGTTTGGCTGAATTAAGTTCTTACCACACCTAGCTAAAAAGGTCTTTTCGTCTATCCAACATCCACATACAAACCACAAACATACACACACATCATAATCGAAAAAGTCTTTCAAACTCCTAGCTAAAAACCGATTACAACTACTTATATATTTATATATTTATGTTAATGTTGTTTCTTTCCCAATACTTCCAAGAGCTGGAACAGGATGTTTTCTTAACAATGGTCCAGACAAACTGGTTTTACACCCATCCGATGCCAGGAAAACTGGTTTTAAACTCTTATCATAGCACTAATGTACTTCCATTCGCAATTCTTTCACATTACGAGCTCCAAGGTGATAGTGGATCTTTCCTTAATCGGTTTCTATCCACGCTTGTTTTTCGTGTACCCCTAGCTACAAACACACACACAGAGACAAAACACCATCGCAAGAACTGGAACTGGTTATATAACCACACCTTTAGGGTGAATGCCCCAAATATATCAGAACTAACATCTGATATATACGGATATGCTGTTAACGTTGTAAAATAATCGTATTGGAAAGGAAGCGATGTACGATTTAAAAGTTCGTCCGTGTAGGGTGTGAAATCAAGCTCTTCCTATAAAAACGTTAAATGCTTAGATTAAGATTTATTTGTAGTCAAACTAAAACTTTTCTTACATCCCAAAAGGTATGATTTTTGAATTCGTCAAACCTGAAAACAAACACTGAATTAACAAATAAGAACTAGGCTTACTCCTTACTTGTGAGATATTATTTAGAAATACATGTGCGAGCTAGTGAATAAGAAATTTCGTTTTAGGCTAGATTAGTCTAAATGGAAGGGGATAAAAAATAAGATTAAAATCTTTCTGGGAAACAGTAATCAAAGGTATCCTACCATAGGATAGAATCCTTTTCGACCGAATTCCCATTCGACCGAGAGTAAGACAGACAGCTTGCATATCTTGTTTAGAAATATCTAACATTCTCCCATCTAAGAATAGTAATGAGACATTTTCTAGCAGAAGTGCACTATTCTAGAGGGCCGGTAGGCCCTTCTAGATAAGATCCCACACCCTCCCGTAATGTTAAATGAAAATTCACAGATTTTCGCCGATTTTCCCATAGGAATAACATGGGGTTTTTGGTGCTCCTGTACATCGAATCATTTAAAACCTAAAGCGAAGTTACGTTTCGGAATACTTTCAAATTAACAAGAAACTATTCAAGGTGTGCCTTTTTCAAGTTTCATCAAAATTAATTAAGTCTAAGTATTTTAATTTAATTAAAAATGTAAGTACCTCAAAAGATTATTCTACAGCAGACGACGCTAATTGTTCATTACTCTACAGTAGACGACGCTAATTTGCCATTTCACCGCCTTGAAACTTTAACTTGATATTTTTCAATAAATATAACACTATATTTATTAAAAATTTCTCTGGCGGGTCTAATTTTCGTTTAATTATGTGTCTCGGTATACTTAAGATACCTTTTTAATTTATATTTTAGATGTTAGTTTCGACCAAGGCTTAAGTTGCCTTACTTAGGCCATGGATTTATAATAGAAGCTTACGCTTCATGGATATTTCGCTGTAGCCTTTTGATTTTAAACACATTGTAACATGGCTGCCAGATTCCTTGGAGTTTCTACTCCTTGGATCTGGCAGGGTATATATGCCTCCATGTTACATGCTCCTCCTCCTCAGAATCTCTGTGATTTTTTCTGTTAATTCAGTCACTAGTCAGCTCTCGGACAGAGCGGTTGATCTTTTCGTTATATAAACTGTTAAGTGTACGGTCTAGTTGGATTTATCCCTTTCTCTTTATATTAATAAAATTTTTGAAGACTCTTCTTCTACTTTGGATTCAAAAATGTGAGTTGTCTTTGATTCTTTTTATGGCCCTCGGGAAAATCCCCCTTTTATTTTAGTTAATTGCTACCGAGGGTTACAACATTTATGTCTTAAAAATTCGCGCGGGTGGGGACTGGGGGGGGGCTGATGACGTAGAAATTGAGGCAAATTTTTTTCGTTCGGCGGGCGTGCGCGCGCGCTTTTCTAAAAATAATTTCGCGCGAGCTATTAAAAATTAGAACTCGATCACGTAAAAACTTCAACCCCCCCTCTGAATTTGCCTCAAATTCTACGTCACAAACGCGCGTGCCAGGCTGGTACTATTTCAGACGAGGAATAAATGTTGTGCGCGTTTTAAGGTGAGTTAAATATAAAGGAAGCGTAAGCTTCTATTATAAATCCATGCTTAGGCAGACTATTGAGTGAGTCTATGCAATGGGTGATTGTAAAAGCTTGAAAGATAGATGGATCAGTGTTGGAAATAAGGATTTTTTTAAAACTGGACCTGTGGCCTAGGTATTTTAATTAAAATAACTGGCCACGGTGCCACTCACTGTAAACGTACAAGGGCAGTGAACGCAATGTCATGGATAATTGCAATCCTAAAGTGCACTGTAAAAGATACGGCTTTGATAGTTTAAAAATCGTGGCAGGAGGTTGGTTTTGAAGTTGACTATAAAGCTCGGGTTCTAAAACGAATTGTGAGCCGTATCTTATAAGAATTACTAGAAGCAGAAGCGACATAGAAATAACAAGAAGTGTGGGACTTAACGAATTTAAGCATATATCACGTTCGGGGCGCCCCGATACTCAATGTCTACCCCCCCCCGAGTGAGTGAGAGAAATTTCGGTGGAGGAATATTTGTCGCGAAGCTAGAGAGAAGCGGCAAGATCCTATTCACTGTACCTTAGCCAGGACTGTGCAAGCGCGCCGGGAAAAATAGTTACTGTTGCTTTTGACTCGGCGAGACGCCGTCTGCTGTACAGTCTTATGGCCGAACGACGATAGACCGGCAAGCCTTAGCTTAAAAAATGGATTTCATCATTGTGACAGCTGATTCAGTCATTAATGACTACAAGAATGATTTTTTTGACTCGGATAAAACGGGTAAACGTAAGGAAATTATTGAAACTGCGCACAGTGAAGGACTTTAAACCCAAATTATTAAAGATATGTCGGAAAAATACGAAAACTTGAAAGAGCAATTTAGAAATATTCAATGTGGTTCTTCAAGTTTCGCGTTTGCTTGGCCACAATGGGTGAAAGAGTACCTTTTAAATGCTCCTAAATTTGGATTTAACGCATTAGCTAAAAGCAGCCCAGAGTCAAAATTAGCAGTTTCTATTATGCAATGGGTAGCTATAAGGGTTCACACTGTGAAGAGCGCTGGTTCACTTGTGGAAACCACCAAACCTCAAACATTTTGCGGCTCGCAGGGTGACCACAATTCCTATATTTTATAATTTTTCCTATTTTTTCGATACCTTCCTATAAGTTCCTATAATTTAGACAATTTTCCTATATTTTCCTATTTTTCGAAAATTTTTCATATTTTGCGCGCTCACTGTTGGTTTTAGTAGTAGATGTCACTCAAAAATTTGAAGTTTGACAGACATGAATACAGTTTTACATTTCTGCCACCAAGGATTAATAATACAAGCTAATGTTTAGCTTGTATTAGTAATCCATGCTGCCAGCCTGCCACCATGGAGCTATAATTTAGGAGACTTAGCTGCAATGTAAGGCACTTTTCAGGAAACATAATTCTCACTACGATAAAATTACTCGGATTTACTCCATGAAAAATGTATGGGGAAACGGGAAAAAGTAGAGTTAAAAAAAACTTGTCGTCTGCTTCAGATGGTGGTTTTAGTTTAGTCAGGGCCGGATTAAAGGGATTAAAGGGGAGGCCGAGGGACACTGGCTCTCGAGCACAAAGGTTGTTGGGGCGCATTGAGTTCCCCATCCAACCATACTAAAAACTTGGGGATCGCAGGGCTCGTAGCGATCCTATAATTCCTATATTTTCCTATAATTCCGGGATGATCCTATAAAATCCTATTTTTTCAAAATTGATCCTATAATTCCTATATTTTCGCCAATTCTAGTTTTTTTACGCTGAACGGTAGCTCTAAGCCTGAAAAAACCAGCGAGGGGGCGAAATTTTCATCTGAAAAATATATTAATACTAAACCAAAAGTAAACGTTCAATATCTCAATATGCAAAGATTCTGTTTGATACACGTATAAAAGTTATTAAAACTTATTTTTCAGATGAGTTTGCCAAAACATCGAAGTTTGGCCAAATTTTGGTCTAATTTTGATGTTTTTGCCTACTATTAAGGGTAACTTATCTTAAAATACGATCCTATTAAATCCTATAATTTTGAGATTTTGATCCTATAAAATCCTATAATTTTAAGCTTTTGATCCTATAATTCCTATAATTTTTTTTGATAAATCGGTACGAGCCCTGGGATCGAGTAAAAATTTGCCGAGTAATTGAGAAAAATGTTCAAAAACATACACTCCATAGGAATAGCATTACACCCAACTTTGGAGGCTCATAACTCTGGTTCTACTAGAGATACGGGGATGTCCTTTGAGTATGTTGTAGTCCAATTTGTCCCCCATCCAACCATACTAAAAAATAAGGGCTACGACAAACAGGGTTCGAGTAATTAAGCAAGCCTTAGCAACATTTGCTGTTCCTTTTTTTCTGACTTAAGCGGGCGCACATTATCTCGGCCCCCGGGTGCCATTTCGATGAGGTATCTGGCTAACGAATTTTATTTAATCTTTTTAAATTGAATTTTTTATTACTGTTTCAGTTTGTTTTGAAAATCATGTCTTATTAATTCCAAATCACTTGAAACCTATATTTTCCTATTTTTTTAATGGCAAATATCCTATATTTTCCTATTTTTTTAATGAAACATCTCCTATATTTTCCTATAAATCAATTGAAAATTTCCTATTTTCCTATATTTTTTTCAAGGCTTTGTTGTGGTCACCCTGGGCTCGGTAAAAGCAAATAACGTAAATGAAGGTAAAAAGATACGGCACTTTAAAAGTGATGAACTGTATACGATGAACAGACTAGGTGGTGGTGCGCTTGGTGAAATTTGGCGTGTAAACAAAGGCATTATGCAATTAAAAGTAAAATTCTTAAAGGAAAAAAACCATACTCCCAAAAACAACGCGATAACGCTCATCAAATGTACAAAATTTCTCTGACACTCCGAAATATGGATCAATTTCCTGAAGATATTCCACCAGCTCTCATAAAAATCAACAAAGGAGGACTACTCATTCCCCATGTGGACCTTATTCCATTTGTAACTAAAATAAGCCAAAGTGTGGTTAACGAGTACAAAAAGTGGGCCAACAGTACTAGATCATTATCTGCAATAAGTAGGATTTAAAGTTAATTTTAGCAATATCTTAACCACGTATTAACAAATAATTTGTTTATAATTCTTAGCAAAAACAATGGATCTCGTAAGAAATAGCGAAGAAATCAGACGTTTATTTTTCGACGGTTTGAAGACAATTCCAGCGTTAGATAAATATATATTTTCTCAAGAGCACTTAGAACAGTTCCGCTGTCTCTACCAAAGGAAAATTGCCCATGCCAAGATTGCTGATTTAATTCGAGCACAAATAAGGAAAAGAAATGAAAGGAGAGGAAAACGGGGAGTAGGCGGCCAAAATTTAAGGTGCATGCTCTACGCTTTACCGACTAAAGGATCAAAGAAAAAAGGCGTTTGTAACTCGAAAAATATTGTTAAGAAGAATTTAAAAAAGGTTGTCAAACCCAGTTCTAAAAATACTCCAAAAAAGCCAAAAATTACGAAAACTGAGAGTCTCGAAATTGACCAACCCATTAATAAAGATCTCAAAATTACTTCTAAAGTTCCACCAACAAAGGAAAACATAGTCAAAACTCCCACTAAAAATCGTCCACAGAACAGGAAAGCCAAAGCTGATAACTCAACGAGTCAAAGCATGCCAAAGCAACCAAAAAATGCCAAAGAATTACCTAAGAAGAGGAAAGCCAAAGCTCATAACTCAAGGACTCAACTCGAACAACCAAAAAATGCCAAAGAATTACCGAAGAAGCGTAAAGCTAGTGATTGTGATATAAATACAGCATCTACGAAATGTGAGGTTCAATCCAAGAAGCCCAAAAATTGAAATGCTTGATACGCGTTTTAGGGCCCATTGGGCGGGCTTCTATAGCGCGAGCAGCCTGCGTCCGCGAGTCGCGTGATCCAGGGGGCTATGGTAGGGCTTAACGGCTCAGCCTCAGCCATGGAAATAAGGTTTTTTTTCCAACTAGTCCTCGGGACCAGTGACCTCGACATCAACAATATTCAAACTGGTCCTCAAGACCAGTTACCCCTGTGCGATTTATTTTACTACTGGTCCCACTTTAAAATTATTTATAAATATAAAATTACATGGTCCCAAATAATTTTTGACTACATTATCGTACCAAATCCAAAAAATTATCGATTTTCAACCAAAATTATCGTACGCTCCGAGCGCCTCCAAAATAGCGGTAAAACGTATGCAAGTGTTCTGAATCACTTATATACTAAAATCGGTACAAGGGTCCTGAAGGAGATAGACAAAGAACGTCTCCAAACGTTTCTCACATCCTGCCTCGGGACTTAAGTGTATTATTCCAATGGAAAAACCATGAATAATTTCGTCCTATTTCACCTTTTTCTTCCTCTAGCGAGCCTTTTGTGCCCAGATTAGTTAGATTTCCCGCTAAATTATCGTACAATTATCGTACGCCGAAGCCGAATTATCGACTTTAGCGTACTATATAGTGTAATAGTACAGCGTCATAATTATCGTACGCCTCGAAAAACCCTTAAGATTATCGCATTGTACTATAATTATCGTACGTCTGGCAACGCTGTACTGATTACTACTAACCTGACACTACGACTAGGAGTAGAGATAATAGATAGTTTTCACACATGGAGGATTCATACCATTTACACCAGGAAGCCGGGCTATCTGGAGGACAAAAACCCGTCTGCTTTTGTCCTCCAGATAGCCCGGCCTCCTGGTGTAAATGGATGAATCCTTCATGTGTGAAAACTATCTATTAGGAAATAAGATTAAGACTCCTTGCAATGAGAAAGGAGTCGAAATTTGACGAAAACCTTGAATTAATAAACTAGTCCCCTTTCAATATTTATCAAAGTTTAGAATTAATAAACAAGTCCCTGGGACTCGTGACCCTCGGTTTTTGAATAAAAAAACTAGTCTGAGTAATTAATAAAGTGGTTTTGGACCTGTAAACCTGTGTTATTTCCATGGCTGCTCAGCCTGCCTTCTACCGTAGAAAACATCACGTTTGGAGAGCTCCAAACGTCTGTTAACCCTATAGCCAATGAACGAGCTCTAAGAAGGGCGCGCCCGTGACGTCAATAGTTGGATTTTTTCCATATTCTCTCTAAGAAAGTAGTCTCCCTTACAGGCTCTGTTCCGCCTAGCGGCGTTTTCCTCAGGTCGAGTGGCTGCCACTCCTGGAAATAAGTTTTTTTTTAACTGTGTCGTCTGATCTCAGAATCGCGCCAATATTTTTGTTAATTTTAAAGACAAGAGTATAATTTTATAGTATAAATCAGTCAACTTAAATCTTGATATGCCTCGAAAGAAGGTTCTAAAGGCCCGTTCGCAAAGGCGTTTTTAGCTCAAGCTGATTGCTGAGAGAGTAGGCGGAGTCTGCTCTCGGCGTCTTCCATTACTGTTCTCAAAAGAGCTTAGGCGCGTTTCATACGGGCGTACGCTGGTAGCAGAGGCTGATTTTCGGAGTCAGTCTCGATCTATCAAGGCCCGTTCGCAAAGGCGTTTTTAGCTCAAGCTGATTGCTGAGAGAGTAGGCGGAGTCTGCTCTCGGCGTCTTCCATTACTGTTCTCAAAAGAGCTTAGGCGCGTTTCATACGGGCGTACGCTGGTAGCAGAGGCTGATTTTCGGAGTCAGCCTCGATCTATCACTGCTAGATATATAGCTGATCAGCGTTATTTTTTTTCGTCTGCTAAAACGCACAGAAGCGAACTTTTCGTGCTTGTGCCAGTAATAAAAAAGAAGCCGAAAAGGCTTTAAAAGCTGAACAGAGTGCGAAATATATTGATAATTTTGGTTTATCTTTTTTTCCTTTTTAACAATTAAAGCAAAACTTTAGCTCGATTTCCATCTTCTCATAATTTCCATATTAATATTTTTGATCATGTCCTTTATTATCCTATAATTTCATGAAATGTCCTAAATATGCGATATTTTTGACTGTCAAAGTTTTCCTATGGTTTAGCATAAAATTTATCAATATTTAGCTCTTTTATCGCGATCAAATCTGACTAGACACCGAATTTGCTTGCTCAGATGTTTTTAAATTATATTTTAATTAAGTTCGACTTTTCAAAGTATAGTATTTTTTCTCACGAGATTTTTCCACATATTTTACGCCAAAATAATACTAACATTAGCAGTTTTATTCCAATAATTGCCTATAAAAACAGTTTTTCTCCTATAAAATCCGATGTTTCATGTAAGGAATTTATAAGTTTTTGGCTACGCTCCCTGTGTTCGTCCTCTATTTTCTTGGCTTCAGCTCCATGCGCCGAATCCCAATCAACCGAACCCAATCCCATTCGACCGAAAAACCCGCACTTTGGCGTATTTATGATTCGGTCCAATGGGACAACCCCATTGTACCAAAAAACCCGCACTTCGGGTTTTTCCTTGAAAGAATTTAAATAAATAAAATCCCGGGAACGCAAAGATTAAATTAACTTAAAACAATTTAGGACTACGTATAATGAACACTAGATCCAAACATTTTCTAAATAATTATTTTAAAACTATGGATTATAAGAACCAAATAGTAATAAACAGCAAAATATGACATAATAAAACCAATTGCTAATATTTATTTTTTTTTATGTTATATTCATCATGAAAGTACTTTAAGCCAGCTGTTTTAATATACTGTAAGTGTATAACTGCTCCAAAGAGGAAGAGACGTCCTCCTAACCAAACCTAACCTAACAGTAATTATTTGGAAAAGGCATATTATTTGAGAAGTCAATAAAGATAAACATCATTATTTTCGAAAAGGCGTAACATTGTTAAGTGATTATTAAAATATTACTAACCTAGCTTAACCAAATAGTGTCGTTTTATGTTATATTCATCATGAAAATACTTTAAGCCGTTTTTATATAATTAAAGTGTATAACCGCTCCAAAGAGGAAGAGACGTCCTCGTAACCAAACCTAACCTAACAGTAATTTTTTGGAAAAGGCATATTACTTGAGAAGTCAATGAAGTTAAACATCAATATTTTGGAAAAGGCGTAATATTGTTAAGTGATTTATAAAATATTACTAGCCTAGTCCTCCTAACCTAACAGTAATGTTTTTTGGAAAAGGCATATTATTTGAGAAGTCAATGAAGATAAACATCATTATTTTGGAAAAGGCGTAACATTGTTAAGTGATTTTTAAAATATTACTAACCTAGCTTAACCAAATAGTGTCGTTTTATGTTATATTCATCATGAAAATACTTTAAGCCGTTTTTATATAATTAAAGTGTATAACCGCTCCAAAGAGGAAGAGACGTCCTCGTAACCAAACCTAACCTAACGGTAATTTTTTGGAACTTGAGAAGTCAATGAAGTTAAACATCAATATTTTGGAAAAGGCATAATATTGTTAAGTGATTTACCAAATAGTGGCGTTTCCAAGTCTGTAAAAATGTATTTAAAACGCTTTCATTAAAAACGACATTAATAGAAATTAAATTACATAGCATTTTTGGGGTCGCTGTTTTCGACAAATAGAGTCGTTTGAATTGTAAATACCAAACCCGCCGTTGGGCTAAATTTATTAGAAACATTGGCGGGATTCGGTCTAATGGGAATTCGGTCTAATGGAATTCTGCGCAATGGGAAGATACCATTTTCTTGACGCCAGTGATTAGATTCAAGATTCAGCGCGACTAAACCAGCGTTTATGTGAACGAATTCACGGAAGATGAAGCTGAAGCCGTAAAGCAGACGCTTATCGAGTAAATTGCAAGCGGGAACTGCATTCTGTTCTCTCAGCAATCAGCTTGAGCTAAAAGCGCCTTTGCGAACGGGCCTTAAGCGATGGGCAGCGCTCTGATTCTACCCAGTGTAACTTTTATTTGAAATATACTGCTTCTAAATGTATTCAAACAGAGTTACAAAATGTGAGCCAAGGCTTAACAAAAGCGATAAGTCAAAGCCCTGTTGAGACTGTTGTTCAGTTAGAATTAAAGAATTCAATGCCTAAACGAATGATAAATTCCTCAACACAATATATATATAGCAAGTTCACACGCGAAAGAGAAATTCAAACAGACAACGTTGTAAATCCTAACCAAAATGAAAACCTCCGGTCATTTTCACGACAAACGCAAACTGCCAATAGTTTTGAAGTACGAGAAACACAAACTGAAATTATTGGTACTCAGGTAAATCATGAAACGTGGAATGATATAAACATGTTTAAGACGCTCAAGAGAAAACGAACACAAAGTGACAAGGAAACATATGTCGATTTTTGTCTCCCGAGAGAAAAACGGTGTAAACCGTCAGAAAGTTTAGCCCTTTTGGCTCTTGAAAACTTCATAAATGATTTAAATTGGCGTAAGTAAATATAACCATAATCCAATACCTTTGTTACTGCATAAATTTCAGTCTATAATCTCTTTTAGCGAGTCTCAATATTATTTTTGCTCGGAATTACGATGGATTAATTGAACAAATTCAAGTAACGAATGTTGACACGCTTATTGCTATATCATCTTCCTGCAGCGAATTTCCTGTTAAATTAATATTTTCAAGTAGTGGTCTACTGTCTATAGCCAGACTCTTCAAGCCGTTAGATAATGTGCAATATTTTGATTTTGCATCGGAGAAACTGGACGAGGAAGCTGTTAGTAAAGCTCTAGCAGAATTAAATGGAAAGCACGTTTTTTGTTGCGGCATATCCAAGGTATTGTATAGTCATTAGAATCATTGCATACATCTTTCGTTTTTGAAATTCTTGACTGGTTTAGAGCGACTGCGAGAGTATGGAAACAACCAAAAATTTATTGCGATTTGAATATCCTGTGGAACGATTTCAATCTAAAGAGTGCCTATTATGGTTCATTCCACCCTCCAATGCTGCTAAAAACAAATTAAAAAACAAAATTTACATGTGCGGTAGATGCCAGGCGCTTAACTGGTATGATTTTATAAATTTTAGTTGAGAAATTGCGTTCATAAGACTCGTGTTCATAAGACTCTCATATCTTATGTTTCAATTTACGAATTTATTATTAATTATATTAAGTACATTCGTCTATTAAATAGGTACTTGAAGGACCGAAAAGCTAAACTTTTAACACTTACGCCATCTCGCAAGGCAAAGAGGGCTACTATAAGTTCAAGATGCAAAATAAGTGTACTAACTCCTCGATCCAAAAGAAAAAGGATGGGAGAAAATAGGATTTATCGTTGCAAACTAAATTAAGAAATTAAAATGTTAGAGAGGAAGGTAGAAGAAAATAGGGTTTACCTAAGTGAAAATCGGAGTAAAGAAATGTCAAATGCAATAAAGCAAATAGACAGTAAATTTCAAGATGAACTGGAAAAGGTACTCGGACAAGTAAATTCTAAAAATCCAGCCTTGGGTTCAGTATTACGAAAAGCTTGGAAAATGGATGTGGAGCGAGAAACAAATGATTTTGCGAAAGATCAAGAAAGATGTACCAAAGGAAACAAGGGAAATCGGTGGAGCCCATTGACATACAGGATTGCGCTTAGTGTATATTCAAGGTCACCAGCAGCTTACGAAGCACTTGCGTCCTTTGACATCTTCAAACTACCAAGTGTCCATACCGTTAGAGCCAAAGCTCGTGAGATACCAAGCGAACAGGGGATAGATTTGAACATTTTACGTGCAGAAGCGGAAAGGTTTGAAGCTCATTGCTTGAAGCAGATGGGTGACGTTAAACCTGTCAAAGAAGGCTTCCTGATATTGGATGAAGTCTAAGTAATTGGGAAACTACTTTGGAATTCCAAAAATGATCAGTTTATGGGTTCCCAATTAAAGCCAGAGGAACTGTCATCTTTAGAAGACTTATACAAACATTCTAATACATCTGAAGTGTTAGAAGCGGAATATGTTTTGCAATTCCTGTTTAGATGTTCCACTACCAAATTTGACATAATTGGTCCATATTTTATGTTTTCCAAGCCCGTGTTCCATAGCATTATCTCTCAAACCATTACACGTGTGATCTGGGCCTTTCATAGTGTGGATATAGACACAGTAGGATTAGTTTGTGATGGCGGAAGCTCAAATTGCACCTCACTACGTCACAGTTTGGGAGTAACATCTGGTCATATACCAACACCAGAAAAACATGAGGGAGTTTACAGCTTCAAAATACATCCAAGATTTCCGAATCCTTGCCTCTTTGATCGGTGGGTTTACTGGATCATATGTCCTTCCCATCAATTAAAGAATATGATCAACGCCCTTCATCACTCCCAAAAAGATGGAACACGAGAGTTTAATAAAGGTGGAATAAGCTTTGGTTGGCAGCAAATTATAGATATGAACGCAAGGGAAGATGAATTAGTTCATGTGAAGAAATTGTGTCAAGCCCATATAGACCGGGACCCTTGGACATAATTAAACGTTGGCCCTGCCCTCATAATGCAGCAGAAAGAAGTCTTGGGTGAGCTCTACAACTATGCAAAACCCATGTTTGAAGAAGCACCTGCCGACAAAGAATCTGTAATGGCCTGTTACAACTATCTTTTCGCCTGTAGCCAGATATTTGAAAACGGATTGTTATCACATGATAGGGTTTACTCGACCGATTCTTCTCCAGTTAAATCAATGTTAGAAGGTTTAAAGTATTTCGAAGATTGGGCTACCGAAAGACTAAATGAAGGGGAAAAAATAACAAAAAATAAGAAATTCTTGTCCTGGCAAACTTTTGAGCTTCTAAGAATATCTGTTTACGGTTTTATCGGTTATGTTGAAGATATGAATTCAAGACTTCCAGGATCGTACTGTTATCCTGTAAAAATTAATGGATCAGCCGTAGAAACAGTTTTCAGCCAAATGAAGTATATTGCTGATGGAAAACTAACTAGCGCCAATTACAAAAATGTCAGACGGTCTCTGGTAATTAAAAAATGCACTAGTACCGCGCAAAATGCTGAAGCACAATATAGAAAAGTGGATCTAGATATTGTTGACAAAATATGCTAGAACCGTTTCTTATCGGTATATAATGAATCTGTATATTATGATTTTGACTAAACTGAAGTTGTATTGTTTGAATAATTGAAATATTTCTTGGTCTGCTTTAACATGGATGTGTGTTGAATATTAATAGCATAAGTAAATAGAAAATAATAAAAACAGCAATCTTAAATATCACAAGTTGTACCCTTTATTAATCACAATTAATATAAAAATCACAATTATTATCACATAAGCCTCGAATTTCTAATAATAGGTTAACCTTTTCTTGCACATGTCAAAAGCTTTACGCCTCTTTGGTGCATTTTTGGGTGGAGATTCGACGATTTTCGGTAGAGGTGTGCGGTTAACCGTTTCAATCGAATAATTCGATCGAATACCGAACCGAATAATTCGATTCGGTATTCGATAAGCCCATTTTCACTATTCGATTCGAATATCGAATACCGAACTGACTATTCGGTTAAAGTTCGACTACCATAAATTTAGGTCCATGGCACCTTATTTTTAAAAATATCATCCCAATTTTATTTGTCTCCCATCAAAAACTACCAGCAAGTGCATAGGAAAAGTTTAAAAAATACTTGACCACCAATAAGGACAGGTATTTTGAAATTCAGGAGCTTCTAAATGCTCTTCTCCTTGCTTTGTATTCACTATTGGCGAATATTAGGGTTACTACCCGATTAACCGCGAATAGTTGGCCTAGTATTCGCGAATATTAGGGTTAAATATTCGCGGTTACTAGGCTTAACTACTCGCGATTAATCGGGAAGGAAAAAAATTACCAAGGCCCAACTATTCGGTATTCGATTTGGCATAAACTATTCGATTCGGTATTTGATAAGGAAAATTTTTTGGTATTCGATAACCGGTTCGATACCCAAAAAGTGGTATTCGCACACCCCTACTTATTTTACACCTCTCATTAAAATTTCAAGGGATTTGAGCCAGTATTTTCCAAATTAGGGCCAAAAAACCTAGTTCCCCCCCATAGACGGCCATGTTAAAAGCTGACGGCTTGCATTTTCGTCTAAGTTTTAATTTTTTTTTACTAGAAAACTACACGATATAATCTTATGAAATTTTGCACAAAAATCACAAACCTTATTTTACACATCCGATTAAAATTTCAAGAGATTTGAGGCATTATTTGCCAAATTAGGGTCAAAAAACTGTGTTCCTCCCATAGACGACCATGTTAAAAGCTGACGGCTTTGATTTTTCGAGCAAAAATCCCCGATACGCGCTTTAACATAGGAAAATAATTCTTTGGGCGGGCTTCTATAGCGCGAGCAGCCTGCGTCCGCGAGTCGCGTGATCAAGGGGGCTATGGCCCTACACTTTTTGTTATTTCTATGTCGCTTTTGGTAGAAGTGTAGAACCACTTTTAACCTCGTCCTAGAAGTGAAAAATTTCGCATTTCAGGCAAAAAATTGTTTTATAATAGATTAATACAAATGCAGACTGAAGGAACAGATATTATATAAAAAAGGACTTGGTTTGCCCAAGCCTATAAAACAAAACGATAAGAGTTTTTTCCAGTTGACTGAAGCTCGGATATTTTATTTTTCTCTATAATTTTAAAGACAATCCGTATTTTACTACTCTTTAGAATTTAATTCAATCTCCTGATTTTACTGGTAATGGATTTATTTCCTATAAATTAATTGAAATAAAAAATTACTTATCTCAGATTTTTCAACAACAATTCCATTTTCGTAAACTTTTATCATGAAAAATCTGAGATAAGTAATTTTTTATTTCAATTAATTTATAGGAAATAAATCCATTACCAGTAAAATCAGGAGATTGAATTAAATTCTAAAGAGTTGTAAAATACGGATTGTCTTTAAAATTATATAGAAAAATAAAATATCCGAGCTTCAGTCAACTGGAAAAAACTCTTATCGTTTTGTTTTATAGGCTTGGGCAAACCAAGTCCTTTTTTATATAATTAAAGGTAGAAGTGAGTAAGGACTGGTCAAAAAAAGGTAGTTCAAAGTGACAAACAAAGATGAGTTTCCAGTTAATGTATCTTTTATTCCAACATGCACCAATTTCCCCAATCTCACACCTGAACTTCTTACCCGGCTTTACACTTGCTACGTCCGCCCCGTACTGGAATTTGGGTGTCCTATCTGGAACCCTCATTCTGCCCTTGATGTTAAACTCCTCGACAATGTACAAGGTTCTTTATCTCGTCTACCATCCTGCTTGCGCCATCAACCCAGGGCCACTCGACTCTCTACCCTTGGTTGGACTTCATTAAAAACCCGCCGTACCTATTTTGACCTTCTAGGCTTATTCAAAATCTTAACTTCCCCTACGCAAAGTTATTTCACCCCCCTCCCTTTGGTGCTCCCACAAGGGGTCATAGTCGGAAATTATTTCACCAATATGCCCGCAAAGACCAGCTGAAGCACTCTTTTTTTCGTCGGTCGATCCCTATTTGGAACTCCCTCCCTTCAGAAATTGTAGCGTTCAGATCTCGCCCTGTTTTTAAGTCCAAACTGCGACAGTTTCTAGGTTTTTAATTACTTGATTTATTCACGGAGCTGTAAGGCTTTTTTGAGCCCTAGCTCGTCACTCCCCTCCGGAACAAAAAAAAATAGCAGCAGTTTTAGAGGTATTGTTCAAAATGCCCACCATTAGCATTAATACAAACATGTGCCCGTCTTACGAACGATTCTTCGACATGTTGAAAGATGCCTGGGGTGCTTCGGATTGTTTGACACCCTTCAAGTATTCGTTGTCGCAAGTCGTCCACATCACGGAATTCACTCTTGTACACCAAGCCCTTGAGATGAGCCAAAAGGTAGAAATCACATGGATTCAAATCGGAAGATCTCACCGGCCACGCAACTGGTCCTCCTCGTCCAATCCACCTTATAGGCAATGTAGCATCGAGATGTTCTCGAACCGTACGGCTGAAGTATGGTGGTGCCCCGTCGTGCATAAACCACATGTCACGTAGCAATGCTAACGGTATGTCCTCAAGTAGTTACGGTAAAGTCTCTCTTAAAAACTCAAGATATGCCTCGCCATTTAGTCTGGGTGGTAGAAAATGGGGCCCTAATTATAGTGAGACGACAATTCCGCACCAGGTGGATTGGACGAGGGGGACCAGTTGCGTGGCCGGCGAGATCTCCCGATTTGAATCCATGTGATTTCTATCTTTGGGTTCATCACAAGAGTGAAGTCCGAGATGTGTACAACTTGCGACAACAAATACTCGAAGAGTGTCAAGCAATCCAAAGCACGCCAGGCATCTTTCAACATGTCTAAGAATCGTTCGAAAGAGGGGCACATGTTTGTATTAATGCTAATGACGGGCATTTTGAACAATACCTCTAAAACTGCTCCTAGCTTGGGACATGTACGAATAAAAGATACATTAACTGGTAACTCTTCTTTGTTTGTCACTTTGAACTACCTTTTATTGACCAGTCATTGCACACTTTTACCTTTAATAGTACACTTCTGCTAGGAAATGGCTCATTAAAATTCTTAGATGGGAGGATATTGGAATTGCCTAAACAAGATGAGCAAGCTGATATGACTTAATCCACATTTGTGACATTTTTCACGTTTTGGGGGCCAATGTTTGGGGCCCGTACCTCAGAAACTAAACGTTGCAGATCCCATGTTCTTTGACACTTTTCACTCAGTTTAACCCAAAGAACAGACCCTTTAATTTATGACATGCTTATCAGAAACATCCTGTAAAGTTAATTTAGCGATAGGAGTTTTCGTCTCACCGTGGCACAGTGTAAGATTATCGGACTATCGTGCGACAGTCCATAGATCGAATCCCCGAATGAAAATGTAGAGTAAGTAATATTAGTTTCGCGCTATTGATTATTTATTTCATTTGAACTTAATTGCAGTTACTTTGGACAGTGTGGGGAACTATAAAGTAATAAAAATATACACTAATTTCAATTAAAGTGTTTGAAATATTGAGTAAATTTTATTAAAATTACGGTAATATTTTCGTGGGTTATGGTTAGGTTAATTCAGGTTTGGTTGTGTTCGATTAGGGTTAGGTTTGGTTCAGTTGGGTTGGGTTGGATTAGGTTAGGTAGGGTTAGGTTAGGTTGGGTAGGGTTAGGTTAGTTTAGGTAGTGTTAGGTTGGGTAGGGTTAGGTTAGGTTTGGAAGTGGTAGGTTCAATGATTTTGCAAACTATTTTTATTTTCATTGAAGTCCTTGCAGAATCAAAGCGGGCCTTTTCCAACAAATTCTATTTTTTAAGATCCTTGAACTATAAACGCTATATTTATTAAGTTCCTTGAACAATAAATATATGCCTTTTCCAAATTGTTCATTGTTTTACAGGGTAACTTAGATTCGGTTCGGTTACAATAGAGGCATGCTATTAAACTTCGGATTTGACCATCGCATTATTATTATTTATCTATGAAAGTGTTTTGATTGACGCAAGCATTAGAACAAGGGCATTTTTTTTAAACCAAAAGACGTATTTTTTAATTCGGTTTGTAAAAACGGCGTTAAAAATATTTCGTTTAATAGCATTGAAAATTTTAAGATCATAAAACCGCACATTTGGGCTATATTCTGTCCAACGGGATTCGGTTCAATGGGACATCCGGTCTAATAGGCAGTCGGCCCACTGGCCAGCAACACCGAAAATTGGCAACTTTCCCGATAAGCGCCTTATTCCTTTAGTTAGGGCATCACACGGGGCACGCGATAGGGAGGATTGTCTAATAACAGTAGTCATATTTTGAAGAATTTAAACAAGGGCAAAAATCATTTTGCAATAGTCTGTGTGGTTTCCAATGTGCTAAGGTTGCACATAACCCAACAACGATCTAAGGCGATACAGTGTCTCACATACTCTATAAAGTTGCGAAGAGGGCCACATAAACATGAGAAATGATTGCCCATTTCAGTACCGCGGGATACAGTGACCACGACACTGTAAGGTGAAATCTCTAGTTCCGCTCAATCTTTCAGTAAATCGTAGAAAATTAACACAATCACAAAAAACCCTTGCAGTAACAAATTTCACAATTTCGTTTGCCATAAAACTAAATCCATCAACTTTCTGAAGGTGAGGGAAGGTTTTCTATACATGTTTCGGTATACAAAAACTAGTTCTGAAGTCATAAAACTGGTGGGTCACGGACAATATTTGCTCATACGGTACTATCAAACAATGCGAATATCTTCATTTCCCGTGTAGAAATGATTCTACACTTTATACAAACTTTTAAAAGATAAGTTTTAGAACTCTTTTATACTGAACTTCAAAATGTGCCACAATTTTTGAAAATATCAAAGCTGTCACTATTAGCAGCCCTCTTTAGGATTGCAATATCCATGGAATCGCGTGCACTGCATTTTTGCGTGTATGACACTAAATATCTAAAATACGAACCAGGCATCAGCGTATAACTCGGTTTGTTATTACATAACCACACGGAGTAAAAATACCTTATCCTTTAAGCAAAATTAATGAAAACTGTCTTTGTAGTTTGTAGACAAAGACTTGGGTAAACATATTATAAGTTTGCAGTTTCAAGGACATGCTTATAAGCAGCATAAGGGAGTAGAAACCTTGGAGAGTTTTCTGTCCATGTAGATAATAGAACACTAAATTGTCTCTAGACCCACCTCTACGAAATGATTTTGTTTTTTAGAAACAAATTTTTTAGATTTTTCAAATTGAATACAACGATGCTAATTACGGGTCTAGAAAAGGAAGATCTTTACTGGCTTTATAGGTAGGGATTCGCGGATCCAGGTTTGAGTAACTCGAGCAAACCACTTCTTAAACCTTGTTTTAATTAAAATGAGTATTTTAGCTTTTCAGATAGTTCAGTTTGGTTCAGTATTAGCCACGATCACCATAAACTCACTAAAACAATTAACGACAACACCTAAATCTGGTTTCACTCGTCTAGACCATTCAACCGAGCTCAACATTAATTACATAGGTAGAGACAAGTACTTTATTATCAAATTATATCGGTTGTTGGGAATTCACAGAGCAGTAAGGAGCACTCATTTCATCAAAATATCAGCTCTTACTGAAATAATACATTTAAACGGACTATTTCTCCACCTACGAGCTCAAGGGTCAACTTAAGTTGAAACATTGAGGGAAATTTCGAAATACGAAAATTTTGCTCTCTCATGTCATGCGAATTCCAGCCAGGGTCAGACAATTACATGTGCAACTCTAATGAGCACAAAAGTAGAAATCAGCTTTAGGGTGGTTTGAACATTTTAGTTTTTTCATTCAGTCAATAAAAACTGCAAGTCTATACTCACATCGAATGCGTTTTCAGATGGTCAAAAAGCATATATTCATCCATTACTCTTGCCTTTAAAAAATGTAAAACGTTAAAACTAAATAAAATTGACACTTGATCCGCAATCATTTGCCATCCTTCCATTAAACCGCTCGCGCGAGTGAGTGAGATCTCAAGACTCGAGGGGACCCGCGAGTGGGATCTCAGGACACAATGGGGTCTCGAATATCTAGCCCTACACGACCGAATTAAAAAAAAAAACCCACACACAAGGGAAAGATGACTAATCCACAATTTTGATCGCTATAAACACCGCCTTAAGACGACTAATTCACAATTATGATCGTTATAAACACCGCCTTAAGATGCCATTTTCAAAATAACGTCAGGATATAGGCCTACTTGCTTTTCTTTTAAAATATTTCTCGAGTTTGAGCGTCCTCGCTTATAAAACACTACAAATAGGCTATAATAGACTATTGACTACGTTTTTCATAAAATCACTCATCTAGTTATTGAGCCCCAGATCAGCCTTTTTTCGCGAATCTTTCATCCTTGAATATTGTTAATCAATTCTTGAACTACCTTTGTATATTTTGTTTTCTTGATAAAATAGTGAGGCTTTGGCGAATCCCAGAAAATTCGACTGTTTGTCAATTATTCCACTCGAGGAACGCTCGCGTATACTTTCTACAATCTGAAAGAGTCGCATGCAATGTTTTTCAAATATGCAAAAGTACACAGAAAAAAAAGATTTTGCTTTTCCATACTCTTTCCGATGCTGCTTTCGGGAATAAAACACAATATACATGTATGGACGACAGGCCGCGAAAATGAGGTCGACTATTCGTGATATAATTCAGTGCGCTAGTGCGAAAGCTGTTGGTCATAAAAATAGCAGTATCCGGTTAATTTTTTATACTTAAAAAGCTCGAGCTTTATTCAATAATTTCGCGTGACGCAAAAACGTTTCTTTGTCCGCTTTTTTGCCTTGCAATTAAGAAAAATAATCTAGAAAAAAACTTTCTGGTTGGACGTGATTTAATAATTTAATCAATTTTGAAAGAAATTAAGCTCTGAGCCCGCTTTATTCAACGTCATTGCGTGATTTAAATCATTCCTGGGAACCTTTTCCCAATTATAAAGCTCTAAAGAGCAATTTCGAAAGAACTTTATTTAGCCAAGCGAGCAACGAGCCAAATTGGCTGGTGTTGTTCTTGATAAAAATTAATTTTCAATGTCCACATTAGAAATAATTTACCTCCATATTGGGTCGGGTGTTTTCTAGATCCATACACTTTGTAGACATTCCCTCGAAATCATTTAATCTCACACCAGAAATATGTAATCCAGACAAAATTCGAAATATCATAAAAGAAATAAGACGAAACACCATAAAAAAGATGGGGTACGCAGTGGTTTTTAGGGTGGTAGCTTGAATTAACGTCAAATTATGTAGGTTTAGAGTTTAAAAAAAATCTCAAAATATTCTTCCATCCGTAAAACATTCTACAAAGCCGCTTTTAAACGTTAAACTATAACATATTAAATGATCAACCACACTAGATTTTAAAATATTGTAGAAGTCGGTGTCGGAATGAAGGATAATCTGTGGGCTGAGATTTTTGAGGTCTGACGTCAATACATCCAGAATAGCAAAAATCAGAGTCACACACTTTTAATAATATTTAAAACAGTTGCGACGTCCATCCGAATAGCCTATTGATTTGCGATATTGCAGGAATCTAGAGTCCAGGTTAGGGTTCTACATTTAACTTATATCGTGAGTTCCTGTAACTTTCTATATACACAATAAACTTCTATTACATTTCATTATCAAGTCGTGCAAGTTTCATTGTCAAATGTCAATGTTTAAATGCGTTGGCTAATCTTATCAGGCCTATTATTTATATCTACCATGATTCATCTAGTTTGGCCTATTAAATATCTACAATGATTCATCTAGTTTGGTCTATTAAATATCTACAATGATTTGGGAACAGTGATGAGAGACGATTGGGGGGGGCGTTGATAAGCCCCACCCCCGGCAGGAGCAGCGCCTAATCAAATGTCCTCTGAGTGATTCATCTAGTTTGGTCCATTATTGATCTACAATGATTCATCTAGTTTGGTCCATTATTGATCTACAATGATTCATCTAGTTTGGTCCATTATTGATCTACAATGATTCATCTAGTTTGGTCCATTATTGATCTACAATGATTCATCTAGTTTGGTCCATTATTGATCTACAATGATTCATCTAGTTTGGTCCATTATTGATCTACAATGATTCATCTAGTTTGGTCCATTATTGATCTACAATGATTCATCTAGTTTGGTCCATTATTGATCTACAATGATTCATCTAGTTTGGCCTATTATTGACCTACAATGACTCATCTAGTTTGGCCTATTATTGACCTACAATGACTCATCTAGTTTGGCCTATTATTGACCTACAATGACTCATCTAGTTTGGCCTATTAAAGATCAACAATTAGTAGGAAGGCACTGAAAAAATATGAAATTAGGTTATCTCACTTACTAAAATGCGATACACCACCTACGTCTTCTGTGTTATGAGTTTTTAGGTTTTAGAAGGTTATGGAACATTTCCAAATAATTTTTTATATTAGATTATTTTTGTTGGTGATTGAAGTTTTTAAATAATTCTAGTTTCATTCTGAAGAGGACATTACCTGTTCGATAAAACTTCTACGCACTTTTAATCCCATATTTTGAATAGTGTGGTTTTGCTATTTGAGACCGATGGGCAATTACAAATAACATAATGTAAACATGGGTATAAAAGTTGATCGCAATGTGTTACTTATCATGATCGATCAATGTTAATTTTGAAAATGATGGCAGTGATGTTTTTTTAAACTGAAATTTTAATACATTTCTAGGCAATCGATGTGCAGGCGTCAAAGTTACAGTTTGGACAGTACACCGATTACGCTGAACCACCTGATTATTTGATTGTAATACTACCTTAAATCATAGAAACTGTTGGTAATGATTAGCTAGATCTACCCGTATGACATCATTGTAAGCAGTCACGAGAACGAATCAATAACGAAAGAATTCCAACCTTATCATCCATTATCGCTTATTAGATTAAGCTACCAAATTTTGAAACAGTTACAACGGATGATTCTAGGCACTTGGGGGCGTTACGACAGCGTTCGAAACTAAGGTAAATAAAACATTTTAAGATTATTTATGGTTTAATGGTATGCAATTGTGAAATGTGACGAGCTCCGTTCTCTATTACCATAAGTTTATAAGATATGTTCCATTAGTATGACACTACATATACTTTGCAATGCTAGAGACATACTGACGGCTAGTTAGTGAACGACGGGAGAATTGACTACACTCGATATTGTAGCCCATTTATCTATTTTCTATACTAAGGCTTCGACAATGCCTCGTTTTACGAGAATCTATGACATTTCACCTGCGTCACTTCATGACAAGCTCTCATAAACCAGTGAAAAACTTATTGAACGCATCTTATGAAATTATGACATTACGTATTTTATCATTTATTTAACAAATTTATTTTTCGGACGAATTTATGGTTTCAATTATTTTTAAATTAAACGTATTGTTGTCATAATGCAGTTTTTAATTTGGCTTTACTGGAGAAAATCACCAAACTGAACTTACAATGGGTTCCAAATCGAAGAAATATAGTCGGTGTGATAAGGAATCTGAAAGTCAATCTATAAACGTCACTGCAACCGCCAAGGGTAAGGTTAAGCTGGGTTAGTGTGAAGTAATTGTTTAGTGGTAGTAGCGAAATGCATATTGTTGACATGACTATATTAATAAAAACTGTCTTTGTAGACAAAGACGCGAAAAAGTAAGAGATAAGTGTAGAAAATTAAATGTTTGAAGTGACAGATATTAAAATTTTCATTTTTGAAGACGTGATTATAAAACATCAATTATTTGAAAAAATTTCTTATCTTAGTTTTTTTCACCAAAATTCCTTAAGTAAAATATTTTATCCTTAAGCATGTGCATCATTTTAAAAATAGAACACGTATGCATTTTATTTTCTTTTTAAAATTTAGAGTTAGTTTGAGTATTCAGGCCTATAAGGAGAATAAAATGGACAGAAAATGGTTGATAGCAGACAAAATAAAATAAGCATGAAAACTTAACAAAACGTGTTCGTTATTTTTAAAGTTTTCGAAGTTTCAAAAATTGACGTGTTTTATATCTCTCAAAAGATCACGATCAAGCTACAGATCCTTTTGACTCTAATAACTACATCACAGTCAAAGGGCGAATGTAATTTTCGGTTCGCAATATTTTCAATTTTAAAATATAACAAGTTGGGAAAACCAAAATATTACCTCTCCGTGTCGAGAAGATTATATAACCTTAAGTATCCAATGAAAACGTCGACCTTTTTGCCCTCATCCTTTCCCGCGCTTTGCGCTTCCGCATTTCATCCTTACTCTCAACATTATCTTCCTCCAATTTACATACAAAAATCAAATACTTACAAAAAGAAGTGGCAAAAACCTGCTGGCTCTTTACAACCACTTAATTTGACTTAATATCCAATTTCCAACAACAATAATATACCGGTAGTTTAATTGACAACCTACTAGCATCGAAATTCTCATTAAGAATGGCTCCCGCGGATAAAAAAGGGCTATTTTCAACTAGGTGGGCGTTATCTCATTAGATTTGAAAAATATCATTGTCTTTTTTAGCAATGCCTAACCGTTTGGATTTTTTTAAAGCAAACTTAGCAACAAAAAATATTTTTTGATACAAAATAAATGTTTTATATTCTTATTAAGAATAAAACAAGAGGATAAAAAAGGTCTGTCCTCTCGTAATTGTTTAAGCTTTTATCATGATTACTCTATACAACAGTAACAAGGAGTATAAACCCATTAGTGGAAGCAGTATTTTTTTTCCGAAACAATCTCGCTTATGTTTATCCTCTCTAGACTTCGCTAAAAACGTATTACTCCTACGTAAAATATTAATAGACAGGCAAGGATTCATACTATTAAAGGAGCGCAATATTATCCATATTTTCATTTCATATGCAGAGAAAAGAAATTATTATGTTTCTGAGAGGAGCTTCCCATTTTTGTTGTTGTTTTGAAAAATATATCGCAATGCACGGGCCTTGATAGATATAGGAGGCAATGAATGAAATATATCACAATGCACGTGCCTTGATAGATATAGGAGGCAATGAAGGAAATATATCACAATGCACGGGCCTTGATAGATATAGGAGGCAATGATGGAAATATATCGCATGCACGGGCCTTGGTAGATATATGAGGCAATGATAATCTCTCTCTTTGCACGAGAGGTTTATCTTTAATATTTAAATAAATATAATTATTTTTAATTATTTTAATCTTCAATAATTAACATTAATAATAGTTAAATCGTTTAAAATAAAGTTATACCTATTATCTTCTCAAACTTTGCTAATATTGACGTTTAAAGTGAAGTGTACCCCTCTTCCCGCTTTCTTCAAATTTTGGGGTATATATACGATTCGTTTCCATTATAATAGTAAGGAAAAACCGCAAATGCGAAAACCTTTGGTAGCGATCCTACCTTAGGGAGGCTAGACGTTTCTCGTAACCCTAGCTGATCACCGCGTATATCCTAAAACCAAACGATGAAAATGGAGTAGAAGCCAATGGTACAGATTGGTGTCTATGTGGAATAGACGGAAGACCAGTGGATGGTGGTGTTAGAAGCCAGTGTAAGTGCACACGGGTGTCAATGTGGGATTGACAAAGAACAGAAGATAGTGGTGATTAGAAGCCAGTAAGAACAGACTAGTGTCCGTGTGGTATGGACAAAGACCAGAAGATGGTGGTGTGAGAACTCAAGTAGAGGAGCCATTTCCGTGACTGTGAAAGCAGTTCGGAAATGGCGAACACGTTTGCTCCGATACGCAAACTGCGAACGCGGTCACGTGGGTGTAACAACGGACAGACAGACAGACAGACACGGCCGTTACAGAACCTCTCCTGGACTACGTCACACGGAGAGGTAAAAATAAATTCATCTAGCTCTATTTTTCAAATATCCGAGTATTTGAACTTCCTCGAAGCAAATGTTTCTAGAAAATAAACAGTAGTATCAAGGTAGATTCTCTGAAATTTTTGTGAAAAAAACTAAGATAAGAAATTTTATCAAATAATTGATGTTTTATAATCACGTCTTCAAAAATGAAAATTTTAATATCTGTCACTTCAAACATTTAATTTTCTACACTTATCTCTTACTTTTTCGCGTCTTTGTCTACAAAGACAGTTTTTATTAATATCTGTGACTTCAGTCTGAATATGAGTTAAAATTGTTTAGAAACTAGTATTTTAAAACTTATACTGAAAAGCAGGTGCTCTATTTAAGTCTTGTGGTGTTGCGCATTTATTAGTTACCGCGTTTGAACTAACAAGGCCCTAACCATCTATTATAGAAGTACTAATCCTGATTGCTTTTACGCCCAGTCCAACTCAAATTACCTTCCCGTCGTTTTCACGTGCAAAGCACAGTGGATGCAATAATACGAAAAGATTCCGTAAACCTAGGCTAAAAAATATTACGTAGACCTGTGCACAAACTTATTCCGTAGACCTGTGCCGGGTGACCACATTTCCTAAATTTTATAATTTTTCCCATTTTTTGATGTCTTCCTATTAGTTCCTATAATTTCGATAATTTTCCTATATTTTCCTACTTTTCGAAATTGTAGATACTTGTCCCCTCTCACTTTTGGTTTTGTTATAAAACATAGAAATTTGACAGAAAGTAATGCCGATTTCCACTAGCTACTAGCAATCAGCCACCGTGGATTTACAATACAAGCTAACGCTTCTGTGATTCAGATATTCCTATCGCGTTTTAAGTTTTAGTTTAGTATTCCATGAGGTATGTAGCTAAAGCTATGGAAGCTTCTAAAAATATTTGTCACGGAAGTCTGTGATGTTTTAAAGTTATAGCATATGTTTCTAAGATTATGTTCCATAAGTATGACACTTCCTATACTTCGAAATGCTAGAGATTTAATGAGAACGACGCGAGAATTGACTACACGCGATTATCTACTCCATCTTCCTATTTAGTCTGTACTAAGCCTTTGACAGGGCTTCATCAAGCGTCGCTTTACGAGAATCTATGACGTTTCATTTACGTCACTTCGAGACAAGCTCTCAGTAACCAGTGACAAATTTATGTAACATATCTTACGAACTTATGGTTATAATTAAACCAAAGTTCCTTTGTAAATCTTGTCTTAATACTTTAAAAGCATTTGCAACCTATATTTTGCTATTTTTTCAAGAGTAATTCTCTTGTATTTTCCGGTTTTTTAATTAAACATCTATATCTATATAAATCAAAGTCCTGACTGACTGATAATCAACGCCCAGCCCAAACCGCTAGCCCTAGAAGGCTGAAAATTTGGTGGAACGTTACTCGTAAGTAGTAGGCGCGTACTAAGAAAGATTTTTCCAATGCGCCGCCATCTTAATAAATGGCGCCCGGAAATGTAAAAAAATCTTCTCTTTGTAAGAAAGTCCGCGCGTTTCAACCGATTTCACAAATATTTGGTACACTGGATTCCTTTAACCTATTGACGGGCTGAATGATTCTTCGGGACAGATTTGTTGCCATCATTTTAAATGGCGGCCAGATATTTAAAAACCCTTCTTTATATAATGTCTGCGTGTAAAGTAATAACAAGTTGGGAAACCAAAATAAACCTCTCCGAGTCGAGACGAATTTACTTTCCAAACACAGGTCCACCATGGACGAAAAAATACTGATGGACGGATGGCAGAGGGAGAAAGTTGAAAAATACTTGTTAATTCGCCTTCTAGCGGCAGATAGTAGCAAACAAGATAGTGTGGGAATCAACGTTCTAACGAGGGAAGCAGCTTAAGTCTTAGTTTGTCTAGATGGCGCTAGCGTTTTCCGGGATTTGACTCCGCATTTTCATAACCCCTTCCATTTTGGGGCTTAGTAATGGGGGCAGTAATGGGCTGCCATTGGTTTTTCAGTATTACTTCGTCCATGAGTCCACCAGCCAATGAGAAAAACCGGAAATACGTAGCTCAAATTGGCGGGATATTGCGAAAGGTTTAATCGTTTAACATTTCCCTGTGTATTCTCATAATTCTAATGAGCACCTAATATCTATCACTTAAGTGTGTATTTAACTTTCGGCTCACTCTGAACCGTTAACACCTCTTGTAAGAGGACACGAAACAAGGTCAATTCTGGCTTAAATCTAGGGCATCTTATTTTGTAGACCCAATCGCTTCAACGCTTATAGAGAGACGAAGTATTAAAAGCCATATTATGTAGTGAAATTAAAAGTTGCGTTTACACTATATATAAATGTAGTAAAGCTGAAATAAAAAGTAAACACCAAATTTGAAATGTTAATATCAAAAGATGTTCTTGGAATATTGAGATGAAACAGAGCTTTATAGCTACACAACTACTAAAAGAATCGTAATGCCGAAAAATATTTAAAATATTTCCATTTAATATTCTGCAAAAAGGAAATGTTATCGTTTTGTAAGAGATCTTATCATCCTACTCGCTTTATATTAACTTTGATATGCGTGTAGTGTTTCGATTCGGATGCAATTTTCATTACTCGTTCTATATAAACTCTCACTTGTGTCATTACATAGAAATTAGTTTATCTTGAATAATTAATTAAATATAAATGATATTAATTATTTTAATCGCCAGTAAATAACTTTAAAAATAGTTAAATCGTTTAAAATAAAGTTGTTCCTATCTTTCGAAACTTTGCTAATATTGACGTTTAAAGTGAAGGGTACCCCTCTCTCCCGCTTTCTTCAAATTTTGGGGTATATATACGATTCGTTTCCATTATAATAATAGATAAAAACGCATTCGCGTGAACCGGTGGTGGAAGCCCTGCCATTGGGAGGCTAGACGTTTCTCGAAACCCTAGCCGATCGCCGCGTATATCTTGAAACCAATAATAGATAAAAACGCATTCGCGTGAACCGATGGTGGAAGCCCTGCCATTGGGAGGCTAGACGTTTCTCGTAACCCTAGCCGATCGCCGCGTATATCTTGAAACCAAACGATGACGAAGGAAAAGAAGCCAGAATGGACTGACTAGTGTCCATGTGGGATGGACAAAGACTAGCAGATTGTGGTCCTTAGAAGCCAGTTAGTAAAGACTGGTGTTGGTAGATGAATGGCCAAATTTCCGTGAACCGCGAACGCGTTCCGGAAATCGGGTATTTGTTTGCTCCGATACGCAAACTGCGAACGCGGTCACGTGGGGTCTGACAGACAGACACACAGACACACAGACACGGCCGGTGTAATACCTCTCCGTGACATACGTCACTCGGAGAGGTAAAAATGTCCCGACGAGCTGATGGGCGACGCCGAGTGCCTTCGCTCCTAGGATGCTACAAAAATATTAGTCGAATCAGTAAAATGTACCCATTCTTGATGGAAGTTCTTACTACACGCATGCGATGCCACGGATAACAGCTAGTCTACTGTAAATCAATTGTAAATTTCCTATTTTCCTATAACTATTACAAGGCTTTGTTGTGGTCACCCTGCCTGCGCACAATCATATTTCGTAAAGCTGTACACATACAGATACCATAGCCTTGTGAAAGCACATGTCATATAATTGTGTACAAACAGATCCCTTAGAATTGAGCACAAACTGATGTCATACACTTGCGCACAGACTGATGTCATAAACTTGTGCAAAAAGAGATGTCATATACCTGTACACAAAAAGATTCCATACCCCTATGCTCAAAAAAATGCAGAAGAATATCTCGTACACCAGTGCACAAAAATACTCCATATCCATTTACACAAAAATACTCCATATCCACTTGCAGAAAAATACTCCATATCCATTTGCACAAAAATACTCCATATCCACTTGCACAAAAATACTCCATATCCATTTGCACAAAAATATCGCATATCCATTTGCAGAAAAATGTTCTTTAGAAAAACAGATTTCTTTGGTCTCTGCACAAACCGATTCAGTAGGCCTGTGCCCAAAAATATTTCGTAGACCTGTGCACAAACAGATTCCGGAGACTTGTACACAAAAGGAAGTCACAGGGCTGTGCACAAACAGATGCCATAGACTTGCGCAAAAAATACATCATAGACTTGCGCAAAAAGAGATGTCATGGATATGTGCACATCAGATTCCATAGACTAGTGCGCAAACAGAAGTCATAGACCTGTGCCCAAAAGATTCCATAAAACTGTGCACAAAAAGATTCCCTAGACTTGTGCTAAAAAAATATTCCGTAGGCCTGTGCACAGATGCCGTAGACCTGTTAAGAAACAGATTCCGTAAACCTGTGCACAAACAGATTCCGTAGGCTTGTACCCAAGTGGAAGTCACAGGCTTCTGCACAACAGATGTCATAGATGTGTTCAAGTCAGATTCCATAGTTTTGTGCACAAACAAAAGTCATAGACCTGTGCACAAAAACATTCTATAGACTAGTGCACATAAAGATTCCATAGACCTGCGCGCTAAAGATTCCATAGACCTGTGTACATAAAGATTTCATACCCATAGCACAAAACTATTCCATACCCATTTGCACAAAAAGATTCCATAAAACTGTGCACAAAAAGATTCCATAAAACTGTGCACAAAAAGATTCCATTGACCTATGCACAAAATATTCTATTGGCTTTTGTATAAACATGTGACATAGACCTGTGTACAAAAATATTCCATGGACCTGTGCACAAAAACATGCCTTGGACCTGCTCAGAAACATTCCATACCCCTATATGCTCAAAAATATTCCACACCCATTTGCAAAAACATTTTCCGTAGACCCATGCACGAACAGATGCCGTAAACTAGCGCGTAAATAGATTCCACAGACTTGTACACAAGCAAAAATCACAGGTTTTGCACAATCCGATGTTATAGACTTGTGCTCAAACAGATGTCATAGGCTTGTGTAAAAAACTTACTTCATAAACTTGCTCAAAAAGAGCTGTCATCGACATATGCACATCAGATTCCGTACACTAGTGCACATAAAGATTCTTCAGACTTGTGCACAAACATATTTTGTAGACCTGTACACACACAGATACCATAAATAGATGTCAAATATTTGTGCAAAAATAGATGTCAAATATTTGTGCAAAAATAGATGACAAATATGTTTGCAAAAATAGATGTCAAACATTTGTGCAAAAATAGATGTCAAATATTGGTGCAAAAATATATGTCAAATATTTGTGCAAAAATATATGTCAAATATTTGTGCAAAAACACATCCCTTAGACTTGTGCACAAACTGATGTCATAGGCTTGTGTAAAAAACTGATCTCCATGGACCTCTGCACAAAAACATTCCATATCCCTATGCTCAAAAATTTTCCTTACCCATTTGCACAAAAATATCACGTTCACCTGTGCACAAAAATATCACGTACACCTGTGCACAGAAATATTCCGTATACATTTTCACAAGTGTTATAGACTTGTTCACAAGCAGGTGTTATAGAATTGCTCACAAACAGGTGTTATAGAATTGCTCACAAACAGGTGTTATAGAATTGCTCACAAACAGGTGTTATAGAATTGCTCACAAACAGGTGTTATAGAATTGCTCACAAACAGGTGCTATAGAATTGCTCACAAACAGGTGTTATAGACTTGCTCAGAAACAGATGATTATGACTTGTGCACAAATAGATGTCAAATATTTGTGCAAAACTAGATGTCAAATATTTGTGCAAAAATAGATGACAAATATTTGTGCAAAAATAGATGTCAAATATTTGTGCAAAAATGGATGTCAAATATTCGTGCAAAAATAGATGTCAAATATTTGTGCAAAAATATATGTCAAATATTTGTGCAAAAATAGATGTCAAATATTTGTGCAAAAATAGATGTCAAATATTTGTGCAAAAACACATCCCTTAGACTTGTGCACAAACTGATGTCATAGGCTTGTGTAAAACACTGATCTCCATGGACCTCTGCACAAAAACATTCCATATACCTGTACACAGAAAATATTCCATGGACCTCTGCACAAAAACATTCCATATCCCTATGCTCAAAAATTTTCCTTACCCATTTGCACAAAAATATCACGATCACCTGTGCACAAAAATATCACGTACACCTGTGCACAGAAATATTCCGTATACATTTTCACAAGTGTTATAGACTTGTTCACAAGCAGGTGTTATAGTATTGCTCACAAAACAGGTGTTATAGAATTGCTCACAAACAGGTGTTATAGAATTGCTCACAAACAGGTGTTATAGAATTGCTCACAAACAGGTGCTATAGAATTGCTCACAAACAGGTGTTATAGACTTGTTCAGAAACAGATGATTATGACTTGTGCACAAACAGATGTAATAAACTTGTGCACAAACAGATGTAATAGACTTGTGCACAAACAGATGTAATAGTCTTGCGTACAAACAGATGTTTTAGACTTGCGCATAAACAAATGTTACAGACTTGCGCATAAACAAATGTTATAGACTTGCGCACAAACAAATGTTATAGACTTGCGAACAAACAAATGTTATAGACTTGCGCACAAACAGATTACATTGACTTGCGCAAAAAGAGATGTCATAGAAATGAGCACATCAGATTCCATAGACCTGTGCACAAACAGAAGTCGTAGACCTGTGCACAAACAGATGTCGCCGACCTGTGCACAAGCAGAAGTCGTAGACCTGTGCACAAACAGATTCTTCAGACTTGTGTGCACATAAAGATTCTTCATACTTGTGCACATAAAGATTCTTCATACTTGTGCACATAAATATACCATAGACCCATGAACAAAAAATTCCATAGACCTGTGCACAGAAGATTCCATACTCCTATGCTCAAAAAGATTCCATGCAGATTACCTTTAATTGGTAATCTAATTTAATTACCTTTAATTGGTAATCTAAATTAATTACCTACAATTGGTAATCCAGTTTAATTACTTATAATAAGTAATCTACTTTAATTAACTATAATTGGTAATTATCTTTAGTTGCTTATTTTGTTTAATTATCTTTAATTGCTTATTTTGTTTAATTCGGTTTAATCTGTACTTAGCAACTAAATTAGTTGGACGCGCAAAAGTTATAATGACAATTAAGCTAGCTAATTGCCCTACCAATTTGATTATCTTAAGACACTATATCCGCAGTAAAACGTCGTAAGTCCTAGACTGACTTTCTTTGTTACTTAACCCAAGCAAAAAAGTCTTAAGTTTCCCAGTTTAAGGGTAAACCACGTAATTCGGAGCAGGTACTTAAATCTATTGAAAACAATACATAAACTTTGTTTTTCTTAATGAAACAAAAATTGGCGCCTACTTTAAAAATGAGGCTTTCATTTAAGACCGTTTTCAAATCTATCAAACGTATAGTTATTTTTGTAAGGGTAGTTACAAAATGGGTAAGTTTGGAAACTTTCCCATGTTATTTCTATGGAGGTTTTCTAGTTTTTCGCCAAAATCTGTGATTAATTTTATAGAAATGAAAACCACCCTTAGCAACTTTATGCTTTATAAAACGAACTATTGGATGGATCATCTTGAAATTTTTACCACATATTAAGGGCCCGGAATTTAGTTCAGTAGAAAAATTTCAAAACAATAAACTTAATACGAAACAAGTTGGGAAAACCAAAATATTACCTCTCCGAGTCAAGATGAAGCCTACTTACAAACTTATTTACCCAGATATGGAAATGTTTCTTTTTTATGAACAAATACTGAAGGGGGAGTGAACTGTGTATCCCCTACGTTAGGGGCAACTTTGTACTAGAGAATACTATTTGCCCCCGGAAGGGAAGGGGAGGGGGGATATCACTAAGGTAAGAGATAGAGGGTTATGACGTTGCCGTATGGGAAAGAAATTACTCTATAAGGATATACATATATAACATATTTATAGAGATAGATAAGAACAACTTTTATAATCAAAATTAGAAAGACCAACATGTCTCTTAAAATTCTCGCGTGATCAACTGGTTTCACGCCAATTAAATAGGTTAGGCCCATCAGAATCGGCAAGAGCTATTTGTAATAACACCTTCATGTTTTTACCGCCAAGCTGAGAACTAAGCGTTTTACGTCACGTTATCCAAAAACCCGACTATTTTCTTTGGTGACCGCGCTGCCTCAGAGCTGAGCACCGTGACGTCATAATTTAAAAACAAAATCCCCTTCTGTACGACACTGCTAACAGCGCTGAGCTCTGCTGAACGCGGCCTAGATTTTCACCATAATGCTTTATCACTTATAAAATCTAAGCCCGATTATTTGAAAGTGTATTTAACTTTCGGCCCACTCTGAACCGTTAATGTCTCTGCATTACAGAAACGAGAACCAAACCCAAGCGTTTAATTTTGGGTTCACTAGGCCTATTGACTAATAAAAGTTCATTTGACTGACCTAGTAGCGTTCTTCTTGTTATCAGTAACGAAAGGATTATGCTATAAACAGATGTAGTATAGCTTAAGTAATATATAAACATCCATTTCAAATAATAATTATAAAAAATATTCCTGGGATATCAAAATGAAACAGAGCTTTAAAGCTACAAAACTACTAAAGGCATCGAAATTACGAAAAATATTTCCATATATTAATTTTTACATTATGAGAAAACAAAATATTAAGGTTTTGTAGAATTTCTTTCCACATCAACACAAGGCGAACTGCTAACGCGAAGCACTAGTGTAACAACGGACGGACACACACAGACAAACACATAGACTGCTGTTTTACCCTTTCCGTATTAATTTTGTTTTGAGAGACAATATTACTTTAAATACTAAAATAAATATAATAAATATAATTATTATAATATATTTTCTTCGTTAGTTGTTCGCCTTATTGAACGTTACATCGTTTTGATAAAGAACAATTAAACATTCTTGAGAGACTTGACTAATATTGGCGTTTGAAATGAAGCATACGCCGTTTGCTTCGCCTTACTCAAATAGGTAGTATATAAGGGTGTCGAATCGCAGCTATGGATAAGAACATCGCAATTGCGTGAACCTTGGCGGAAGACCCCGTCAATGGAAGGCTAGACGTTTCTCGTAACCCTAGCCGATCGCCGCGTATGTCTTAACCTTAAGGATGATGGTGGTGTTAGAAGCCAGGTGTGCAGACTGGTGTCCATGTGGGATGGACAAAGACGAGAAGGTGGTGGTGTTTAAAAGCCAGTAAGTACAGACTGGTGTCCATGTGGAATGGGCGAAGGACTAGAAGATGGTGGTGTTTAGAAGCCAGTAAGTTCAGACTGGTGTCCATGTGGGGTGGACAAATGAACAGAGTTGTTAAACAGGCAATGGAGTAATAGCCTGTAAGTCGAATACAATTTCCGGGACTGTAAATGCGGTCTGGAAATTGAATACAAGTTTGCTCCGATTTGCAAACTGCGAACGCGGTCACGTGGATGTAACAACGGACAGACAGACACACAGACAGACACACAGACAGACAGACACGTCGAAATTAGAACCTCTCCGTGACATACGTCACTCGGAGAGGTAAAAAGTTACAACCAATCCAAAAACCTTCCTGATACATTAGAGCCGTCATCAGGCTACCGCTCCCTTAGAATTTGATTAGCACATTAATAATTCTATCGTGAAATGTTGTTAAATTTGAAATTGTTCATATGTCTTCAACTATAATCTTTCTGTTTTGGTTGTTTATTTCAAGTGTATTCTTTCTAATCTTTTCATGAGTAGTTTCAAAACCATTGCTTCAAAGAACTGAGATTTAAGCAAACAATTTGCACAATAATATTATCTTATACTTTAATGAAGATTTTGAGACATCATACGAAGAATCGACTTCCACCGCCTTGTCCGGAGACGATGAAACTTCAACCGCTCCATATTTTAACGGCTTGCATTACGATTTTCATTTGTCTCTCGCCAACCTAAACATCAAAAGGACAATTGAAAAACATGAACACTTTAACCAAATTGCAAGTAAGACTAAGTATGAGTTATTGCAACTAGAAGCCCTCACTCGACCATCGACTTTCGAATTGGTTCAATTTACTGCTAAATGCTTTGAAAACTCGCAACAGCACGAAATTAACGTTGATTTACCAAATGGTTGGAAGATATTAACAACTGCCTCTAATAGTAAAAACGGTTACTTTGGAATTGCATATTTAAACATTAAGAAGCTTCAAGTAGTCATCGCTCATCACGGTCCTGAAAACACTAACGAGGAACCGTACAAAACTCACCTGCAAACTATTTCCAAACGATGCTTCATGCAAGTCAGTTCAGCGGTCACTTTCGCGTACGAGGTCGTCAAGGAACTTGAGGAATTCAAAAGGAAATTACCGGCACGCTTCCAATTATTTTTCACTGGACATGGTTTCGGCGGATGGTTGGCTCAAATCGCGGCTTTTAGTGCCCAGTACTTGGTTAGGATAAGTGATAACTTTCTAAGACGCGAGAATGCTAATGAGGGGTACTTGGTTCATACTGAGGTCTTTGATAGTGTCGGTATTTATTAATCAAATTGGTTGATGACCTCGATGTCCGTTATGAAGACAAGAAAATTAATTTGAATAACTTGGACATCACCAACTTTGTTATATCACCAAATGTGATTAACTGTTTAAACAAACACATTGGGAGTAACTAAACTTGATTCGGACAATTTTTCTTTGACTGATCACTACTATCAAGATTCCAGTAGTTTAGAACTCATTTTGGACTACCTGTCATCAGAAGTAAATAGGGGGAAGTACGTATCAAAGGGGGTTTCGAGAGGCGTCGAGTTATGGTATTTTTCGCGCCTTTCCGCAAGCGCGTTTTTGGCGGGAACTCGCGGATGAATACATTTCCCCGAAACTATTTTCTTTTCCTCTGCTCCTGTTATAGCAGATTCAAACTCAAGAGCCAAGTCGGCTCCGTACCTTCGCTCTGTAGTCGGCCCGGCAAGCTACGGACCGGGACCGGGAGTACGGAGTCGACTGCCTGGCCCTAGTAACAGCGTAAAATTTTATTCGGCCTGATATCCTGTTTTAGTACATTTTTAATAATAACTGAATGTTTTCTAATTAAAAAAATAGAATAATAAAACTAAATATTTACTGGTTATATTAATTTAGATGTGATTAGAATCAGAATGATCAGATGCGTAAAATTTTAAAATGAACTTAAGCCTCTGTCTAAGCTTAACAACACAACTAGCCTGAATAGTGAACTTTATGACCGAGTGGTGGCGCATGATAGAAAATTTCCCTGGATAAGTTGCCTCACTCTCATTGGACGAATTCAAATTTTGGGCCGCGAAGCGTGATTTTACAATAAAGGGACGCCTTACACTAGCTAAAGCTGGAGAAACGTACTTCCCCCTATTTACTTCTGCTGTCATCTAGTCATAATATGAGGGTCGTAATAGATTGGCCAGTGATTGATGTGTTACCGGTGGGTGATGAATGCGCGACGTTACTTTTACCTCAGTTTAAATGGCTTGACAATTGCGCAATTCCAAATACCAAAACCGACGCTTTTGTTACCGCCCAGGAACAAAGTCAAGGTTATTTTCCAGTGAGGTATCAAACCAAACCATTTAAAGAAGACACATGTGACCACAGTGTCTTTACGTTGTCCGAACAGAAGCTTTTAAAGCACTTTCAATGGATACGAGGTTTTCCCGAGTATTTTAAACCAATCAAATTGTTTAAAGATATTCTGGAACAAGATGAAATTGACCCTAATTACGTATTTGAACAATTGCAATACTTGGAAATCTAATCTGGTAAAGTTAAGTCACTGTGTGACAGCGAAAGAAATTTAGGACAATTAGTATCTTTTGTTAAGAGATTACTTGAATTTTACCCTGAATTTAAAGATGAAGCCAAAAAATCTTTGACAATTGATGAGGTTCGAAAATTCGCATATAAAAATGAGTCAATCGAGTACAGTAATAAGTTGGAAAAGATGACTGCTTGTTTCAGCGAAAATTGCTATTTTAGTGAAGATGTGAATAAATTTCTCGGTAGAGATTTACAAACATTACATATTCGAACATCTAATGATTGCGATACCGACGTTGTTACCGCCATGATAAACAAGTTGCTTAAGACTCACGAACACTATTTAGTTATGCGCTTACAAAATGTACTTGTTTTAAATAAGTCAGTTAGTTTAAAAGAAGTGCTAATGTCACAGGCCTTTGGAAAAGTAATTATTGCTATCGATTTTAATCGGAGCCCAGTTAATTCGGACGAAGATGAAACTGAAGAACTTTTAGTCAAATTTATAGAAGTCCTGATTGATTCAAGAGTTAAACCGAACGTCAAACTTATCATAATCAGTGAAAAAAGAACCAATTTTACCATCTACTTGGAAAGGTTAACCGAGAAGAAACTTAAAGATGCAGCCAAAATTGTGGACTATGAAGGTTTAAAATGGACGGACTTGAAATCAAACGCCCAAGAAATCCTTTTGTCAAAAAACTTGGTGACATTCCAAGGTTCGGTTGAAGAAATATCATTGAAAAATCTTCTAGATGAAAACGATAAAATTCAAGATATCATTGACAGTTCAACCATAATTTCATTAATGAAAGACAGACTTATACAAATCGGAAATCAAGTCCCTGACTTGGGAAAAATCACGAGTTGTTACGTAACGCGAGTTTTTCAATTAGAATTCCAGGTTAATGCCAATGTTTTGAAAGATAAGAAAAATACCAGAGATATTATTGCAATTAGTGGTCAAGAAATAAGGAAACACAATTTGGAAAAGTATTTCAACGTTAAACCAGATATCGTGCAAATATGCGATGAGAATCATTTTGATTTAGACCGTGGTAGGATTTTTATATTAAGTGACAAGTATAGTAGAGAAAATTTTGATCAACTTGTCGTGATTTCAAAAAACGCCAAAAATGTTCATTGGTTAATATTTGAGATGAATGTTTTAAAATGGAAACAAACCCATGGTTCTGTAGAATATATTAGACAAAATCTCAACCATAATGAGGACGTTGCAAAGGAATTTGAAAAACTGTACGATCATACTGGTATAGGCAAAAGTCAAAATTTTGAAGACACTGAAATGGAAAATGCTGGGAAACGTATTAAATCGCTGGTCATTTCAGACACAGCCGGAATGGGTAAAACGATTGCTTTAACTAGTTTAAGCCTCAAAATTAAGTTAAATAATCCTAGCTTATGGGTAGTTCGAATCAATTTAAGTGATTGCATTAAAGTTTTAAAAGCAGTTTGTAAGGATTTTTGGCCTGAAAAATTTGGCAAACGCAAAGTATCAAAGGTGGTTGATTTCTTAATAGATAGAATTATGAATTGCAACGTCAATACTAGACTCGAAACCACATTGAAGAAAAGTTTATTTAAACGAAAATTAATAGATACCGGAGGTGTTGTTCTATTATTCGATGTATTTGATGAAATCTGCCCCGATTATGTAAACGTTTTTATCGAGTTACTTAGCGTCTTGATGAAAACCAAGGTCACGAACATTTTTGTAACCTCAAGACCATTCTCAAGAGACCAAATTGAAAAGGTGCTAAAAACGAACCATTTTGTAATGCGGCCATTTACGATGGATGATCAAGTTAAATTTTTAGTGAATACTTGGAAAGCCAGTTATGATTTGACGAATAAAGCCAAGAAACTGATCAGCCGTTTAAAGATATCCATCGAAGACGATGAATTCACCGACGCGCAGACAAAATTTACCGGAGTTCCATTGCATTGTCGCCTGTTAGCCGAAGTTTATGAAGACACGCATATTGGTAATATACCAAGCAACATATCCTTGGTTTGTTTATACGAAGCCTTTGAACAGAAGAAGATCGAAATTTTCGAGAATGAAGAACATATGTGTACCCGCAGTGATATCTATTTGAAACTGGCCCTTAGACAGTTAGGCGAATTTCACCGTCATTTGGCTCTTGATATAGAATACGAATCTCTAGATTTAGCCCCGAATCAAATGCAATCTTTCGAACCAGAAATCAGGAAGATACTTGAAGTAATAGCCTTAAAGGTGGGATTGGTTGTCAGAGTTAAAAATCAAATGCAATTCGTCCATCGTACCTTCGCGGAGTTTTTTCTCGCCAAATACTTTATTAATGCCCTTGAAAAACAATGCATCTCTGAAAGCCTCGTTCAAGCTATGATGTTAGTTATGACTAAAGATAGATATATTACGGTTCTTGAATTTTTCGATGGATGTTTAGCCAACTTGAAAGACTACAGATCCGTTGTTGAGCGTTTCAGTTTAGTTTTTTCGAAAGTGCTTTTAGGGGATTTCGAAAACTATTCTTGGTTGACTGACGAAGTTGAAAACTCCTTTTTCTTCAGGGTCGCAGATTTCGGCTTTAAAAACGTATTTAAATTTTTCGTGGATTGTTTTTTAAACAAAACTGAAGACGAAACCTTGGTTTATTATATGAACATGGATGACGACCGTTCTCCAACACCATTGGTGTTGCTTGCCTTGAATAACCACACTTCGAACAGTAAGGAACTCCTCGATTATCAGCTTGGAAAAATCCGAGAATCATCAAAAACCTTTCAATCGTTATTTACATTAGGAAACATTCTCAACCGAAAATGTCGGCAAACCTTTATCAATTACATGGAAGAAAACGCGGGCGATTTTCTTGAGCCGGTACCTGTTTGGATTCAAGATAAAATGAATTTGCCAACCGGATTGTTTGATACAGCTCAACTTGGTATCTCAAAAGACTTACAAAAAATTTTAAAAGAAGCTGGTGGTGAAGATACTCACTACTATTCAATGCTAGCCTATAACGAACATCGAGTAGCAGCGTTGAATATCGCGGTTTGGAATGGGCCATTAGAAGCTGCCAAGTTTCTAATGGGTCAAGTACCATCTGCCGTATCGTTCATATTCAGTCGGCCTTATAACAGTCTGCTTGAAGACGAGGTAGATTCGGGTAGCAAAGAGATGGTCCAACTGATTGCTTCGAGACTATCTGAGAACAGTCACATGTTAAAAGACTGGAAAATCATGACCGAGATCAATGACAACAACCGCGATGACATACTTTCGATAAATACGACCACTGTCGTCAAACTTCCCGACATGTTACTTATTAGGTCATGCAGTTAGACAACTAAAACCTAAAATTGTGCAGAAGATTCTTAACTAAATTAAAATTCAAAAGATTTTTTTTAATATAAAGGCTCAATAAGGAAAAATTTAAAATATTTTTTCCGTTTTTAAGGAGAATTTTGTAGAAAAAAATAAGATGAATTTAAATAACAAGACGAGCAAGGCAATTTAAACACTTTTGCTCACCACTGTTTTTTTAATATGTTATACAAATTTTATAAGTTCATTAAAATAATTACATATTATCGTTATATAATTGTTTCAGTTTAAATTAACACGATTTTTTACTTTAAATTATTCGATTAAGTTAATCAGGTAAAGGAGAACTATTTTTCGGGACAATTTTGCAGAATAAAAGATGTAGTTTGAAAACGAATCAACATCAAACGTCTCTCCATTCCAGAGGCTCTTAAAAAAAGCCTGAAAATTATTACTTTCATAAAATTAGACTTGGTGTTGTTACGTTTCAAATCTTATCTAGAAATAGGTGGATATATAAATTATTTGGTCTAGCTGAACTTGTTGAAATATAAGAAATCGTCATCATAGTTGCTTGTGATTTTGTACGAGACGTGATTCTGGTGATTTAGCTAAGTAGCGGTTACCAAAAAATTAATTAAAAAAATTGGACCTCAACTATCCGTTTAACTACTATGAAAAATGAGACACGTGGTCTGGAAGAGACAATGATATGAGCTAGACTTTTTGAGACACCTAAGCGTCCGTCATTGGGTCTTCCAAGCCATGTTTCTTAATAGTTTTTTGAAAATAATTTTAAAGCAGTGTTTTATGACTGTTAATTAATATTTTTTTATCCAATTTTTATATAATACGCCACTTCGACATTCTGTTATGCGCATGCCCGATGCCCCGCGCTCGAAGCGCCTCAAGAGGAAAGACTGGAAACTGCTCTTTGTTACCCCTACTAGCAAAAGCGCAACCCCACGCGGTTTTTTTCCCTGCCCATCTTAATAAGTACTAGTTCGTAGTAGCCCGCTGTGGCGCACTAGGTAATGTCAAAGTGGTGTATTCGTGTTGTTAAATTCATTACAAAATTGGAAGCCGTTACGTTCACTTTGGCATCCAGCCTCTATTTTACTTAACGTCGTCCTCTCTGTACATTACGTGCTTTGGTCTTCGACCAACTTAAGTTCCATCCGAGCATCAATGGGAACTTAACAAAACGCTTTTTTTACTGTTAGAAAAATTCAAGTCTCATTTTCACTGAAGCTAAAAATACGAAAGTTTTGATCATTGGTTTTCATTTTTAAGCCATCTTTTACATGTATCATAACTTAACGAAAACAGTTGTGCCCAAGCTTCCCGCTGCCCGTACTGTCAGGAAGCCGATAAGTACCTCATAATAAAAAAAATTGATTTTAAAAATCTTGCAATTAAGTGCTAAAATGATAATTGTGTTAATCATAAAAGTTTTCTTGTGCTAGTATTTAAATCAGATACCTCAGTATACAGTTGATTAGATGGACTCAATGTTTTAATATAGTTATTTTATTACCCTATTTTTTTAACACCGACGTAAATGATTCAAACCCATTGGACCACATTTTTATTTTGGGTATCTTCAAATCACCTACCTTTTAAAGGCTTAAGCATTTACGGTTAATATTTCAGATTACTTTGGTGTGTAGTTGATTGAAGTTTTTAAATAATTGCGGTTTCATTCTAAAGAGGACATTATCTATTCGAAAATAGTCTACGCACTTTTAATCTTATCATTTGAACAGGGTGGTTTTGCTATTTGAGACCGATGGGTAATTACAAATAGCATTGTCGGTTAATTTTATTTTTGATAAAACTGAAATTCTAATATAGTTCTAGAGGATGGAGTCTTGATTGTCTTCATCACATCTAAACAGCAAGGCAGTTAAGACAATGTCCAGAGGTCGTAATCCAAAGGACGTGGGGTCAAAGTTACAGTTTGTACACCGATTAGCCTGAGTGTTTGACCCTTCGCGGGAAGCACCGGTTTATTGGATTATAATCTAAATCTATATAAATCAAAGTCCTGACTGGCTGATTGACTGACTGACTGACAGACTGACTGATAATCAACGCCCAGCCCAAACCGCTTGCCCTAGAAGGCTGAAAATTTGCAGGAACGCTACTCATGAGTAGTAGGCGCGTACTAAGAAAGGTTTTCCCAATCCGCCGCCATCTTAAAAAATGGTGCCCAGAAATGTAAAAACTCTTCTCTACGCAACAAAGTCCGCGCGTTTCAACCGATTTCACAAATATTTGGTACACTGGTTTCCTTTAACCTATAGACGGGATGAATGATCTTTTGGGTTCGATTTGTTGCCATCTTTTTAAATGGCGGCCAAAAACTTAAAAACCCTTCTTTATGGAGTAATGTCCGCGTGAAAAGTAGTAGAAAATATCCCGACGGGCTGACGGGCAACGCCGAGTGCCTTCGCTTCTAGGGTGCTACAAAATTATTAGTCATCAGTAAAAGCTGTTGGCTTCGATTAGCTAGATGAACCTGTATCACATCATTGCGAGAACGCACCAATAACGAATGAATCCTAATCTTATCATCTATTGTCTTTTGTTGGATGGAAGAATTACAACATATGATTCAATGTACTTGGGGGCGTTAAGGCAGCGTATAGAAGCTAAGGTAATTTTAATATTATAAGGATTGAGTTTTAATGAGATTAAAAATATGCCATATAATGGTAAATTTTCACTGCCATGAGCTTGGTTTTCTATTTCGCATTTTGCCATAAGAGTATACAAATGAATTATTTCTTGATATAGTAACGTTTAATTTCGATGATTCGCATAGAACGTAGCTCACTCGGAGGTGTAAAGAGAAATATTAAGATAACCATCTAAAGAGAATGAAGACGGATCGAAATGTGAAGCAGCTGATATTTTTCCAACAAGGTGTCTGCTTGCAAGGCAAGTTATTTGAAAAATAAATTTTCCAAGCGAATTCAGGGTTTAAATCGTTTTTAAATATAACGTCTTATTACGTAGTTTTAAATTTGGCTTAACTGGAGAAAATCACCAAACTGAACTTACAATGAGTTCCAAATCGAAAAAATCTACTTTGAGTTATAACGGAACTCTAAACATCGTGGGAGAAAAGAAATCCGAAAGTCAATCAAAAAACTTCACCTCATCAGTCAAGGGTAAGGTTAAGCTGGGTTAGTTTGAACAAAAGTATATAGATATGAAAACAAAAAGTACACTTCGTTGAAACTCGCTCGTGCCGTGTAATATGAGAAGAGCTCCTTTATCCCTGAATAGTGTCGACCCCCCTCTGCGAATGATTATCTTCCCGAAAGTGGCACAGGGAACAAGCCGTGAATAGGCTCATAAAGTACCAGACGCTAGCTTTAGCACCAAAAATTAACGTTTGGATCACCAGCATGATGTACTACTTTCTATAAACCTATGACGTCAAGAAGCTCCTCCGTGGCTGGTTAGTCACTGTAGGGTTTGAGCGGAGGGTAGTTTGCTTTTCAGTTTACATTTCGTCTGCAGCCAAAGTAGGGAATTGTTAATGAACTGTACTTTTGTTTTTATTTCTGTATACTTTTGGTTTTAAGTAATGGTTTAGTGGCAGTAGCGAAATGTATATTGTTGAAATAACTAAATTTGAATAAAACATTAAAAATTATTTAATCGTGAGATGTCGTTGAATTTCAAAGTCTTAATCTGTCGGCATAACCATTGCTTCAAAGAACCATGATTTAAGCGAACAATTTGCACAATGTTAACACTATTGCATTACTCCAGACGAAAAAAGTGAGGCATCATCCGAAGAGTCGACTTTTATCGACGAGTCCGAAGACGACGAAACTGCAACGGCTCCGTATTCTAACATCTTACATTACGACTTTCACTTGTCGCTCGGAAACCTAAACATGAAGGAGACAATAGAAAAACATGAACATTTCAACCAAATTGCAAGTAAGACTAAATTTGAGTTATTGCAACTAGAAGCCATCATTCGACCATCGACTTTCGAATTGGTGCAATTTGCTGCTGAATGCTTCGAAAACTCGCAACAAAACGAAAGCAAAGATGTCGTAACAGAGGGTTGGAAGATGTTAACAACTGCCTCTAATAACAAAAACGGTTACTTTGGAATTGCGTATATAAACATTGAAAAACTTCAAGTAGTTATCGCGCATCGTGGTGCTGAAAACACTAAAGAGAAACCGTACAAAACTCACTTACAAGCTATTTACAAACGATGCTACGAGAAAGTCCATTCAGCTGTGACTTTCGCGTATAAAGTAATCAAAGAACTTGAAAAATTTGACGGTAAATTACCGGCGCTTTTCCAATTATTTTTCACTGGACATGGTTTCGGCGGATGGTTGGCTCAAATCACCGCTTTTAGTGCCCATTATTTGATTAGAATAAATGATAAGTTTCTAAGACGCGAGAATGCTGATGACGGGTACTTGGTTCACACTGAGGTCTTTGATAGCGTCGGTTGTTTGGATTTGTTACTGAAATTGGTTGATGACCTCGATATCCGTATTGCAGACAAGAAAATTTACTTGAATAACTTGGACATTACCAACTTTGTTATATCCCCAAATGTGGTTAACTGTTTAAACAAACACTTTGGGAATGTTGTCCTTATATCTAAACCTGAGTCGGACAATTTTTCTTTCACTGATCAGTACTATCAAGATTCCAGTAGTTTAGAACTCATTTTAGAGTACCTGTCATCTAGTCCAAAAATGAGGGTCGTAATAGATTGGCTGACGGGTGACGAATGTGAGATGTTACTTTTACCTCAGTTTGAATGGCTTGACAATTGTGCTATTCCAAATACCAAAACCAAATCATTCGATTACGCCCTGAAAAAAAGTCGAGGTTATTTTCCAGTCAGGTATCAAACCAAACCCTTTAAGAACGACACTTGTAGCCTCAGTGTCTTTACGTTATCCGAACAAAAGTTTTTAAAGCACTTTCAATGGATAAGAGGTGTTCCCGAGTATTTTAATCTAATTACACTGTTCAAAGATATACTGCCTCCACATGAAATTGAATATAGTTACATTCTTGAACAATTGCAATACTTGGAAATCAAATCTGGTAAAGTTAAGTCACTGTGCGACAGCGGAAAAAATTTAGGGCAATTAGTATCTTTTGTTAAGAGATTACTTGAATTTTACCCTAAATTGAATGATGAAGCTGAAAAATCTTTGACATTTTATGAGGTTCGAAAATTTGCGTATAAAAATGAGTCAATCGAGTACTGTAAAAAGTTGGAAAAGATGACTGACTGTTTTAGCGAAAATTGCGGACTTAGTAAATATGTCAAGAATTTTGTCAAAACAGATATTCGAATTTTACATATTATTACAACTACTGATTGCGATACCGACGTTGTTACCGCCATGATAAACAAGTTGCTTAAAACTCACGAACACTATTTAGTTATGCGCTTACAAAATGTACTAGCTTTAAATAAGTCAGTTAGTTTAAAAGAAGTGCTTATGTCACAGACCTTTGGAAAAGTACTTTTGGTTTTCGATTGCAATCTGAGCCCTGTGAATTCGGACGAATTTGAAGTTCAAGAATTTTGTAAAACACTCGAAAAGGTCCTGATCGATCCCGAAGTTAAGCCAAACGTCAAACTTATACTAATTAGTGAAATTAGAACCAATATAACCATCTATTTGGAAAAGTTAACAAAGAAGAAACTTAAAGGTTTAAAATGGACTGACTTGACATCAAACGCCCAAGAAATCCTTTGGTCAAAAAACTTGGTGACATTTCAAGGCTCCGTTGAAGCAATATCTTTGAAAACTCTTCTGGATGAAAACGAGGTAACAATAGATATCCTTGACAATTCAAGCATAATTTCATTAATGAAAGATAGACTTATACAAATCGGAAATCAACTCCCTGACTTGGGAAAAATTGAAAATTATTATGTCCCGCGTGTTTTTATAATAGAATTTAAGGTTAAGATTGATGTTTTACTAGACGTAGATAATACAGAAGATATCATTGCAATTTCGGGTCAAAACGTATCCAAATACAGTTTGGAAGATTTCGGCGTAAAACGAGATATGGTACAAGATTGGAATTTTGATAAGTTTGATGTCGAACGTGGTAGAATTTTCGTAGTAAATAGTTGCGAACATCTTGATCCATTAGTAGCTCAATTCTTTTTTTCGGAAAACCCGAAAAATCTTCATTGGTTAACACTCGAATCGAATGTTTTGAAATGGAAAGAAACCCACGGGTCTGTAGAATATATTAGACAAAATCTGGACCATGATGAGTACGTGGCAAAGGAATTTGAAAAACTGTACAATTATACGGATATTAGAAAAACTGAAAAATGGGACGAAACTGAAATAGAATATGCTATGAAACGTGTTAAATCGTTGGTCATTTCAGGCACAGCGGGAATGGGTAAAACAACTCTGTTAACTAATTTAAGCCTCAAGATTAAGGCTAATAATCCGAGCTTATGGGTGGTTAGAATTAATCTAAGCGATTGTACAGAGGTTTTAAAAGCAGTTTGTAAGGATTTTTGGCCCGAAAAATTTGGCAAACCCAAAGTAGCAAACGCGGTTGATTTCTTAATAAATAAAATTATGAATTGTAACGACAATACTAGACTCGCAACCACACTGGAGAAAAAGCTATTTAAACAAAAATTACTTGATACCGGTAATGTAGTTTTATTATTCGATGCATTCGATGAAATCAGCCCCAATTATGAAAATTTGTTTATCGAATTACTTAGCGTCTTGATGGAAACGAAGGTCACAAACATTGTTGTCACCTCAAGACCATTCTCAAGAGACCATATTGAAACGGTTCTAAAAACGTATCATTTTGTAATGCGAGAATTTACGGAAGTCGATCAAGTTAAAATGTTTGTGGATGTTTGGACTAAAAATGAAGAGGCCGCTGACTCACGGGATGTTTTGAAGGAAAAAGCTACGAAATTGATAAACGTTTTCAACAATTCCATCGCCGACGCGGAGACAAAATTTACCGGAATTCCATTGCAATGCCGAATGTTAACCGAAGTATATGAAGACACGGATATTATTAATATATCAAGTAACTTATCCTTGGCTAGTTTATACGAAGACTTTGAGCGAAAGAAGATCGAAATCTACGAAAATGAAAAACGTAAGAGTACTCAAGGTGGTCTCAATTTGGAAGACAGCGAGGAACTGGCCCTTAGGCAGTTACGTCAATTCCACTGTCAATTGGCACTTGAGGTATTATACGAATCTTATGATTCAGCCCCTGTTGAAATGGAGTATTTTGAACCAGAAATCAAGGCGATACTTGAGAGAAAAGCTTTAAAAGTGGGTTTGGTTGTAAGAGTTAAAAACCAACCGCAATTCCTCCATCGTACCTTCGCGGAGTTTTATTTCGCCATTTTTTTGATAAATGTCTTAGAAAAGAAAAGGATCTCCGAAAACATCGTTGAAGCTATCATCAAAGACATTATGACTGAAGTTAGATTTGATTTTGTTCGTGCATTTTTCAATGGATGCTTGAAGAACTTAACAGATTACGGATCCGTTGTTGATCGTTTCAGTCTCTCATTTTCGAAACTGTTTCGTGGCACTTATGAGAATTCTATCTGGTTTTATGAAAAATCCGCTTTACTAACGGCCATAAAAGACAAAATCAATCATGTTTACAAATTTCTCGTGGATTGCTGTTTAAACAAATCAACAGCGGAAACCTTAGTTATTAACACTGTTAATTTCCATATTGAAATACCTTACGTGCTCTTCTTGCACAAAAATAACTCTATACTTAAGGAACTACTAATGTATCTATTTCAAAAAATTCAAGAATCATCAAAAAAGGTTCAACGGACATTTTTATTTGGAAACATGCTTGACCGGAGATATTGGCAAAGGTTTATGAATTACATTGAAGAACTGGCGGACGACTCGTTAAAGTCTATAGCTGTTAACATCCGAGATAAAATGCATTTGACAACTGAATTGTTTGATGCAGCTCAACGTGGTAACGTAAATGACTTGGGCGAAATTTTAGAAAAAGCTGGTGATAAAGATACTCGACACTTCTTAATGTTAGCCTATAAGGAATCTTTCTCAACAGCGTTGAATATAGCGGTTTGGAATGGGCGATTAGAAGCTGCCAAATTTCTCATGGAACAAGTACCATCTGCCATACCGTTCATATTTAGTCGACCTTATAGGAGTCTGCTTGAAGACGCGGTGGATTCAGAGAGCGCTGAGATGGTCCAATTGGTTGCATCGAGACTGTCTGAGAACAGTCACATGCTACAAGACTGGTTTACTATGACGAAGATAATTGACAAGAACCGCGAGGACATGCTCTCGATTTTGTTGGATCTTGAATTAGATGCGACCGCTGTCGTCGCACTTCCCGACGAGTTTAATAGCTTATTAGGATACGCAGTTAGGCAAGGAAAAATTAAAATTGTGCAGACAATTCTTAGCCATCGTGTCGATGTTAACAGACGTCATGAGGTTTCGGGCGACACCGTCTTACACCTGTCTGTTTTCTCGAGAAATCCTTACGGAGTTTCCTTACTGTTGAAGTACGGAAGTCTTGTAAACGTTTTAGACAATAAGGGAAATTCCCCATTACACAAGGCTGCAAATAAAGATACAGGAAAAATTAGAAGGAAGAGCAGCAAAGGTTTCTTAACACGCATAATAATTTCAAAATTTATTGATGGGGGAAATCTTAACACGGTGAATCACGAAAAACAAACGCCGTTTGATCTTGCTACTAGTAAGAAAAATATAATAGCCCTCGTGGCACTTTTACCGTTACAGCCTTTTGTTACATCGTTGGATTATGATTCGCGCAAAATCTTCTGGAAAAAATCATTAAAATTGAAGTTAGGTTTAACGGAAGAGAAATTAAAATCTATTGGTCTTCAAATTAAGAAGCGTCGCAAATCTAAACATCGCGACATGGAAGAACAGTTCGACAGCCTTGAAATATGCGCTGATTATTTTGTGGCCGATTATTTAGTCAACGAATTGAAAAAGACTAACCACGAAGACAATTTTGTTCTTAACCTTATGATTGATGTCATAGTTAATGACGAATTTGATGTTGTGAAGAAATTCTTCAATCAATTAATATATCGTCATGAATTTGAAGAGGAAATTCTGCAACGCATTGGTTACTTTCTTCAACAAAAGAATAAGGGTGAAGGACATACATGTAACATATCTTTGCACCAGTTGGTGAAAGATTATCAGGAAAACATACTTGATTTCATGTTGAATTCTTTGAAAAACACTCCGTTATTTGTTCATCACCTCACGTCACTTAATAAAAAATCGCAAACGGTGCTTGGCTCAACCATGGACAAAGAATACATCGAACTTTCTAACATCATTCTTAAATCTCTTCAAAATTGCTCTCCAGGCGACAGGAAAAGAATTTTAGAGGTAACTTTATATCAAGACAATGTGATAGAACAACGTCTAAAACCTCTGACAAAATTGATGGAGAACTTTGATTTTCTCGAAGACATTCGTAAAGAATTTGAAGAAACTTCACAGACGTTTGTTAAATTTAAAGATGCGGCGATTAATGGTAAACTAGACCAATTAACAAAAATATTTCAGAAGGCTGGTACGGAGATGCGTCAAAGGTTAGCATTCGCTTCTGAAGAAACGAAGAACTTTTCCAGGTTTAATTGGTATCAGAATTATTACACTGTATTAAATCTGGCCGTTGATGGGGGCCATATTGAATCTGTGACTTATCTTATAAAAAACGGGTTCCCTCTGAACCCACCGTATTCCGATGAATGGCACGAGCCGGAGGGTTACGGTTCTTACAATTTCAAAATTATCGTACCCCCTTTGTACAACGCCATAAAAAATGGAAACATGAATATGGTTAAACATCTTCTGGATAATGGGGCCAATATCAACGCGTACTATGAATACTGGACTGCACTGGAATTCGCGATTGATTATAAATTTGGCGAAATTTTGGAATTCCTGCTTAACTATGACGAAAACATTGTAGGTCTTGATGACGCCCTTCTTGCGGCGTCCGAAAGAGGTTACTCTGATATCATTATTAAATTGCTAAATGCCCATGCCGATGTTAACATTGCAGGCGAAAATGATAACACACCACTTCACTTTGCCGCGTTACACAGAAATGAAAACGTTGTATCAGTCTTGCTTGAAAAAGGTGCTGAACTTAACGTGGAAAATGAGAACGGCCAGTCTCCGCTTCATCTAGCGGCTGAAAAAAGTAGCGTCGAAGTGGTTAGTTTATTGCTGGACAAAGGCGCTCAAGTCAACGTGGTTAACGAAGACAAAGACACCCCTTTGCATCTTGCAGTTAGGGAGAACAGTTCCGATGTGGTTGCTTGTTTAATTGAAAATGGAGCCGACATTTTTGCTGAGAACAAAATAAATGAGATTCCTTTAGACATGAAACCAAGCATAATTCGGTACAAAGACGAGTCATAGTCAATCTTCGTCTGTAGAATAGAGGTACATTAGCACTCGCCAAATATTTCCAAATTAATACTTGAATATCCTGTATTATTGATATCAGTCACATTATTAAAGGAAATTTGTGCTTAACATAACATTAGGCCTTAAAACAACTGCCTTTTTCTAAATATGAAAAGAATAAATATTTAAAAAATATACAGTATGATGTGTTATTATAAAATAATTACCATTTAACTAAATCTTAAAAATGAGGACTGCTGTGCTGCTATTGGTTTAGTGGCGTCTGATAAACCGAACCTCTCACCCCTAAGGGATTGGATGAATTCTCACAGGCTGAGAAGTAAGGGTAATACGCTCGATTTTCAGACGCCACTAAACCAATGGCTAATTATTTTGTAATTAGAGATCATTTATTTTTTTAATATTTTTCCTTCTATATTCAGAAGGTATAATGTTATGTTACTAAACTTTTGCTATAAATAATTATCAAAGAGCACGTATAAGGAGAGTCAAAGAGGAAAGGGAGAAGGTAACTATAACGGCCCAACCCTATGTCTCTCTCACGCGCACCGCACAGCGGAGGCGCCAGACGTCACGTGATCCGTTAAGAATACAGGCCGTAAAACAAATTTCTCTGATTTATTTTTCTCTCTGTTGCACCGATTGCGCATGTGTGGAACTCTCAGAGCCTCAGAGGAGTGGCTGACAGATAATTTGGTCTCACCGAGCCACCTCCTCCTCATACCTGCTCACTGAACATTATGGAGGGATGCGGGTTACAATATAATATAATCGTCCATAGAACCAACTGTTTTTCGGTTCTACAACCCTTTTTGGAAACCCTGTATTTTATTATATTGTGTTAGAACCCTAATGGTCACTTGGTTAAAGCGGGAAATTATTTTCTTTGTAGTAGTGTACCAAGATTAAGAATTTAAAATTTTTGCCTTTCATCCGAATTACCACTCGTGAATTAAAATTAAAGATTTTTTTGCTTCTGTTATGAATATACAACAATGATAGAAACGTCTCTTACTTATCAAAACGTTTGTCCATTTTTAAGGATACTTTATTAAAATATATAAAAGTATTACTTTGATTATGATATGAATAACAAGAGGAGCATGGCTGATATTTCGCTTCTAATCAAGCGGGGTTTTTTTAATTTGTTATTCTATTTTAAAAACTTTAATTAAAATAGTTACGTAGAGATAGCTTGTTTTATAAATTAGTTACATGGTTTCATTAAAATAATTATATATTAACGAAATATAACTTTAATTTAAATGATTACATTTTATAAAATTAGATTTCTTAGGTTGTATTTCTCTTAAATTAAACATTTATATATTTAGCCAAAGAGTTTCATTAAAGTGCAAATTAAATTTTATTAAATATATTTTTGTCACAATAAAAAAGTTTATGTTGAGGCGTTAAGCTCACCCTACACGCTCAATAATTTGTGCAAATAAAAACGTGGGCCTGTTGTTTTAGCTACAAAGTGTAAAAAACGTTTTCCAGACTAACGTTTGTTCAAAATTTAAATATAATGTCTCAATTTTTTTTAGGAAATGGATCATCACTTGCGGTAAATTTTGGACAATATTTGCGTAAAAAAACTGAACATATATATTGAATGAGATTTTTATTGCTCAAAATGATATTCAAATAATTGAACAAATTTCGCATTCGAATAACATTAAAGTCTGTCTATTTGACGGTTTACTTGCCCGACTGAAAGTCAACTTTTTTATTGTGATAAAAATATATTCAATATAATTGAATAAATCATGTGGATTATATTTGTCCAATAAACCTTTAAGATTTTTCAAAATATTGAGCATTCAACATCATGATGAATTTTTATTTGCACAATTAGTGAAATGTCTTGGGAACAATCTATAAGATGATGAATTTCATAGATGTCCCCATTTAATTTGTGCAAAACATAGACCGGGTGAAATTTTATTGTCCAAACATTACATATAAGGCGTCAAATACACAGGCTTTAGTGTTAGTCAAATGCATAATTTGTTCAGTTGTTTGAATAATATATTGAGCAATAAAAAACTCAATATATATGTTCAGTTTTTAGGCAAATATTGTACAAAATATATGCAAATATGCTCCATTAAATAAAAAAATACTGTGGCATAATATTTGAACTTTGCACAAATATTAGTCTGGATAACGTTTTTCATATACTTTGCAAGCATAACAACTTGCCCCATGTTTTTTAAGCAAATTATTGAGCGTGTAGGGTGAGCTTAAAGGCACGAAAATGATTCCAAATTTCCATCGTATTCGAATAATCAATGGAGATCTTACGGCAGCGTCACAGGGAACACTCTCAATACGTTTCCGTTACTACGGTAAACAGTTATAAACGGTGACCTTGGATCGAGCTCGCCTTGTCGAAAAACAAAACAAAAACTTTCAAAAACTTCTTCCTGGTGGAGTAGCAAGACCGACTAATTTATTAAAAACGAAACAAAAACTTAAATATTCTTTATCAAGTCGCAGGATATTGCAGCAGAAAATGAAATTATTTCATTTTGATGTGAAGCCATCAACAGATTCGGAATCAACCAGCGATCGTGGTAAAACTTTTTAAATTATGCGTTAATACAGGGTGTTTCTGAAAAGTCCATCACAAATTAAGGGGCGTGTTTATGGGACCAAACTGAGCGGAAAGTACCAAAGAACATGGGGTCTACAACATTTAGTTTCGGAGATATGGCCCCCCAAACATTTGCCCCAAAAACGAGAAAATATCCCAAAATGTGGAGTAAGGGTTATTGCCATTACCCAACTTGTTTCGAAGTCATAGACAATTTCAATAGCCTTGAATTTGAGAAACACTACTGTAACTTTAGATAGCAGAAGGGTATAAATGGGTAGAAGTACGCGTACGGCGGTAATGTAAAGCTAATGCCAAGTGTCATAGTGTTTTAAAATTTCTCAGCACCCAGTAAAATGGTGGACCTCAACCTAGAGGGCAAGAAGTCCCAGAGGCCGTAGAAGACGAAGTCCTTACTATTTTCGAGGACGAACCAGAAGCAAGTACCCGCCAGGTGAGTAAGCGATTAGGCGTTGGTCACGTGCTCGTGTGGAAAATCCTCAAAAGTCACCAGTTTCATTCTTACCATTTTCAAAAGGTTCAAGGTTTGAATTCCGCGGACTACCCACGACGCATTGATAAACGCCATTGATTTCCCGCGTAGTCTGTTAGTCACAGACGAAGCTAATTTTTCGCAAGATGGTATTATTAACCTGCATAATAAGCATCAATGGTCCCAAAGAAACCCTCACGCAACGCTCGTTAAATCTCACCAAGTACAATTTAGTTTAAACGTGTGGTGCGGTATTGTAGGTGACAATTTAATTGGATCTTATTTTCTACAGCCCAGGTTAAACGGTGAGGCGTACCTACAATTCTTACAAGACGTTTTACCGGAATTACTTGACGACGTGCCCTTAGGTTTGGTGCGCAGAATGTAGTTCATGCATGACGGTGCACCACCACATTTCAGTCTCGCTGTCCGAGCTCACCTTAACGCGACGTTCTCTTTTCGGTGGATAGGTCGAGGTGGACCCGTGAAATGGCCTGCTCGATCACCCGACCTTAACCCGTGCGATTTCTACCTTTGGGGCCACTTGAAGGACATAGTTTATCAGAGTGAAGTACCTGATGTGGAAGAGCTTCGTCGACGAATCGTTAATGCCTGTCAAACTATTCGCGATACTCCAGGCATTTTGCAACGTGTTAGGGAATCGTTTGTAAGGCGTGTTCAAGTTTGCCTTAACGCGGGTGGTGAACACTTTGAACAATTCTTGTAGTAGTTATTTGTTACAGATTAAGAATGAAGAACTAATAAAAAATACATTTACATTGGGATCGTATCATGGCGTTTTCTCTGTGACACATCAAACACTAACGTAATGAACAAACTCAACCTTCAATCGCAACCATTTTACTGGGTGCTGAGAAATGTTAAAACACTATGACACTTGGTATTAGTTTAACATTACCGCCGTACGCGTACTTCTACCCATTTATACCCTTCTGCTATCTAAAGTTACATTAGTGTTTCTCAAATTCAAGGCTATTGAAATTCTCTATGACTTCGAAACAAGTTGGGTAATGGCAATAACCCTTACTCCACATTTTGGGATATTTTTTCGTTTTTGGGGCAAATGTTTGGGGGGCCATATCTCCGAAACTAAATGTTGTAGACCCCATGTTCTTTGATACGTTTCACTCAGTTTGGTCCAATAATCACGCTCCTTAATTTGTGATGGACCTTTCAAAAACACCCTGTATATCTTCTGATTTATATTGATAGCTTTTGATGTCAGATTAATATATCAATAACATTGCAATCTAATAATTTCGCATCCAATATTATGGATGATTCCCCCAAATCTGGGAGGGGTAGCCTATGAAGGAAGCATTTTCACCTATTTAAAATATTATAGTGTTTTGCATGAAGTTAAAATGTAAACTAATAATAGGAAGGTTAGTAATATAAATTTTACTATAATTTTAAAATGTAAATCTTTGGTGTCGTAGGAACATACTACACCAAGTTTATTAAGTCTATTTGATCTTAACGCCAAACCAAAGGTTTATAAGATTTGTTCAATAAGTATGACGATAATACGTGATACTGGAGAATTACTGAGAGCTAGTTCAAGAACGACATTTTAGCAGTCCATCTTCCTATTTAGTCTGTACTAAGCCTTTGGCAGCGCCTCACCAGACGTCGCTTTACGAGGATCTATTACGTTTCATCTTCGTCACTTCATGATCATGACAAGCTCTCAGTAACTAGTGACAAAATTATGGAACATATGAACTTATGGTCAAACTTAATAAACTATATATGGTACATTGTACATCGATTATTAAATCGCTTATGTTAAGGTTTATAAACGTTCAAGGGAGAACGCTTTAAGTACGTTTTTTTCTCGAAGTAAATGACTTCGTGGTAGCAAGGGCTTTGCCAACTACAAAGATAGGCTAGATCATTATTGTTTTAACTCGTTTCGACTGTTCTCAGCCATCTTAGTTACAACTAATTAGAATGAGTTTTCGGTTTATTGGGTGGCATCGTTGATTTCCTAGTAATCGGAAAATGAGCTAGTTTTTTTAGTTCATAATTAGTTAGCATAAATTAATCGTGAACCAAATAATACATTTATTATTATTATTTATTATTATAATCTTATATTGAAACCACGCTGATTAAAACTAATTTAGCTAAATGTTTCCGAATCCATGACATCTAAATTCTGTTAACATTGCCATTGTGTTACGTTTGAAGTGCCAATTTTTAGTTATGCTGCTATTTTTTCTTTCGCGACCTCAAGAGCGGAAAAAATTTTATCTTTTCGTTGGAATTTTAAACATACCAGATTCGTATCATCCACTGTTTTTAGCCACATCGTAGTTTGACCCGAGCCGTAGACCCGTAGTAGTAGTTGTGGCCGGAGTTTTCGAGTTCGTTATCGTTAGTTTTTAGCTTAAAAGGAACTCGATAGTTTATTTGTGGGGTCTGAATTTGTATCTTTGGGGTCGGACACTTCTGAATTTGTATCTTTGGGGTCGGATACTTCTGAATTTGTATCTTTGGGGTCGGATACTTCTGAATTTGTATCTTTGGGGTCGGATACTTCTGAATTTGTATCTTTGGGGTCGGATACTTCTGAATTTGTATCTTTGGGGTCGGATACTTCTGAATTTGTATCTTTGGGGTCGGATACTTCTGAATTTGTATCTTTGGGGTCGGATACTTCTGAATTTGTATCTTTGCGGTCGGATACATCTGAATTTGTATCTTTGGGATCGATACTTCTGAACTTGTATCTTTGGGGTCGCATACTTCTGAACTTGTTACTATTTGAAGTTACGTGTTTTATTCACAAATCGAGAAGAGTTTTAAAAGAAAGCCCCGGATATTACAAATATAACGTAAGTAAATTTATTGAAGTAAGGATTAAGGGTTATAATTTTTGTTAGGGCATTGAGGGGCTATTCACTCGGATTTCCTGTACTTCTTTTAATGGGTATTTACGGGTATTTCGTTTAATTACTGTTAAAAGATGGTCATCGTGGGGGTACTCACTCACGTTTTCCTTTCATGTCACACTAATATAATTATAACAGAAGTAAAATATTGAAGTAATCATTTTAAAACAGTTAAGCACATTGAGGGGCTTTTCACTCAAATTTTCTGTACGCCTGTTAAGTACGGTACGATGTGACTACTATTACGACCCAGCCCTTGGGTCGTCTTGTTTTTACCTCTCCGTGTGACGTAGTCCAGGAGAGGTTCTGTAACGGCCGTGTCTGTGTGTGTGTCTGTCTGTCTGTCTGTCTGTCTGTCTGTGTGTCTGTCCGTTGTTACACCCACGTGACCGCGTTCGCAGTTTGCGTATCGGAGCAAACGTGTTCGCCATTTCCGAACTGCTTTCACAGTCACGGAAATGGCTCCTCTACTTGAGTACTCACACCACCATCTTCTGGTCTTTGTCCATCCCACACGGACACCAGTCTGTTCTTACTGGCTTCTAATCACCACCATTTTCTGTTCTTTGTCAATCCCACATTGACACCAGTCTGCACTTACACTGGCTTCTAACACCACCATCCACTGGTCTTCCGTCTATTCCACATAGACACCAATCTGTATCATTGGCTTCTACTCCATTATCATCGTTTGGTTTTAGGATATACGCGGCGATCAGCTAGGGTTACGAGAAACGTCTAGCCTCCCTAAGGTGGGATCGCCACCAAAGGTTTTCGCTTTTTCCTTACTGTTATACTGGAAACGAATCGTATATATACCCCAAATTTGAAAAAAGCGGGCAAGAGGGGTACCCTTCACTTTAAACGTCAATATTAGCAAAGTTTGAGAAGATAATAGGTATAACTTTATTTTAAACGATTTAACTATTATTAATGTTAATTATTGAAGATTAAAATAATTAAAAATAATTATATTTATTTAAATATTAAAGATAAACCTCTCGTGCAAAGAGAGAGATTATCATTGCCTCCTATATCTACCAAGGCCCGTGCATGCGATATATTTCCTTCATTGCCTCCTATATCTATCAAGGCCCGTGCATTGTATATATATTTCATTCATTGCCTCCTATATCTATCAAGGCCCGTGCATTGTGATATATTTCATTCATTGCCTCCTATATCTATTAAGGCCCGTGCATTGCGATATATTTTTCAAAACAACAACAAAAATGGGAAACCCCAACTCAGAAACATAATAACGTTTTCATTGGATACTTAAGTTTATATAATCTTCTTGACACGGAGAGGTAATATTTTGGTTTTCCCAACTTGTATTAATTGTATTATTTTTAAAATTACTACTACATTGGTTCGATAAGACAAATACTTTTCGATTTAATTTCTCCAAAGTCTTAATTTATATGGAAGCAATCAGCCTTACGATTTTCCTGGTTTCAATTTTCAAACATTTTACTTTCTAACAAGTGTAGTTGATTAGTGGCTCGGTATTTTTATAATTACTTAATCTAAATTTATTTCGTGTCCATAACACGATTTCAATGCATAGAGAGGTGGTGGCTAGCCCCTATGCCACAGCTAACCGACCGCGAACTATACTAACTATTACAATTAACCTCGGCAAGTTTTGATGGAAAGGAGAAACCGGGTAAGACCGCGGAGGAAAACTCCTTTAGCAAGTGAGGAGAGAATTTGCAAACTCTACGCAGAAGGGTTTGTTCCCAGATTTTTCAGCCGGTGCCACAGTCCGGGATCGAACCCGGGACCCTCTTGCTGCGAGGCGAAAGTGCTAACTACTTCACTACCCCACCTGAGGTTGATGGGGAATACGGGCAAGGTAGAATGAGAGATTCAGTTTCAGGCGGAAAGAGCACTATTAATAAAGCCTGGGTTGCTGTTATTTATAATATTTGTCGTAGAAAACTTCTCCTGACCCAGTTGTAATTGGTTCTTAGCTACGAGTTTGTTAGACATGTGTGACTGTAAGTTTGTGGTTTGTATGTGGATGATGGATCGACGAAAAGACCTTTTTAGCTAGGTGTGGTAAGAAATTAATTCAGCCCAACCGTTGGGCCATCTTTAATATTACCTTAGCTATTCAGAAAACATGGATACTGTTACTACATTAGCACATACGAAACTAACATGCCCTCTCCAGCCCAACCACACCTGACTAAGAAGTAAATTTTTTTATGTGACTTGTTTTCACAGCGTTTTATTCTAGCGGAAACTGGTGTTGTTTTGAATATTCAATGTCAACGTTGGAGAAAGAGTTAATCAGTGCTGCGCAAGCAGGTGACCGATTGGCAATCATAAAACTGTACAACGATGGCGTTGATCTTAATCACGTCAATCAATACGGATGGACTGCCCTGCTCACTGCTTGCGATCGAGCCCACACGGAAGCAGCGCTTCTTTTAATTGATAAGGACGCCCAAGTAAATGATAGAGGACACAGCAACAGCACTCCCTTAATCAGGGCAGCTTGGCAAGGCATGTACGCCGTTGTCAAAGGTTAGTAGCAAATGCTATGAATCTGGGTTTTCACCGAATATTTACGGAATCAAAGCAACTGCAATTATTGGAATTCTACTTCGTAGCTTTTCTAACTTGGGACGACTAGTCAGGGTTAAAATATTCTCCGACGACAAATCTCCATCCTTAATCTAAAGGCCCGTTTTCAATCAACTTTTTCCAAGCTTTTCGCTGTGGCTTTTTTGGGAACTTTTGACGGGCTTTCGAAGATAAAAAATCTTCAAAAAAATTAAAACGGAAAAGCTGAAACTCGTATCGTTTTCAAACAAGCTTCAAATGAGTAAAAAATTACAAGTGGGCGTGTTTGCATGTGTGTAGACGTCATTTTCTTTTCAAAAAGTCCTAAACCCGTAGCAAAACTGAACGGCGAACGCGCCAAAACTGTTTGAGCGGCAAAAGCTTAAAGAAAATGAGAAGCAAATATCAAACTCATTTAGATATCTGCTTCTCGAAGGTTTAAAGCCTGAAAAGACGAAAATCTTAATTTAAAGCTTGTTTGAAAACACTAAGATTTTTTACTTCGGCTTTCGGTTTCTACTTTTGAAGCAAAAGCTTAATTTTTGTTCAAAAAAATCTTGATTGAAAACGGGCCTTTACATTATAAGCAGTTCACAAGTGCTTGTGGTCAAATTAAATGAGGGGTCGCATTTAAGTGGTCAAATTAAATGAGGGGTCGCATTTAAGTGAATTTAAAGCATAGCGCGGCTCCTGTGGATCCCCTACAAGTTGATTTTCCTTACGAACTCCAGTTTTGGCTTGGCGAAGCTAGAGGCATTTGTGGGCGGGATTTATACGCGCATGTATAAATCCCGCCCACTAGCCTTTGCCAAGCCAAAACCGGAGCTCAGGAGGAAAGTCCCCTTGTAGGGGATCCATAGGAGCCGCGCTATGCTTTAATTGAAAAAAGGTCATTGGTGACTCGAACCGACACCGATATCGAAGTTTTACTCGAACCGATACCGATATCGAAGTTTTACTCGAACCGATACCGATATCGAAGTTTTACTCGAACCGATACCGATATCGAAGTTTTACTCGAACCGATATCGAAATCAAAGTTTTAACCGAAACGATACCACTTTTAACAGATTGTTGAATCTCGGCGAGATAACCAATCATTTAACCCAATCAGCCAATATTGATAGACTTTTAACCAATATCGATTGAGAACCAGCCAATATAAATAGATTTTCAGCCGATATCAATTAATTATCATTCGATATTGATATATTTTCAACCGACATTGACCGATTAATAACCGAAATATCGGTAAAATAACCTCGAACCAATTAATCGGTAAAATAACCTATTATTAATCGGTAAATTAAGCTCGAACTGAAGTACAAAATCGGTCGTCGAAACCGATATCATATCGTTTTGTACTCATCACTAGTTTTGCGATTTAAGTTGAAACATTATTAGTTTGAATCAGAAATACCAAATGTGGATGAGAGGGAAAGTATGACAATGGCCATAGAGCCTGTGTTAAAAAACGCGGACATCAAAGTTTCGGCAATAACTATTTAGTGACTGATGGACTTGCAAACTCGCGACTGAAAGTAGTTCAGACATTTATGCTCCTTGGTTTAACCATAGCCCACTCGATCACGCGCATCACGACGCAAGCTGCTTGCGCTATAGCTAAATTACCGAGATTTGTTTTAAACGTATCTAGTTTTATGCGCTCTTCTATTGCTTCGATAACCTTACTTAAATCCATATTATACCCTCAAATACCTTTTAAAACATTACCACCTACTCTGTCCTGACTACAAACACAAATCAAGGAAGTTCTAGCATACACAATAGCAGACGACGGTAACCGCGTAACCGCGATTCCGCGAATTAACACAAGAGTTACAAGACCTATTTTAAGGGAGTGAACAGGACCAGTATAGCTACGCCAATAAAACGGTCAACTACGGTGAAACTCTGATGACTCGCGACTTTTGGTCATTTTCAAACTTTTCCTCTCATCCACTTTTGGAAACACATACAGCTGATAGGAATCATTTTGCCCCATATATCTCATGTTGATTTCTACGCGAGTTTTGTGGACCAGTTAGAGAACCAGACTCTCGTGGGCTCCAGCCCTTCCTTCAGCGTCATTTTCTTGGGTACCCGGGGGTCCATTTTGAGCCAGGGCTAAATTAAAGAAAAAGTTCAAATAACTGTCGTTAGAGAGGAAAGTGTTGTACCACCAATTTAGAAGTCTGCTGAGAACTATTCGCTACTGGACATAATTCGGACGCCTTACTAATTGTGATTTTATTGCATGGTATCAACGCGAAAAGAGATAAATTGTTCGCGAAAAAATCCGTCGTAAATAATTATTAGTTCTTCCCACAAAATCCGATTAGATATGCTGAGAAAATGGCTATTTGTGGTATTAATTTCTGTATCAACTCGTAACAATTAAAGGGAATAACCAGAGCTGTTGGGGGTGAAGTCCGCCCTTAGTTCAGGGGGATAACACCCAGCTCTTTGGCCATAAGGAATGGCGCCACCGTCGCGGTGGGCGGGTAAGCAATATGCTAACCAACAGTTTGACCCCCCCCCCTTCACCCCAACAGCTCCGGCCAGCCCCTTTAAAGGAGTTTGTCACTCCTGATTTAGTTACAAAGCGTCGGTAAATCTGTGATACATTTTTAATACGTAACAGGAACGCACTAGGGAACTATTGTGACCTTGAAGGAAAGAGGAACGGCACCGTAGTCCTCCCAGCATCCTCAGCGTTTAGGTAGGATCGTGCAGTACGGAATCGTAAAGAACGCCCCCTCTGTCTTAAAGGGCTGTCCGACCCCCTCTCCTTTTTTACCCACCCGCTATGTTAAGCTCTATGAGGAAGATCGTCGTTTGTCCCACGGTCCGAACTGCCCCTTTAAAAATAGAAGCTAGTTCTCATAGAAATACAATGGCGCTACGCGACAGCACTTAAAATCGCCAACCAACCGAAGGTAGGGGAGTGCGCGAGTTACACTGGGAGAGTTACTGTGCCGCAGGTCGCCCATCATCATTTCCAATCCATCTCACCGCACTTATCCCTGTTGAGACTGTCAGATGTTGCGGCGCTCGAGCCACCTGGCGGTGATTCTGCGAGTCTGCGTAAATTACCCAGTCTTTATGGGAGTAGTTTCCAGACCCTCCGCCAGTGGAACTGAATAGGAATAAGACCAATTAGACTTAGTGGTATACGGAGTTAAAACTAGCTTGACTATCCAACTTTCTTTAAAAAGGAGGAATTCCCCCGTGGTTTGGTGGCAGAATTTATGACTTCTAGTAGTTGTTTCAAATGAAATATTAGGTAGGCCTACCGTATTTTATATCACAATTTAAAATTTGAGTAGGTTATCAAAAACCAACAATTTTATCTTTTTATTTATAAATATATAATTTATATTCCATCATAAACGATATTTTCCTTGAAATATACATATAAATTTTAACAATCAAACATTTCTTTGACGTTTCAATGTTTTCAACTATTTAACAGCTTTATTAGAGAGGAGAGCCAACGTTAACGCTGTTGATGACAGTCATTATACGCCACTTATCAACGCTGCGTGCAGGGGACATAAAGACATAGTGGATTTGTTAATTGCGTACGGTGCAAATGTCAACGATTGCACCATTGACAGAGAAACAGCATTGCACAAGGCGGCCAAGAATGGTTATCGCGAAATTGTACTTAATCTAATAGAAAATGGCGCCGATTTGCAAGCGGTCGAAGTGAACGGAAAAACAGCTTATGATTTAGCCAGTGAAAAAGGATTTGCTGACATCATGCGCATTTTGCGCAACGCTAATGCCAACAATTTGATTCAAAAAGAGGTCAAGACTACCACGCAGTTACTCGAAGAAAGACTAAATGAGATAATAGAGAAAATAGGTGACTTGCAAACACAGGTAAATTTTAATTTTCATTTAGACGAGTTCAAAGGCAATAATGAAAGTTGACGATCAGTTACGCAGAAAATAATCATGTTTTTACGGATCTAATTCAGTTCTGCATATTCCATTACAACTGGCGTAATCAAAAGTATATAGATATAAGTTTTTATATGTATAAACATTTGACTTAATTAAGGTGCGAGGAACGGAGCTCGTGGTCCAGGGTCAGTTATGTAGAAACCATAAAAAAGGATTCCTAAAAACGTTTAGTCTGCACCCTCCAATATTTAACATAGGTTCATTTAGATTTCTTGATAACATTGGAACGTCAAAAGCTCATAGGGACGGAATCCCTTGTCGCCCTCACTTAAAATTGTGTCACATCAAACAAACAAACCAAAAAATTACTCAATTTGATTTTCTATACCTAAATTTTGCAGGTGACAGACACGGAGGAAACGAGTAGAAGGCTGAAGGCAGAACTGGCGAACGATATTGAATCACGGATGTCCGATGTCAAAACCGAGCTCTTAAAATTCAAAAACGAAGTTCTGGACAAGAAAACCGACTTAGATAAGACAAAAAGCAAGCTGTATTTGTTGGAAATGAGACTGAATAAAGCTCAGGAGTACCGTGTGGCTCAAGATAAGGCTAACGATAAATTGTTGAAGAATTTGCAAGGAGAGGTTTATGATTTGAAGGAACGACTTCTGCATTTAAAAGGTCTAATTTTTGAGACTCGGAACGATTGGCAGAAACACCTAGAAGGAATTTACGCTGGTAAATTTGGTTTCATTTTTTTCTTCATTTTTTTTTCGATGTTTAGGCAGCAAAGTAGAGGTGCTTTATTTTACATGTCATGATGGTTATGTTTTAGAATTAGGTATTGCATCATGTTTCTAATGAGGGTAGTTGCTTTTAAGCACGATAAGAAAATTAGTTGTCTAAATGCACCCTGGATCCTGCAATATATTGTCGCTATAGCGGAAATTAAGATTAATTGTTATCTCGAAATTGAAAGAAAATGCCGTAGATTTAATGGGCCAGGTTAAATTGACGTACAATGCGTTAAGTATACAGGCTTATATCAGGCTTATCTTCCATCAAAAACAGCTATACTAGGAATGCTTGAATTTCGTAGCGTTATCAGTGCAATAAGATTTCCGTTGAATCGATTCGCCACGCTTACTTCAATTAAGCAGACTACACACAGTCATGTGACATTCTCCAATCACTACTCTAGAAAATAGTAACATTAATACTTCAAAGTATAGTTCTTAACACGCCCCTACATAAAGCATTGTAACTCTAGCAAAATACTGTATTATCATAAGTTCATAAGATATTTTCCATAAGTTTGTCACTGCTTACTGAGAGCTTGTCATGAACTCATGAAGTGACGAAGGTGAAACGTTATAGATTCTCGTAAAGCGACGCCTGGTGAGGCGATGTCAAAGGCATAGTACAGACTAAATAGGAAGATGTCCTGCAAAGCCGAGAGTAGTCGATTCTCCCTTTGTTCTCGAATTAGCTCTCAGTAAGTCCCTAGCATTATACGAAGTATAGGTAGTGTCATACTTAAGGAACATATCCTATAAACTTATGGAATTATAAATAATCATTTAAACGTATTGACAATATCAATGCAGATCATCGAAACCTTGAAGAAGTGAGGTCAAACTTGATGCAACAGCAACTCATGCCAGGAACGAGAATGCTCAACTTTGAAGTAGACAAGCTAATGTTATTAGGCCAATTGAACAAGATAGATAAGGACAGGAAGGAGGAAAGAGAGGCCATGAAGATGCAATTGAAGGAAATAAATTCAAATTGGCAAACACGAATGAGTGCCCTGCTTTTGGATATGGCCACTTATAAACAGGAGAAAAATCTGGAAATTGAGGAATTGAGAAATTTGGTTGCTGATCAAGATCGTAAACTGTCTACCGAAGTTGAAAATTTTAAGAAAGATTTTTTGAATCGCGAAAAAGTGTGCGAGGACGGTATTTCAGACTAGCAGTAAGAAATATTTCATGTTAATTGACTTGCGTATATTTTGAGCTTAGTTTATTCTAAACCACAAGGAGAATTACTAGATTTTGTAGAGTGAAGTCGCACGAATTTTTGCTCCGCTAGCATTCGGGTTAACCGATAAATCCGCGATAACGTTACTTAAAAGTACATTTCTTTTTTTTTACTATCGGACTCCCGCTAAGCCGGAGTTTTGATAATGGGAAAAGCGAAAACACAGGTAGCAAGCGTGAATTGCCTTATCTGCCAGAAAAGAATAGCTGCGAAACAAAACGCTATTCCTTGCAAAACATGTAAAATAAAAACGCACAACCAATGCCTAAAGATTACGATAGAAGATGCGAAATTACTATACAACGGGAAAACCAGCAAATACGAATGCAAAGAATGCAAGAAATTGAAACTCGCTGCCACTACAGCTCAAACGGATGAATCAACCGACGACGACGGCGAATCAGAATATGAGGACAAAGACAAGCCTGACAAACTCAATACCAGCCGAGGTAATAACTGGTCCACTATGGAAGATTATATCGAAAATTTAAATGAATACTTTAGAATGGGGAGCTTAACCCGGGATAAGGACAGTGCCATAGACCAATTATTCTCCTCACTATCGGAAATATTAACATTTACTAACGTGTTACAAAATGAAATAACTAGTCAACGCCAGGAAGTGACCCTGTTAAAAAACCAAAGTACCCATAAGAATGACTTAAGAATCCAAAATCAGCCGTTCGACCTAAATAGGCCAATGAATATTAATCCATTGAACATTGGGGGCAGCTGGCTTAACCGCCCTAAAGAACTACCATTAGCTAACCCAAAAAACAATTCATTTCCAAAAAACTCTCAAAACACCAATGGCAAACCCACGGCCCGACCCAAAGTAGCTCCCTTGGCAGGAGCTAAAAAACTCGAAACAATTGTAGCGATTGCCAAACCACCTAAACAACCCAGAGAAAAAGCACTCTTTATCTCACGCTTACCGCCGAATCTCACCGCGGATGAGTTGAAACAATACATAGAGACCGACTCTGAACTTAAGACTACACAATGCACACGATTAAGAACTAAAGCCACAAGTTACTCATCCTTTCACGTAACCTCGACTGATAAGAATGAATTTACCTCCTTAAATAATCCACATAATTTCCCGCTTGATTGCGTTGTGATGGAATTTAAGGGTTACCTGAGCGAGTATCGCAAATACATACAGCCTTCAATTGAGCCAGCCGCTAGCGGCGAGGGTGTAGAGCCGATTGGAGATGAAGTCTAATACCACTCCTTTAACCATATACTATCAAAACGCAAGAAGTCTGCGTAACAAATCGGACGAATTATTTACAAATCTATTACTAAATGACTATCCTATTATATGTATAACGGAGACATGGCTCAAAAACTCGGATTTTAATGAGGATTATTTCCCCCCCAAGTACAATGTCTACCGGAATGATAGAAATGATGGACGCCGTGCAGGCGGTGTCCTCATAGCCCTAAACAATAACCTAAATATAACACGTAGGCCAGACTTAGAAAAACACTTCGAAGCCGTTTGGTTGGAGCTAAAACTGAGTACTACTGAAAAACTTATATTGGGCACAATTTACATACCTCCAGACACCTCATTAGAATCCTACGATCTCCTAAAAACACAGCTTAATAACACGCTCCCATCCTATAATGGAGACATTATCCTTTTGGGAGACTTCAACCTACCCGGCATAACCTGGGAAACATGGGATGTGAGTAATTGCAACTACTATGTCAAACTGAAAAGCGAAAATATATTCCAAATTTGTCAACAATCCGCCCTGACACAAATAAGTATGATAAGAAACCACCAAAACAAGCAACTTGACCTTTGCTTCACCAATACACATACATGCAAAGTCATAACTCCCGGTGAAGACCTAGTACCCAGAGACCGATTCCATCCACCCATTGCATTAAGCTATCACAAGCAACCCTCCATAGCTAGAACCAGCGATGCCAAGTATAATTATCAGAAGGCCAACTTCCTCGGAATCTATTGCTATCTCAGGGACCAGGACTGGAGTATGATATTAGACTCTAAAGACGTAAACAACTGTGTAAACTGTCTCACAAATGAGATTAACAAAGCACTACATCAATTCATCCCAAAAAAAGTAAAAACAAACAAGCGGAACTATATGTCATATCCACACTGGGCATCGGATGAACTTATCAAATCAATCAAAAGAAAAAAGTACTTTCATAAAAAGTACAAAACTCTATTAAACCCAAAGGATCAGGAAACATACAAAAAACTGCGCGCACAAATAAAGAAACTAATAAACAGGGACAAGTTAAACTATTCCAATCACATAGGGACGTCAGTAAATAAGAATCCGAAACTATTTTGGTCTTACGTAAACATGAGAACCAAGGCAAAAAAGCAGCATATAGTACTTACAAAAGATGGCACACTCGTAACAGACAATAATCAAATTGCAAGCGAGTTTGCGAACACTTTCGCAAAAATCGCCGACGACAACGCAGACCCAAATATCCTCCTCACCAATCACAACAATATGACAGACTCATTTTCCAAATTAACAATCTCAAGAGCAGACACTATATCAGCAATAAAGAAACTAAAGATGCGCCTCTCCACTGGAAAAGACGAGATCCCCAACATAATAGTAAAGGGTTGCCAGGACATCATTGAACCACTCTTAACACATATATTCAATCTCTCGGTTGAAAAAGGTATTTTTCCGGACACTTGGAAGGTGGCCATAGTTTCACCGATTTTTAAAAAGGGTTTCAGCGGTGATTCTAAAAACTACAGACCAATCTCACTGCTAAGCTCCCTCAGCATGATTTTCGAAACCATCATGTATAAATATATATACTCATGGTTCAGCAACAATTTACCGGAATCACAACATGGCTTCGTACAAGGCAGATCAGTTGAAACTAATCACGTATCATTCATGGAAGAGGCGAAACCGATTGTACTACAAAGAGGGCAAATGGATGTAATATATGTAGACCTCTCAAAAGCATTTGATCGTGTCTCACATCCCCTACTCTTGAAAAAACTACGGGCATACGGACTCGATGGAAGTCTATTAAAATGGGTCACCAACTATCTAACAGGAAGACACAATATCATAAAATGCAATGAAACCTTAACAAACGTAACTTATCAAGTTAACTGTGGCATTCCGCAAGGCTCATCCCTCGGTCCACTGCTTTTCAATATATACATTGCAGACTTACCCGCAACGATAAAACATTCAACTATCCTCCAATTCGCTGATGATCACAAACTAATAAAAAGAATTAATAATCTAGACGACTGCGAAGAATTGCAAAATGATTTAAACCACTTATCCGTTTGGTGCAAAAAGAACAATCTACCAATTAATGAAGAAAAAACAGTCATAGTCACGTACACCAGGAAAATAAATAAGATCAACTTTAACTACACACTAAACAACAAATCGTTAAAGCAAGAAAAACTAATAAAGGACTTAGGGATATACTTTGACTCTAAACTGTATTTTAAAGATCACCGACAATACGTAATTGCGAAATGCCGTCGTACCCTTGGATGTATACTCAAAGTAGCCAAACCATTGAACTCCCCCAAGTATTCATAAGACTCTATATGACCCTAGTAAAACCATGTCTGCTCTATGGCGCAGTCACATACAATGACAACATAAAATCCAATATAAACTCACTCGAGAGAATACAAAGAAAGTTCATCGAATACTATCACACTCTTTATATTAGAGATGCATCGTATAACTACGAATCATTAATAAAATCCCTAAATATGGATACGATATCAGCCGCATTACAAAAACTGGACATCATATTCCTCCAAAAACTAATTAACTATAAAATTCACTCAAGTTCACTTTTGCGGACAATAAGCTTCAACACTTCAACTCGACTGACACGTAAAAGACACCTCTTCTACGAAAGACAAGAAAATCTATCTCCTCTCGCTAGAATGATTAAGACTTTTAACTGCCATAGTGCTTGCACAAACATAGACTTGTTTAAAACCCAAAAATTAAAACAATTATGTTTCCACTAGTTTTTAGACTTAACTGCATTTTACCTCAAAGTGTATATTCTAATTTAATTAATTTAACCCCATCACTTTTAACGCAATGTGCGCTGACTTGTTGGTATCTTGTATACTGTTTCAACGCACAATAAACATCATTATTATTATTATTATTAGAATAATCAACATCAAGGTCATATCTCTTCAGCTTACGAATGAGGGTACTGTGTGTCAGGCTCTCGCTGACGAACGTCTCATCTCGAGTGGTCATAAAAGTTAACATCCCAAGGCGAGGCCGAACGTATTTACTGTAGAGTGAACGGCATATGAACACCCAACGGTTTTCTCTCCTAACATATTTTCTCGCCCCAACTAAAGTCTGCCACGGAAAGCTGGGTCCCACTAAAAAAAATCCCCCCCCCCCTTAAAGGCACGAAACTTAAATTTTTACCTCTCCGAGTGACGTATGTCACGGAGAGGTTCTAAAATCGACAGGCATGTCTGTGTGTGTGTGTGTGTGTGTGTGTGTGTGTGTGTGTCAGGCTGTTGTTATTGACTTACACCCCAGGGGACCGCGTTCGCAGTTTCCGAATCGAAGCAAATGTGTTCGCCATTTCCGGACCGCATTCACAGTTCCCGGAAAATTCAAAACTTGAGGCTATCCACAATTCAACTGGCCACTACTATTTCATCTGACTAGTCAATTGTCCTTTCCACATGAACACCAATCTGTATTCACTGGCTTCTAACACCACCACCTTCTGGGCGTTGCTTTTGTCCATCCCACAAAGACACCAGTCTGTACTTACTGGCTTCTAACACCACCATCTTCTGGTCTTTGTTTTTGTCCATCCCACATGGACACCAGTCTGTACACCTGGCTTCTACACCACCATCTTCTCGTCTTTGTTTTTGTCCATCCCACATGGACACCAGTCTGTACACCTGGCTTCTACACCACCATCTCCTGGTCATTGTTTTTGTCCATCCCACATGGACACCAGTCTGTACACCTGGCTTCTACACCACCATCTTCTCGTCTTTGTTTTTGTCCATCCCACATGGACACCAGTCTGTACACCTGGCTTCTACACCACCATCTTCTGGTCATTGTTTTTGTCCATCCCACATGGACACCAGTCTGTACACCTGGCTTCTACACCACCATCTTCTGGTCATTGTTTTTGTCCATCCCACATGGACACCAGTCTGTACACCTGGCTTCTACACCACCATCTTCTGGTCATAGTTTTTGTCCATCCCACATGGATACCAGTCTGCACACCTGGCTTCTACTCCATCATCATCCTTAAGGTTAAGACATACGCGGCGATCGGCCAGGGTTACGAGAAACGTCCGGCCTCCCAATGGCGGGGCTTCCACCAAAGGTTCACGCAATTGCGCTGTTCTTATCCATAGCTGCGATTCGAAATCCTTATATACTACCTATTTGAGTAAGGCGAAGCAACCGGCGTATGCTTCATTTTAAACGCCAATATTAGTCAAGTCTCTCAAGAATGTTTAATTGTTCTTTTTTAAAACGTTGTAACGCTCAATAAGGCGAACAACTAACGAAGAAAATGTTAAATATTAATTATATTTATTTTAATATTTAAGATAATCTCTTTTCTCAATTCAAAATTAATACAGAAAGAGTTATAAAGCAGTCTATTTTTTTGTCTGTGTGTGTCTGTCCGTTGTCACACTAGTGCGCCGAGTTAGCAGTTCGCTTTGTTTTGATGTGTTAAGAAATCCTACAGAACCTTAATATTCACTTATTCCATAATATAAACGGAATATGTGGAAATCTTTTTCGTAATTACGATGCATTTAGTACTTTTGTAGCTTTAAAGCTCTGTTTCATTTTGATATTCCAAGAATGTTTTTTAATATTGTTATTTGAAATGGATGTTTATATATTACTTAAGCTATACTACATCTGTTTATAGCATAATCCTTTCTATAGTGATTTCAAAACGAACGCAACGATATTGGTCAAATGTACTTTTATTTGTCAATAGGCCTAGTGAACCCAAAAATAAACGCTTGGGTTTGGTTTTCGTTTCTGTAATGCAGAGACATTAACGGTTCAGAGTGAGCCGAAAGTTAAATACACTGTTAAATAATTAGGCTTAGATTTTATAATCATGGTGGATATCTGGGCCGCGTTCAGCAGAGCTCAGCGCTGTTAGCAGTGTCGTACAGGACGGGATTTTGCTTTTGAATTTGACGTCACGGTGCTCTGCGCTGAGCCAGCGCGGTCTTCAAAGAAAATAGTCGGGTTTTGGGAAAACGTGACGTGAACGCGTAGTTCTCAGCTTGGCGAAAAAACATGGAGGAATTAATACAAATAGCTCTTGCTGATTCTGATGGGACTATAGCTATTTAATTGGCGTGAAACCATTTGATGACGCGAGAATTTTAAGAGACATGTTACTTTCTAATTTTAATTATAAAAGACGTTGTTATCTATCTCTTTAAATATGTTATCATACAATTTTTGTTAAGCCTTGGTACCTTGCACGCTTTATTGCGCTAGCGTCATTTTTAAAACACCGATGACCGGAAAAAAGCTATGACGACAGATCTCACCGGTAACCGTTTTCCAAAATCCGCTGTCATTTTGGGGAGCTCTGCTGGACGCAGCCCAGACCAGTTAAAGGTCTGATCGTGATCGGATTATAGCTTCGTGTTTTCATGCTATTTATGGTGCGCATTTACTTCCAGTGTGTGTAGCCAGAAATAAGCTTTGGTGTTATGTAACGTTAACAGTCATGTTGACAAACTAAGAAAATCGTTGAGGTGAAACGAGAGGATAGTGTTTACATGGCAACCCTGTTGTGAATATGGCTTTGAACATAGAGGGTATACAGTTGAGGAGTAGAAAATTCGGCCTTTACAAAAACGTAAAGGTAATATCCCTCCAAAGGTTTAGCTCTTCATTTCCCGTTTTTCCCCCATCGGATGATTTTAATGTGTACAAGTATATCCTTATTGGATGTAAAATGTCGTCTGATATACAGTATATTTGCTATGCTTTGTATACTGCTTTAATATTTCATAAATTTTAACTTCAGTATTTGTTCTTAAAAAAAAGAAACATTTCCATATCTGGGTAAGTAAGTTTGTAAGTAGTCCTCCTCGGAGAGGTAATATTTTGGTTTTCCCAACTTGTTGGATCGGAGGTTGATTCTGCACTTTATGAGCTATTCGGCCAATAGGGAGACGGAGATCTTAGCTGACGATCGGAGTTTTTGTTTTGGGGATCGAGTTAAAATAACGAAACGGATTTTTTTAATATGAATTTCGAAATTTGCTTATCTTTTATCTCTTTTAATTTATCCATTATTTTTGATTAAATACCCTCTTTAAAAACGTTAGCACTCCACACGAAACGCCATCGCCGCAAAAAAAATGCAAACACCGTCCACATGGATGAACCCTCAATGCTTGGACTTACTCAGCCTAAAATTAGCCCCGCCTGTTTAACTTCGATCTCCACCGCTGTGGAGCGCTGCTCCAAAAGCTCCTTCTAGGTCTAGGCCGAGGTTTTAGAATTTTTTCTCTCAATTCACGCTAGATGTAAAAGAGCTCATCGTCACAACTTTCAGACCTAGAGGCTATGGCAAAAAGCTGGAAATAGGACCTTGATGTTGATTATTCTCCTTGTGACACTACCGGACTTTTGACACTACTCATTGCTATGAGATGTAATTAGGGACCGGGTGTGCGAATAGTGCTTTTAGATTGAATACTATTCGATTAGTAAATTTCTATTCTAAATCTGATAAGATTACTCAAATAATCGATAAATCTAATGTTTTTCAAGTTATCAAAAACTCCTCGATCCAAAAATCAAATTTATCTCGAATAATCAAAATTACTCGATTAATAGAGATTCGCGAAATCATTATTTACTTCAAATAGTAAAATAAACCTATCTAAATCCTAACATAGAATATTTTTAAAATAGTCAACGTCGAAAAATTGCCCCTTAAAACCATTAAAATCTATACGTTAAGATTTAATAACTAAGCAAAACTAGAAGAAAACAATTCAAGAAAAAAAATATTATTTCTCGTCGAATATATCATAATTCAAGGTACTTTGTATATTTTGTCTGAAGTATAAATTGCAATTCCCTTCGATAATGAAGTGTTTTCCATCTATTGTACTCTATTAAAGTCAAATGATTAAAACATAGCTATTATTATGCAAGTAAAAAAAGCCCATTGAAACTAACACAATGGGTGTTCTCTCATATTTGCTAGTATAAGGTTTCCGCGACTCTTTCCTCCTAATTGGCATATATTTTGCCGACTTTCTCTGCTTCTTCTGGTGTGTATAAGCGTACGGTACCCTGACTTCGCCATTTTTGCTAGCTCAACCTAAACCGAAACCTAGCCCAAAACTAACCAAGAATAAACCTAAGTTAAAAACATGCATAGCCAAAAGAGCCAAATTGGAAATTTAAAATGTGTAAACAATGAAGTTATAGAACATTTTCCTAACTTATCTAGACGTCATTATCCAAGATGGCCGCTTTCTTCTTGTCAAGGTACAAACCGGCATAAATTTTGATTTCTTGCTGTCCTTGAATTCGGCTCAAAACTCTTTCTTAGGATAATTTCAATATTAATTTGAAGAAGAAAATGTACCAAAATCCGAATTTATAGTCATAGGAACTTAACGGAATTTTAGGTAGCCTTAAATTAAAGATATTCACGTTAAAGTGCGCATGAAAACTAACCGGAATATTTACTCCTAGTTCCAGTACACGGATTACGGTTTGATTTTAATTAAGTAAGGAAAAGGAAAGCACATGTTAACCAAACAGGCCTTAAAAAAATCGAGTCAGGGATTTTATATTTATACTCAATTCAAAATTTCATCAAAATCTTTATTTTGTTTAACATTACGAGTTCATTATTATTTTGCGAGTTAGACACAAGGTTTTCCAACAAATGGGGTACATTTTTGGCATAACCTAATTTCATAGCACTAGGAAGAGCTGAAAAGGTATAGTACCTCAGTTCTTGTATTATGAAGTTAAGTTGATCAATTTGTTTATATTCCAAAAAAACCACGAGCTAGCTCACGCACGCTCAGCCCGCTAAACTACTTATTCTAAAAACCATAGAGGCTTACATTTTTCTGGCTAAACCTAAAATTGAATTAAATTACATAAAATTAAATATAAAGAGAATTACTATAATCATCATGTAATTAACAGTTAGTTTCTTGCAGTTCCAAAGAATATCGTTGTGCTTTCATACAGTGCAATGTATTTTGCAACCGTTCCAACTAACCCACGATTTGCTTCTCAGTCCTTAAAAAACTGCATTGATACACAATCCTTTGTAAAACAAGCACTCTCTTTCAAACCCACAAAAGGGCCAAAAATTTGAAATTAATATAGTTAAGTTTAATCGATATGAGAAGTTTGGTTTTTATTGCATAGTTCTAAAATTTGCTATGATTCGAAATTTTACATAAAACAAGTATAAATTTTGAACATTATTCTTAAAGTTAGAAATCAGAATGGGAGATCTTATTTCACGAGTAGTATAGCGACACGTTACTCAAATTAAGAGTTCGTCTGATATTTTCCACCCAGAACATTAAAAAGACTAATACATCAATTTTAATTGCTCGCGTTAATATTTTACATACAAAAGTATTGGCTAGAACAAATTCTATTTGGTTTCATACATGAAAATCTGGTCCTCCTTTTTTTTCGAAATGCCGCATTTGTACCAGTTTTTATTCTAAAACTTCGAATCATAACAAATCTTAGAAAAATGTAATAAAAACCAAATTTATCATTTGATTAAAATTATCTTCTTATTACAATACCAATATTAATTTATAATTTCTTACCCTTTGCGGGTTTGAAAGAGATAGTCCTTGTTTCGCCAAGGATTGTGTTCCACTCCACTTATAACCAGGCTAATTAAGAAAAAATACAAAAAAACAAAGATGCATCATATGACGATCTAACTTCAGTTCAAATTTATTTCCACAATTTATCTTTTCTTAAAATATTACCATTTCAGCTTTTACAATGTTTAGTGGCTAAGAAACTATTAAAAAATGTTCTTTTTTTTTTACTTTTTTATCAACTCAAAGAGAAATGAAACTTTTTACAAAACCTTCTTAAAAAGTTAAAAAAGTTTCATTATTATATGTTATTTAAATATCATGATCCTTGTGCAATTGAAATAACAAAACTAAAATCTAAATATTTGTTCAATTTGATTTGAATTAAAGGTTAACAAAATTCAACGATAAATTAATTGATCAAGTAACTTCTGGTTGAAAAATAGAACAAATATGGTATGCAATATAAAGACTGAACAAAGTTCGGTCCAACTCTGATCAAGCATAGTGTAAAACTATATCAGTTAAGGAAAATCGACCATGGATTAATTATAGAAGCAAAATATGATGTCCTTTAAATACTCAATTATTTTCAACGGTTTTCTTTTGACACAAACGATATATTCTAAACAATCCGTTATTACAAAAGCCTGATAAGACTTCATACAAAAAGTACTTAACTGATTCTCGGTTCTAGCTGTGGCAATAGAAAACATGTAATTTACACTGCAGACGACGGTAGTCTACACTAACCAATGAGAAAGAGATACCTAAATTCAAAACTAGCCAATAGCTAGGCGAATTATCCGGAAGTTCTGAAAGTAGTACGAAGTGAGGTTTCTTGAGAAAGTACTTTTTGTATGAAGTCTTATCAGACTTTTGGTTATAATTAGTCAATGTGATTTCTATGTGGTCTGATCCCACTGTCCTCGTGCGTTCTACCATAATTACTCCGATCGCCTTATGACATTTTTACACCACTGTGTTTAAGTTGGTGTTTGATCAAATAAGTCTTCTTAGTGCTAGCATAATCACACTGATCACACTTAAATGGTTTTTCACCACTGTGTTTGTGTTGATGTCGGATAAAATCAATCTTCCATCTGCCAGCATAGTTACAGTGATCACATTTAAACGGTTTTTCATCACTGTGAATGCGTCGATGTGAGATCAGATTACTCTTGTCCGTGCATCCAAAGTCACATTGATCACATTTGAAGTGTTTTTCACCACTGTGAATGCGGTGATGTCTGTTCAAACTGCTCTTGTGCGTAGTGGCGTAATCACACTGATCACATTTGAAGCATTTTTCACCACTGTGAATTCGTAGATGTTGGATCAAATTATTCTTCTGCTTGCAGGCATAGTGACACAAATCACACTTGAAGGGTTTTTCATCACTGTGAATGCGTTTATGTTGGATCAATTTACTTTTCCGCTCGGTAGCATAGGCACATTGATCACATTTGAAGCGTTTTTCTCTAACTCGCATCCTAGCGTGATGTTCAATATACCTTTCATCTTCACTAGAATTGTTGCTTTCAGTAAAACCCGATTCCTGGAATGTTCCTACACAAAGTAAAAATATCTCATTAAAGAAACGATCATGTACTATTCATATCAAATTAGAATATTACCTTATTATTTAAATTGCGTAGTTCAATCATTTGTTATGATTCAAAATTTTACATGTGGCATTTGGGAAAAAAGAGAGCTCAGATTTTCATGCATGAAACCTTAAAGAATCTACATATGTAAATTATTTAACACGAGCAAATACAAAGATATTAGTCTAAAAATATTCAGGTTGGAACAGATCGGGTGAAATATCCCTGTGCTACTCTTGAAATTAGATTCGTCATTTTGATTACTATCTTTAAACGCATGTCATACTTCGTGTCATTGGAATGAAAATTATCATTGAGTCAGAATAGATGTTCTTATCTTCTTTGAATGAAAATTTTTAATGATTTGTTTTTAAATGCCGCATTTATAGCCTTTTTGGAAAATTCAGAATCATGACAAATTTTTGAACTATGCAAATAAAACCACACTTCTCATGTTGATTAAACTTAATTTATAATTTCTGGCCCTTTGCGGGTTTGAAAGAGTCAAGGATTGTGTATAAAAGCAGTTTTTTAAGGATTGCGAAGCAAAACTCGTTTTTGTATAATATTTGTCCCTTTTTGTGAAGAAACATTTTCCAGGAAATAAAATACATCTGGAGTAGTCAAATCGTATAATTTTTACCTATGTTATTGTTATTTAAATAAATCGTACGTTACAGTAGGAATGGTCGGAAAATACAACGCACGGTATGCTAGATATTCGTTGGATTCATGGGAACTATTAATTACCAGATAATTATAATAATTCTCCCGGTATTTAATTGTGATAATCTAACCATGAATAAAGAATGCCCGTGAGGAAATTTGTTTTCAGGCTATAGGATAGGCAACTCCCTATCTCGAACGACAGCTTATTCGGTATATACTTACAACATCGGTTGTCAGCAAGCGCAAAGCTATGTCTCTATGTAACGTAGCTTTGTACGTGCTGACAAGAGACAAATACTTCAGGATTTAAAATATCCGCGAGTTTTTTTAGCTCGAGTTCACGGACCCGGTAGGCTTTAGTTTTAAACACGTGTAGTAGGTTACACACGTATTTGAAACTAAGGCCTAGAGGTCCGTGCACTCGAGCTAAAAAACTCGTGGATATTTTAAATCCTGAAGTTTTTCGTCTCTTGTCAGCACGCACAAAAAGCTAGGTTACATAGAGACCTAGGTTTGCGCGTGCTAACAACCTATTGAGTGCATGGTTGAAAAAGAAAAGATTTTTAAAACCCATAGAAACTTATCAACTTAACTTCATACCACGAAAACTGAGATACTTCAGCCTTTTCTAGCGAAATGAAGATAGGTTGTAACGAAGTGTACAGCCTTGGTCGTGAAACCTTGGGTCTAACTCGGAAAAAATAATGAGCGCTTAAAGGCCAACTTCCAGCGAAAAGAGTTCAAGTGAACTGAAAACCGAGCATCGAGACTATCAATGAAGCGACCTTGCCGATTTTCGAATCCCCGCTGGGGAAAAGCTGGAAGGGTTCTAACTAACTGAAAGCCACGCAATGTGGTTCTAGCGAACTGAAGATGTACAATAGAAAGCCTTTCAAGTTTTTTTTCTCTCGAATTTTTTGCTTTCCTCTGAAGGAAATTGCTCGGTTTTCAGTTCCCTAGAACTCTTTTAAATGGAAGTCGGCCTTCAATGCAAAATTCAATAGAGGTTTGGATTGAGTATAAATAGAAGGCATTTTCTTATTATCGAATCATGGCATGGGATATAGAAAAACGTTTTATTGGTATGGCAGTAGCCTGATTTACATAAGAATCCGTTGCTAATATAAATTAAATGTAGTTTAAAATATATTTCAAAAGTGAATTTTTAAAAATTTTGAAAATGCTTGTTCTTGAGTTTAGTATTTTTAAATGTTCCAAAGTTTTTTTGTCATTTACTCTGAAAAGATTAATTACTATTTGATAATGACTAAACTTTGATCACGCGCACTGAACAAATTGGCAGTTTAACAAAATGAACCCTGGATACTCCTTATCAATTGGTCTACCTAACAAACACATTTAAATAATAAAAAACTCATTTAAGAGCCGTTTTAAATACAGAAGGTGTGATGCCCTTTCAAAATTCGTTACTTTCCATGTTCTTTTTGATCAAAACGAAATATTCTTCTACAGCCTTTTCCTTTAAATCCAAACTATTAGTTCGATTTCTATGTGGTCTGATCCCACTGGCCTAATGCGTTCTGGTATAGCTACTTTCATCATTATACAACTGTCTTTATAGTACAGTCATTTTAGCCCAAAAATAGAGGGAACCCGCAACAAATTGAAACAAAGCTGAAAATTTCAGATCTTATAGATTTTTGGGCGCTCTTTAACGTGGTGTGGTCTCCCACACTCTCCCATTGGAGGAATTTCCGCCATATTGGAAAATGGCGGACAAAATCGATAAAACGTTTAATAACTCCGGTTCTACTTAACCGAATAACACGAAATTAGGCTTTAATTGTAGATCACCTTCAACCACATAATTCACTTGTTAAGATATTTTGTCCTACAACTAACCGGAAGTTCACAATCTGACTCTGAAGATTAGCCCCATATAAAAATGGGATTTAAGGTTTCTATATTCAGAATACATTTCCAAAATCGAGAAAAAGTTTAATAACTTTGGTTCTACTAACCCGATTAACAAGTTATTAGGCTTCAATTGTAGATTACTTTCAAACACATAATTTATCCTTGAGATATGTTGTCCTACAACTAACCGGAAGTTCACAATCCAGCCCGGAAGGTAAGTCAAATCTAATTTTTGAGTATTTCGAAACGGTTTCAAGCGAAATAAATGCAAAGAGGGTTTTAAACCTAAAATATATTATCAGCTAGGGTTACGAGAAACGTCTAGCCTCCCAATTGCAGGGCTTCAACCAAAGGTTCATGCAATTGCGGATTTCTTATCATTTATTGCGAATCAATCGCCTTATATACCCTAATTTTCGAAAAATTGTTAAAGAGGCATATGCTAGTATTCAAACGTCAACAATAGCTATGTTTAAAATTATTTTAGGAATTAAGTTTCTTAAAACGACTTCAGTAGAATTACGTTAAACTACTGACGACTAAAGTAATTAATATCAGTTATATTTTCTTAATTATTTAAGAATAACCTCGTAATTGCGTCTCGACTCGGAGTGGTTTATTTTGGTTTACCAACTTGTATATTAGTATATTTATCAATATTGGATAAGCTTAAGTTTAATCATAGTCCTCTACTTGAGGTTGATCCTCAAAATATCTATGTTCATTTGAACAAGATACTCCCTTGCATTGTCTACAAATTGAAGAACAGACTGGACCAGTTTTACCGCAATCACATTTCAAGTCACAGACTTCCTTGCATTTACGAGGGACACTCTGCAGAAGCTCAACTGGAGCAGGTTGTAGAGTGGTAACGATTGGTTTCAGTTCAGATCCTACTTGTCTCCAACCCCATTCTCTAGCATTTAGGCTGCTTCCAAGCCACGTTTGAACTTGGTGATAAACTCTATTTGAATGCTGCTTTGCTGCCGCACTTGTTGGTGGAAGAGAAGCTAATTCAAAAGCTCAATTTCATAATCTTCATAATCTTCATTTAAAGTATACACTTGGTTATGTCAACTTTGTTTCACACGCTTTAATTCAACTTTAGCCGTATTGACAAGTGTGGGCGAACAATGGTATATATTAAAACATTTAGTTTTATGATGTTTTACCCTCTCCCGTACTATACATTATAGCTCTTGTCAGAAAAGAAACAAAATTTGTCAGTAATAGGAACTATATGTTTAATTTTGGAAACGTATTCTGAAAATAGAAACCATAAATGCTTTAAATCCCCATTTTTTATATGAGACTAATTTTCAGGGTCAGATTGTGAACTTCCGGTTAGTTGTAGGACAAAATATCTTAAGAGGTGAATTATGTGGTTGAAGGTGATCTACAATTATAGCCTAATTACGTGTTAATCGGTTAAGTAGAACCGGAGTTATTAAACGTTTTATCGATTTTGTCCGCCATTTTCCAATATGGCGGAAATTCCTCCAATGGGAGAGTGTGGGAGACCACACCACGTTAAAGAGCGCCCAAAAATCTATCAGATCTGAAATTTTCAGCTTTGTTTCAATTTGTTGCGGGTTAAAACCTATTTTTCCTGTACTATTACGTTAATGTTTGCGCGATTAAGGCTTCTTCGTGCTAATACAGTCATACTGAACACACTTGATGGGTCTTTCAGCACTGTGAATGCGTTGATGTGTGATAAAAACACCATAACGTAATCACAGTGATCACATTTGAACTTCTTTCCATCACTGTGAGTACGTCGATGTATGACCAAAGTACTCTTGTAACGGCAGGCGTAGTCGCACACATCACATTAGAATGGTTTTTCACCACTGTGAATACGTTTATGCGCGTTCAAAATGCGCTTGTGCGTAGTGGCATATTCGCACTCATCACATTTAAACGGTTTTACATCACTGTGAAAGCGTAGATGCGAGATCAAACCGGCCCTATGTATACTGGCATATTCACACTGACCACATTTGAAAGGCTTTTCACCACCGTGAATGCCTTTATGTTTTTTCAAAGTGCCCTTGTCCGTAGTGGCATAATTACACTGATCACATTGGAAGGGTTTTTCACCATTGTGAATGCGTTGATGTTTGATCAAATCACACCTTCTCTTGGTACCATAGTCACACTGATCACATTTGAAGGGTTTTTCACCATTGTGAATGAGTCGATGTGCCATCAAATTATTACGGAATTTGCTCACGTAGTCACACTGATCACATTTGAAAGGTTTTTCACCAGTGTGAACGCGTTGATGCGCGACTAAACTCGCTTTCCTTGTGCTAGAATAATCACACAGATCGCATTTAAACGGTTTTTCATTACTGTGAATGAGTCGATGTTTCCTTAAATTATTCTTCTGCTTGCCGGCATAATCACACAGATCACACTTGAAAGGTTTTTCATCACTGTGAATGCCTTGATGTCGGATCAAACAACTCATCCGCTTAGTAGCATAACCGCATTGATCGCATTTGAAGCGTTTTTCTCTGATTTTCTTTCTAGCGTGATCTTCTATACACCTTTCACCTTCGCTAGAATTGTTGCTTTCAGTAAAATCCTTTTCCTGTAATTTTCCTACACAAAGCAAAAACACTTCATCAAAGAAACGCTCATGTACTATTCATATCAATATATCCTATTAAATGCACTTGACTAGACTAAGAACATTCATAATACTAAAGCGCATGAAAAATTAAAGTAATAGCTCAAGTGTACTGATAAAAACAAAAAGTATATTTTATTCATGGTTTACAATCAATCATTGGCTATAGATTTCGTGTAAACCAATGATCAAACAGTTCTTTACCGTTAGGGGAGTACATCATTTCTATCGGACATTTGACAATAGCGTATAACTTTTCTTTATGAGCGTATGCATGTTACCATAAGTTCACAAGATATGTACCATAAGTTTGTTACTGGTTACTGAGAGCTTGTCATGAAGTGACGTAGTTGAAACGTCATAGATTCTCATAAAGCGACGCACTGTCAAAGGCTTAGTACAGACAAAATAGGAAGATGGACTGCAAAACCAAGTGTAGTCAATTCTCGCGTCGTTCTCGAACTAGCTCTCAGTAAGTCTCTAGCATTACGAAGTAACGTTAGCGTCATACTTATGGAGCATATCTTATAAACTTATGATGTTATCTATGTATGCAGTCGTCAGAGATATTATTATAAAGAGGGAGTGGAAACTATTTCGGACGCGATGATTTTTGAACGAATTATACTATCTGACTGTTCAAAACTAAACGTACTGACGGGCTTATGTCGCCCTTTTGGAAAAGTTGATCTGTCAAAGGTTACGAAGGACGAACACCGACAAGGAATGCCACCCACAAACAAAGGTATACACAGCTCACCGATAGGGTAAGGAGCCCCAGACGTAAATCCCGTATATGATTTCAGTTATATATTTAAATGCAAAATTTTAGCAAAATTAACCATTATATTCATGTGACCGCACTTAATCAGTTTTTTCTAATGAAATATGTTAAATGTTAATATTCCTCTGGTTTTCGCATATTATTAATTACACTGTTTAAATAATGGGGTATAGAAAAGACATAGAGTCTTCAACCAAAGCAACGTTTAGGATTTCCACCAGGGCAGGAACATAGTATTCAGGCTAAACTATACACCAATATTGGAAATAAACAAGAGCTTTATTGGGATCAGGTAGCAGTCTGATTTACATAGAAGTCCGTTGCTAATTTAAATTACACGTGGTTTTTGAGTTCAGTACTTCAAGTGTTCCAAAGTTTTATGCCATTTACTAATGCTATAGGAATTGGTTATTCTTTGACAAAGGCAAAACTAAGTCGTTCAACTTTGACCACGCACACTACACAAACAATGACAGCAAAAAACCGGATACTTCTGATTAATTGGTTAAAGGGGCTAACCGGAGCTGTTGGGGGTGAAGTCCGCCCTTAGTTCAGGGGGAAAACACCCAGCTCTTTGGCCATAAGGAATGGCGCCACCGTCGCGGTAGGCGGGTAAGCAATATGCTAACCAACAGTTTGACCCCCCCTTCACCCCAACAGCTCCGGCCAGCCCCTTTAACCTAACAAACCTACTTCAATTATAAGAAACTTGGTAAAAAGTCATTTCAAATATAGAAAGTGTGATATTCCCTTTAAAATATTCATTATTTTCCATGTTATTTTTCATATGAACAAAATATTCTACAATAACATTTTCCTTTACATCCAATCAGAAGTCCATTAAATTAGCCTTGGCTAATTTAATGGACTTCTGATCCAATCTATTAGTGCTGATCCCTCTTGCCTTTACATGCTGATATAATTAGAACAGTTTTACACCATGACATTTATGTTGATGAATGAGCAAATAAGTCTTCTTCGTGCTACCATAATCACACTGATCACACTTGAAGGGTCTTTCACCAGTGTGAATGCGTTGATGTCTGCTTAAACTGCTCTTAAATGAGGTGTCATAATTACAGTGGTCACATTTGAACGGCTTTTTAACACTGTGAATACGTCGATGAATGACCAAACTATCCTTGGAACTGCAGGCGTAGTCACAATAATCACATTTGAATGGTTTTTCACCACTGTGAATGCGTTGATGTTTGATCAAATCACACCTTCTCTTGGTGCCATAGTCACACTGATCACAGTTGAACGGTTTTTCACCACTATGAATGCGTTGATGAGAGATAAAATGATTCTTGTTTTTGCTGGTGTAGTCACACAGATCACATTTAAAGGCTTTTTCAACAGTGTGAACGCGTATATGTCTAGCCAAATCACTCTGAAATGAGGTGACATAATTACAGTGATTACATTTGAACGGCTTTTCACCACTGTGAATACGTCGATGAGCGACCAATTTACACTTGTAACTGCAGGCATAGTCACACTGATCACATTTGAACCGTTTTTCTCTAATTTTCTTCCTAACGTGATGTTCTATATGCCTTTCATCTTCACTAGAATTGTTCTGTTTGGTAAAACCGTTTTCTTGGAATTTTCCTACACAAAGCATAAACAACATTTCATCAAAGAAATGATCATGAGTTGTTTGTATCAAGTTTACATATCAGCATCAAATATATACGGTTTTGAAAGTGTTGATAAGGCAAGGAACAACCGGAACACTCGGGAGTATGAAAACTATAGGTTGTAGATTGTGTATTAATAAACAAAAGCTATACTAGATTCAAAGTTCGCAGTTATTTGCCACGATTGTCACATCGCGCGCAAATTTTATCAAATCTCGCGATAAATTTCATTCGACACGGAGCGTGCCACGAGAGTTTTGTTAGTAAAAAGGCAGGACGTTACGCGATTGGTCGGAGGGGGATACTTCAAATTATTCTTAAAATCGGAACCTAATTTGAATTTTAAAATCATTCGGAGATATTTCCTGAATGTTTCACTGTGCAGACTTGTCTTATAATTAGAAGAAGAATCGACAAAAAATCACTTGATTTTCCACTTCACCCTCCCTTTAACTCCAGAAGCCAACACCACAGGAGGGGGGGAGGCGCCTCCTTGGGTTATTTCTCTCGCGCCAAGACGAACAGCTAGAGGCAATGCGAGTTGGCTAGAATCCAGCGTTTAGTAAACTCGAGCTCTGGCGTTGTTTCTTGGCGCGAGGCAAATAACTTAAGAGCCTATGTGTTGGATTTTCTGTACGTAATTAATGGAATGGTCTATATTGGGATCGAACAATCCTACACGAACAAACTAATCAGGCATGATATAGTGCTCGATCATCCCTGATAGGTTTCTAAGCATCCTCTAGTGTTTTGAAGCAACAAAGGCAAATTTTCTTGAACTAAATACAAGATAACTAAATAAGATATAACATAGCGGTTTGTTTTTAAAATAAATTTAATGTCTATTGTAGCGATCCGTACCTAGGCTTAGTGGCGAATGATTTGCTTCGGTGACTCTAGCTTAAGTAGATTTAAATTAAATGCGAAATTTGTAATCCGAAGCCAGCTTTTAAGGTTTTCTAAAGATGGCACCACTATGTATGAGTTGCCTTTGGATATAAACCTTATCTCAACCCTGGGCGAGTTCTAAGCCTTCCTGTAAATCATTCGTCCACGCCCTTGTATAACCCCATGCTCACCAAATTTTACCGTTATATTATCTTTCTCTACACCGTCCTACTATTTTTCGCACCTGACAGTCTACCGTTCACCTCCCCCCAAACCTCCCTTCTCAAGAGACGATTTTTAGAGCCATCTATATTTTTGATTAGGCAAAACCAAAATGTAAAGTGCAGCCTCTAGTGGCTTATCTGCGTACTTCAAATCGCTAGACTTCCCCCATAAGTTAGTCACCCTTTTTACCAGGGGTGTGCGGGTACTCGAAACACATTTTTAGGACCCAATTTTAAGCCTTCGCCAATACCCGCCGAGTCTGACAAAATCCCCAAGGGTTACTGCGCGTGTTTCAATACTTCTGCCTTTCGTGATTAAATAATTTAATTAGTAACCGGTTATTAATTAAGGCAATTGTTTTATGAATTACACTATGGGATAATGGCTCAGCTTTGAAATATAGCTTTTAATTGGACTGTAAGGAAAAACAAAGACGCGAATTGGACAAGCTGAAAGCTAATTTCGGGGATTTTGTAGGACCCAAGACCCGGCGGGTAGTTGAAAATTGGACCCGATACCCGCGGGTAAAATTTTCTATTACCCGAAGTTTACCCGGCACCCAAAAATCTGGACCCGCACAGCCCTAGTTACTGAACGTATTAAATGCTTCCAGCAAACCCTTGACATTAAGATATGGTACCCTTTTATTTTTATGAGTGTATCAATGCACGTGGCATCTTCTACAATCGTTAAAAGTAATCTTATTAAGAGACGGTGTAAACTATTTCAGACGCGTTGATGTCGGACGAAGTATACTTTCCATTTTAATCTAAATGAGAGTATGAGACTACCAAGGTTACCTTCACCTTTTTGAGAGTTGTTCTGTTAAGGCAGTGAGCACTGATAGGAGGCTCGGAGAGATGAGATTCTCCGTCAGCCCCCTTTCAAAACCAGTAATGAGCAATGGCTCGGTCATACAGTTACGCACACGCGCAATCATCGCTACAGAGAGAAATCTGTTCACAACTTATTTCCGAGGCTTAACTCTGCTGCGGTCAGGGACACGTGGCAAAAAGTGGAAAAACCGGCAAAAAGTGGCAAAAACCTTTCCCCCATTAAAATTATAATTAGAAATATTAACTTTGGCTTTGTATTTGTCATTCGTGTTATTATAGGTCTTCCAACAGCTAATATGTCTCAATCTTAATAAGTTTTATAACATTTATTTTGATTTAAACGTTCGAGTTAAATCCACTTTAAACTTACAACTTATGAAATTTTGCTCACATTCGAAGGATCCTGGCTGCCTCGCATTTAATAGCTAAACAATAATTTTGAAGCAGTATCTTGCTTTAATCTGTTTCGACAATTCGAAGTGAACCATATATTAAGGTGAAGATCAAAGTGAAAATGCAAAGCTACCCGGAAATGTTTCACTGTTACAAACTCTTAACGAGTGCGAAACTCAAAATTTGCGAGTTGAAAAAATAGTACTGAGCGAAAAATAAGAACTGAATTTTCATTTATTTGTACAACAAAGTCAAAACGTTCTTTGCCAAAATTGCCACGCGGTTTTTTTCTCCATATTTATACAGAGAATGTAACCCACTTCATAAGCCAATAAAATTATGGTAGATTTTGGACGTTTTATTTTCATTTCAAATTCGAATATTTTTATTTTTAAAATTTAGTTCGTTGTTTCCACATAAAGTGGAAAAAACCGAGGTAGGTACACGCATGCGCACGAGATACAGAAATGACTGTATCAATTTACCGTACCCCTTCCCCCATTGACTCTCTAATCTTTATTTTATTTCCTCCATGGTTAAGGCTAATGAGCGGGACCACCAACAGGAACGTCACCTACTACAAAAGGCAAATGCCACTCACCGATAGGTTATGGTAGCGACTCTCGGAAATTCCATATAAACTATTTTAGATTTTACTAGAACCCTCACTTCTTTCTAATGAAATGTTACACTAAATGTTAATATGTCTCTTGTTTCCCTATAATATCAATTACATTTTGACCTGGACTCTTAGAGGTTTTGACCGAGACAACGTTCATTATTTCTACAAGAGAAGTGAACACAGTAAAGTATTTCGCAGGCTGCAGAAATATACAACTGGTACTGACGCCGTTTTCCCTATATATCATGCTTTCAAGCTGGGTCTAAATATTTCCAACATGATGGAAGTCGTTTCTGCATCTTAAGCGCATGTGCTCGCTTTCCTTGGCGCACAGCCGAGGATCCAGGCGTCACGATACCGAGTCGCTGCAATCATGTTAATGAAAGATCGGAGCCTCCGAAATGAACTAGGCCCACGCGTGTCGATTTTTACGTGGGGAAATATCAAGTTTAATGGAACAAATATTTTTACCCTTTGTGTGTACGAAGTGGCGCTTATATGACCGTTGCGTCCGGGGTCTCCCATAAATTATCGTTGATATTTTAGGGGCCAATTATAAAACTTTTATGAAAGAGAAAGGTTTCACCTTTAAATTAACGTAATTTTTAGGGGCTATTCACTTTTTATTGAATCTATTGGTTAGATTGTATGAAAAAAAAATTAATTGTGGGATTTGAACATGGTTGTAAGTAAAATAAAACTTCTTGAATTTGCTAATTCACAGTTTTCATATACCATTAGAGGATTTTTTTACCCCTTCATAACCTTTCAATTTTTTAACCCTAACTTTTTTATCCTTTACTTCTTTGGAATGATTGTTTAATAAAAGTCTTCGGAAATATTCTAAAACATTTTTTAACTATCCACGACCTCGGCTTCACCGCTCTACGTCTATACCTTGCCCTAATATTGAGCAGTCGACGGGGTCATGAGGCTGAACTTATGTTTATTTTACGGTACTAAAAAGCGCCACCAAGCGCGAAAACACGGCGAACTAAATTAGTTAAAAAAATATTCTCGCTTCGCTACACGCATGGGCCTAGCTCATTTCGGAGGCTCCGGAAAGATGCACTAACAACCGTAGCAGAACTAAGGCTCGGGCGTAAGTTGTAAACAAATTTCTCTCCGATTTTTTTTTCTCTATGTTGTGCTGATTACGCAACGACTAGTTTTTTAAATTTAGGTGAGGAAAACGTTATAATATTTGGAAAAAAAAATCTTATACCAAGTTGATTGTGATCCACGGCTTCTTTTTCGAGTAGACTATGGGAAATGTTGCTGATTAACTCAGAGGAAATACTTTGCAAACTATAAAAATAAAAAATAAAACAACAATTATTAATGTTTTACTGAGCCTAGGTTTGATACTCGAAACTTAGTGAAAACATTTAAAATAGTTCAAAAAAAAATGTTTTGGCGAGCTTTAAAGGGCACCCTACACGCTCAATAATTTGCGCAAAAAACGTGGAGTCCTTTGTTTAAGTTACAAAGTATAAATAAAACGATATCCAGACTAATATTTGTGCAAAGTTCAAATATAATGCTACAATATGTTTTAGGAAATGGAGAATCATTTGCGGTAAATTTTGGTCTATATTTGCGTAAAAAACTGAACATATATATTGAGTGAGTTTTTATTGCTCAAATGGCGTTTTCCTTTGGTCAGATTTTTTACTTCCGGAGGCGCTCGAAAAACCTTTGCGTATTCCAATGGTTTAAGCTCAGTAGTGATGAGACGCGATGCATGCTCCATTGGTAAAATTAGCCTTGAACTCCCAGCGCCATGCCAGCACTACTGACTTGCCAACACGGCGATAATAATTCGAAACATGGCGCTTAAAAAGTCCATTGGAATACAATTTCATGGGCTATCGTTTCATAATTATCGTCTGCTCGAACGTCGGCATGCTAAGTAGTGATGTAATCAACGCGGAGCGATCGTGAAATTATCAGGCATATTCATGTCCCTAGAAAAAATGTAGATGGCGTTGGTAAAGCCTAGGCCCAGTTGGATATCCCAAAGGTCGAAAAGCAAAGTGGGTGTGGCAAAGTGCATCAAAAATGATCAAAGAACGGCACTGCGCAAGCTCCAAATTGAGTAGAACTGAACTGAACTACTTTTCGGAAGGGAAATTCGGCTTTCACGATTTTGTTCCGGCAATTAGGGCGATGGGAATGTGACATTTTTCCAATGGAATATGCATACAACATTTATTGTGTCGTCACGATCACGTGATCGTAACACCAATGGATTTACATGGCAAACTTGCATTTATCGGTTCATGATTCGAATTTTACACCCTACCAATGGAGTACGCAGCGTTTACTAGTATAATACCTAGCTTCTCCTGAGCACAGCTATTTCCTACCTAAGTCAGACGAAAAGAGTGTTCCATTGGACAATGAAAAAATATGTCACTTTCATGGGAATGTTCCATTGACATTTGCGATTGTCAATAATTTGTTTGATCCGGTAGCAGCATAGCGTCAAATTCGGATTTTTTGCCGCCTGAGGCAGCAACGGAAAACTGGCCCAAAGGAAAACGCCAAAAATGTTATTCAAAGTACGAACAATATTTCGCATTCGAATAAAACTAAAGGCTGCGTTCAGTAACCGGCATCAAAAACATCGATGACTAAAAGATGACATCGATGTCTTACTGAACGGTTTTTCGGGTCTTTGGGCGTGACGTCATGATGCTCATCGGATGCCCATCAGAAAAATCGGCTGTGAGAGGAGGTTTTTTTGATGAGCATCGGATTCATGACGTAAATTTCGTCATTTTGCGCCGCGACAAAAAATGGGGGAACTACATCCCAATCTCCACCAATTGAAAATAATAAAGAATTGACAAATATTATCCTTATGGATAATAATACTAAAAAGCAATATATTATTTCGGTAAAAAAATGGATTCTGACAGAATTTTGATTTAATTGAAGTACAATATCTTTGTAAATAGTTTGCATTTATTATTTAAGCCTCTGCCGTAACGTTATCATAATATCGCGCCATTAAGAAAAGCATCGATTACACAAAATTGTGCCGTTCAGCAACTGCAACGTCATCATGACGTCAAAAGAACACCGATTTCATTTTCCCAAACATCGATGTTTTTCCTGATGAGTGTTACTGAACGCAGCCAAAGTCTGTGTATTTAACAATAGGCCTTTTCAAAAAGTCCCCTATACAAAATATGTAGCCGGGGGAAAAAGCAGAGATGAAAGGCATTTTTCCCTCCCTAATTTCTGCGCGCGCACCTGTGAAACGTCATTTTTAAAATCGCCTATTTATATGTTATGTTTGGTCAATAAAATAGTACACGGTCCATGGACTCAACATCAACTTTTTTATTGTGATAAAATATATTCAATATAGTTGAATAAATCGTGTGGAATATGATCAATATATTTGTCCGATAAAATTTTAAATTTTTGTTCTACATATTGAGCTTTCAATATCATGATAGATTTTTATTTGCAAAATTAGTGAATAGTCTTGGGAATAATTTATAAGATGATGAATTTTATAAATGTCCTCCACTTAAAGCAAAGCGTGGGTCCAATGGATCCCCTACAAGCTGACTTTCCTTATAATAATAATCTAAGCTTTGTCTACGAAGGGATTTCCACACTAAGCCTGTGGCTTATTTACAGGTGGGTCCCTTTACAATGCATAGAGGGGTGGTGGCTAGCCCCTATGCCACAGCTAACCAACCTACAGCGCCCTATACTAACTATTACCGTTAACCTCAGCAAGTTTTGATGGAAAGGAGAAACCGGGTTAGACCGCGGAGGAAAACTCCTTTAACAAGCGGGGAGAGAACTTGCAAACTCTACGCAGAAGGATTTGTTCCCAGATTTTTCACCCGGTGCCACAGTCCGGGATCGAACCCGGGATCCTCTTGCTGCGAGGCGAAAGCGCTAACCGCTACGCCACCCCACCTCCAGTTTTGGCTTGGCGAAGGCAGGAGACATTAGTGGGCGGGATTTATAAGTGCACTTATAAATCACGCCCACTAGCCTTCGCCAAGCCAAACCCGGAGTTCAGGAGGAAAGTCAACTTGTAGGGGATCCACTGGACCCGCGCTTTGCTTTAATTTGTGCAAAACATTGAGCGTGTAAAGGGAGGGTGAAATAGAAAATCAAGTGATTTTTTATCGATTCTTCTACTAATTATAAGACCAGTCTGCATAGTGAAACATTCCGGAAATACTTCCGAATGATTTTAAAATACAAATTAGGTTCAGCTTTTAAGGATAATTTTGAAGAACTTCCGACCTATCGCGTAACGCCTTGCCTTTTTATTAACAAAATTTTCGTGGCACGCTCCATGTCTCGCGCCACGATTGTCACGTCGCACGCAAATTTTATCAAATCTCGTGATAAATTTCATTCGACACGGAACGTGCCACGAGAATTTTGTTAACAAAAAGGTAGGGCGTTACGCGATTGGTCGGCAGTCTTTGTTTAAAATTATCCTTAAAATCTGAACCTAATTTGAATTTTAAAATCATTCGGAAGTACTTCCTGAATGTTTGACTATGGAGACTGGCCTTGTAATTAGTAGAAGAATTGATAAAAAATCACTTGATTTTCTACTTCACCCTCCCTTTAAAGGGACTGTAAAGAAGGGATCGGCGGGTGGGTAAAAATTATTTGAAATACGTCAGAGGCACGTGACCAAGGAGAGGCGTGGTTCAAAGAAGCTTAGTTCGTTTTATTTCGAAAACTACCATTTCATGGAATTGGCGCTGCAATCTCGCGAAAAACAAGGACTAGATGTCCAGTTCCACTCCATGAGGAGCCTTTGTATCTTGGCATCACGTGATGTCTGTGACGTATTTCAAATAATTTTTACCCACCCGCCCATGCCTTCTTTGCAGTCCCTTTAATCTCGGTTTTCAATATCTTAACGTTATACTACGTCATGAAACCTCACTCTAGCTAAAAAAACCAGAGGTCCGAAGAGTGGCTGAAATATCTTCTACTCTGCAAAAACGGAATACCATAATGGCAATAGGGGGCGGTGCTACGCGCGAATTGTCAAGTCCCAATAAACTTATAAATTTTAAGCTCTTCATGCTTTCTTGATGAATTGACGAAACCGCCTAAATATATATGTTAAAACTGGGATAGATTTAATTTTAGAAGTAGGAATGGAGAACAGAGTAATCTCGGCGCGCGTCAAAGTCCCGGACCTCCTTCCACGGGACGGACTACGGCGGGGTATGAAAGAAGGGGCAGGTCATAGCAACAGAGGGAAAAAAGAATTACGTATTTTTTGCCGTCCCCGTCAGCAACGTCATCAAAACGTAGTTTAAGTGAGCCAATAATATAATTCAAAATTTTCATTACGTGTTGGAGGGAGGGTCTCTATACTGGGCTATGAGTCGGACTGAAGTAAATACTAACCGTTCTCCATTCCTACTTCTAAAATTATGAAAAAAAGATCTTCTACAAGGACAGTATAGCAGCTAGGGTACAGTAAAAAGAAATGAGAAACCCAAAACCTATGAAAAGGTTCTTCAGGCTAATATAGATGTATATTCAAAGTTGTATAGATTCACGATAGTAGCAAAAGTGGATGAGAGGAAAAGTATGAAAATGGCCAAAATCGCGAGTCATCAGAGTTTCGCCGTAGTTGACCGTTTTATTGGCGTAGCTATACTGAGCCTGTTCACTCCCTTAAAATAGGTCTTGTGTAAGTTGTGTTACTTCGCGGTTACGCGGTTACCGTCGTCTGCTATTGTGTATGCTAGAACTTCTTCGATTTGTCTTTGTAGTCAGGACAGAGTAGCTGGTAATGTTTTAAAAGGTATTTGAAGGTATAATAAGGATTGCAGTAAAGTTATCGAAGCAATAGAAGAGCACATAAAACTAGATATGTTTAAAACAAATCTGGGTAATAGCTATAGCGCGAGCAGCTTGCGTCGTGATGCGCGTGATCAAGTGGGCTATGGTTAAACCAAGGAGCATAAATGTCTGAACTACTTTCAGTCGCGAGTTTGCAAGTCCATCAGTCACTAGTAAACTAAATAGTTATTGGCGAAACTTTGATGTCCGCGATTTTTAACACAGGCTCTATGGCCATTGTCATACTTTCCCTCTCATCCACATTTGATAGTAGTAGTTGTAGGTATATCCATTTTATTCCAAGAAGGGTTTTTTAACTAAGATTTTCAGCGGGTGAAATAAATACCTTTCAATTTTTTTCTTGAGGCTGGTGCTGTATGAAAAATGGAAGAGACAATACTAATCCATATGATTCAGGTTCATATTTAACTGGACCCGCTATGGCATAATCATAGTTTCGATTCAATCCATTTTGTTCCTAATTTTCAAACAATTATCTTCTAAATTAACCCGATTTTCGATGTTTTTCTCGACTATAAAAGGCAGAAAGTTACAAACCGTAAGATCTTCAACTTCATTTTTCAAGTTTCCAATGATTCCCTTGAGCCTTTCAATTTCCTCATCAAGCCTCCCAATTTCCTCTTGTTGCTCATTTATTCTTAACACAATTTTGATTCTCTCTTTCTTCATGTTTGACATTGAAACGTCACACTAAAAATTAAAATACATACATTAAATGGGCAAACCAAAGCTTAATGTGGGAGCAATTTTCTCTAATCCCGAACAGTGAAAACTGTCTATAATTTCAATTTATTTTTTGTTTTTTTATCAAGATTATTTCCTTCCTTTCATTAGACCAAAATTACTGAAATATTAATTCATAGAAAATATATCGTATTCGTATCTTATGAATTACGTTTGGTGTTGGCACTCTTGTAATGATTTTGCTGAACCAAATAAAATACAACAAAAACGGATTTACGCTTGAAGGAGAGAGGAATGGAGTGGAAACGCCCATACCTATAGCGTTGCCTGTGTACCCCCACCTACGGCACCGTAGTCCTCCCAGCATCCTCAGCGGTTAGGTAGGGTCGTACCGGAGGAAATTGTAAAGGACGCTCCCTCTATCTTAAAAATAGAAGCTAGTTCTCATACAAATAAAACGGCGCTACGCGGCAGCACTTGGTAATCGCCTACCGAAAGGTAGGGGCGTGCGCGAGGTACATTGGGAGAGATACGGTGCCGCAGGTCGCCCATCATCATTTCCAATCCATCTCAACTCTCTTATCCCTGATTTACGTACTAAGAAGATCGGATCATAGCTTCGTTTGCTTATGTTTTGTCTCCCCCCACACAATTTGTTTATAGCGACTTCTGGTGGTCAAAAAATGTAGTTCTCATCTCTATTTTCTTGGTTAAATATTTTTTCCGAAATTGCGCCAGTCGTAAAAAAACAAGTGGACAACAATGAGATACGCGATATAACTACCGATTTAGTGGAATTATAGGTTTCAAAGTTAAGAATTAATTTTATTGATGTTTCTTTAATTAGTAGTTTCTTTAAGTATCTGGTTTTTCTTGCTTTGTACTAAAATTATTATTTTAGTGCAATTATAACTCATTATTATTTACTTGCCTTATGGAGTATCAATATTTAATGCCCAAAATATAAGAGAATAAGGCCGATAGATGGCGAGCGCGTTTTGAAATTATAAGCCACTCCCATCAAAACATACAAAGTAGTCGAGGATGGGTAGGAAATTTGCTCAGTTCAACGTTCTTCTTACATAAATCCGTTATAGAATACAATTTGAATAATTCCCAGGCTTTCAGATATGAATTATGGTACTCAAGATCCATATTATTTTTAAAATTTAATGTGCATCTAATATTTAGATAGCTTGCAATTGGGCAGCGCCGAAGAGCGATGTTTTTCATTTAATTTACATAAAGTCTCTAATCTTTAAATTTATACTCAATCACATTGTTTAGGATGTACTACTGAGCCTTTAAAAACAAACATATATCAGGCTCCTACGCTATCTAATCTGTAGCTTTATCTTAATCCTATTCTTACCTCATAATCAAAAACGGTTTTATGTAAGAAGAACGTTGAACCTAGCAAAATCCCCACCCATCCTCGACTACTTTGTACTCTTGATAGGAGTGGACCTTATTCTCTTATATTTTGGGCTTTAAACATAGGTACTGCATAAGTCAAGTAAATAATAATGAGTTATACGCGCCGAGCAAGCCGCCGCGTTCGCCATCTAGCGGATTTTAGAAGAACAAATTGGTGGGAAAATGACCGCGTCTTTAAATGAAGCCATGGGGTTCTTGTGTAGGAATAATTACTGAAATTCCCCAGAAGGGGTGAAATTTTACCCATTTTCGAATTTCTAGAATTCATTGCATTAAAAGAAATGAATCAATTAACGCGCTTAAAGAGAAAATGTAAGTTTTTACTTTTTAGACTTTATCTTATCTTACCCAACACCCAAATTAAATGTACACAACGCCTACGAGATGTATATTGGCACAGTTAACCTCAAAAATGTGTCTGTCTGGAAGCACTTGCAAGTTAATTTAATTAACTTACAATATAAACATATTTAACTTGAACACTTACATAGACGGTAATATCATAAACTTCCATGATACACTCTCCAGAGGCTACGGTATTAACTTCGTTTGGTTTACAAATATCTTTTACGTTAAAAATGTGTTTAGTTTTTATTAGATTTTTGACTTTTCGACGAGTAGAATCCCTAAAATAATTTTGTAAACTTTCTAATGCTAAAAATACGACGTATTTTATAATTGTAGCGCACCCCATTTTTAAACTGCCAATCTACCATTCGCGAACTTCCCGCCAAGAGTTTTCAATTCAGTCCGCTAGAGGCGCTGCGTGTTCGTTTACCTCTCAATCCTCGGCGCGTATAATTGTACTAAAACAATAATTTTAGTACAAAGCAAGAAAGACCAGATACTTAACTACTATATGTATAAAGAAACATCAATTAAATATATTCTTAACTTTAACCCTAATTCCACTAAATCGGGAGTTATATATCACATTACACTGGCGCAATTTTGGAAAAAAATTATTTAACCAGGAAAATAGAGATAAGAATTTTGACCACTAGAAGTCGCTATAAACAAAGTGTGTGGGTGGAGCTAAAATATAATCAGACAGTTTTTTCAATGAAGTATGCGCGTGAAAAACATTCGACGCTCCATAGGATATGCAACTCCCTATACTAAAAAGTAGAGCAGTCGATACTAGCGCCGCCTGGAAAGCTTCGCGTCAAAAATAAAAAGTACTGGACATAAGAAAATAAAACCACCGTTTTGCTTCTAGCAGACGACGTGAAGGAAAAAATCCACTGTAACGCAGCGTGGGAAATAAGCCGGTGGCGCATAGCAAATGACCAATTTAAAAATTACCTGGTCCAGTTAAAAAAATTAAATCAGAGGGGGTCAGTGGTTCAAGGGACCACTAAGAAAATTCAAGGGTATCCAGAGTCCAGATATTAACTCAAATATTTTAACTATCCACTTCTTTAGTTTAGCAGACGAGGCGCCCTGGTCAATGGTCGTGGACCAGTTTATTTATTACAAGCCAAGGGGTCGCTGGCCTAATGTCCAGTTTAAAAAAAAATCCTTACTTCCAACCCTGCCGTAGCGCGTCTTTTTTTTCTTATGTCCAGTACTTTTTATTTTTCAAGAGAGGCTTTCCAGCGCTGGTAGCCAGGCGGCGCTAGTGTTGACTTGTCTACTTTTTAGTATAGGGAGTTGCACATCCTATAGAACGTCGAATGTTTTTCACGCACATCCTTTATCCATGATGTGAGGATGGCGCCAGAGGAAAAGTTATGACCTGATGTTCTTAGTCCATAAATCCGTTTTTGTCATAATAGATAAATTCAACATGGCAATAGAGTAATTTCGGTTGAGAGGGGGAGTGAACTGTATCCCCTACGTTAGGGGCAACTTTGTACTAGAGAATACTATTTGCCCCTGGAAGGGAAGGGGAGGGGGGATATCACTAAGGTAAGAGATAGAGGGTTATGACGTTGCCGTATATGGGAAAGAAATTACTTTATATAATAACACGTGTTATTACCTCCGTAACTTCAGCCTGATCAACCACTTGATTTTCTTGTACATCTATATCTTGCGTGGGTTCGTTACCAAGAAAGTCACGTGAAACTGTTCCAGCCTCCTTTGACATAAGAGTATACAGTGTAATTGTTTTACCAATCAATCACAAAGTTAATTATAAAAAAACGTCTTGGTTTGGACCAAGGCCGAAAAAACAAACGATATGTGTGAGGTTTATCATTTGACTGAAGTTTCAGATATTGCAATTGTTTTAGTTATTTTTATCCATTTAATCCTTAATCAGTATTAAATTCAATCAACTGATTTTACTGTTAATCGATCCATTCCCTCTAAATTAATTGAAAAAATTACATATCTACGCTTTTTCAAGAACAATTACATTTTCCGAAAACATTTTATCATGAAATTAATTATTTTGAAGGGAGGACGTATTGAGGTGTCAATATAGAATATTTGAAATATTCTACTGACTTTCTTAAAAGAGCAGGTGAACTTTGACATAATTCGAAAGGAAAATGTAAATATTTAATAGTGGATTCCAAACAAGGGTGTTGCACTAATTTATACATTTAATTTCGTATAACGAAATGCTACATTTCTATTGTCGCCTCTATGAAGAAAAGATTGCACTGCAATTTCCCTCTCCGTGCTTTAGAATTTCTTGGTCATAATTCAGTCTTCATTTGAAACGTCACCACCCCTTTCTACATTGTTGGCGCTACTTGTACACCGGTTACGTATTACGTGTAATCCTTTTAGTACGCATAAAGACCATTTCGGAAAACACACAGGGGCGAGGCCACCATTGGGGTATTCTCCCTCACACCAAGGGTCACCGCCAGACTGTGCCAAAGTTCACTACAGGCAAGAGGCTAGTCAAATCTCACTGCCTATAGCGGTGCTTCTAGGCAAGAGAGAGAGAAGACCTCAATGGTGGTATCACCCCTGTGTTTTAATTATCTGTATGTAATTTCCAAAATGGTCCACTCACTTACAAATGTACACCGATTACACTGAGTTATCGGTCCTTCAGGCGCTAGCGAGTGTCAGGCCACAACCGTAATCATTCATGTACACGAATGTTTTATAGTTTTAGGTTATTAATGTTGGCGGGCAAGTCCGGAGAGTCATGTACCGTTCACTAATGTGAAAAGGTCTCGAACTATATGATAATATTGGCTGAGTGTGTTGCGACGGCTCAGATGACCCATACACTGGAACCACTGGTGATTGTAAAACTGTATATATTGGGAATATGAAGGAATGGGGGGGGGGAGTTACATCAAAAGCGCATACATTAAAATAAAATAATAAATTTTTTGTGTGCTACAGAGTGCCACCTACTCAAAGAAACCACACACGATAAACGTTGATGCTTTGTCTTATGAGGACGACATTAGTTTATAAATAAGTTTGAGCAAAATAAGTTATTTATCATAATTTCTTGAACATCAGTCTTCTCAGAAACTTACTACAGATTTAAACTTTTTTGCTGCAAACTTCAAAATTTGTCAAGCCAGCCTTAATTAAAACTATGACCGTCAATGTGCTTTCAAGTTAGTAATCATCGACACGAAATCCCTTCAAAATAATTAATTTCATGATAAAATGTTTTCGGAAAATGTAATTGTTCTTGAAAAAGCGTAGATATGTAATTTTTTCAATTAATTTAGAGGGAATGGATCGATTAACAGTAAAATCAGTTGATTGAATTTAATACTGATTAAGGATTAAATGGATAAAAATAACTAAAACAATTGCAATATCTGAAACTTCAGTCAAATGATAAACCTCACACATATCGTTTGTTTTTTCGGCCTTGGTCCAAACCAAGACGTTTTTTTATAATATCTGTCACTTCAGTCTTAATGTAATTAAAATTTGAATAATTTTATTTTTGCTTTACCGTCAAACATTTGGGGTTGATCTATTTCTAATTGCTTAAAGAAGTACTTAATTATCGTTAATTACATTTAACTTATATCCAATAACATTGATTTTGATATCCATATAATGTTGTACCATAAGTCTATTATGGGGACCTTACATAATAGACTTATGGTTGTACTTTATTTATGAAAGAAGTTTAAAAACGACGGTATTTGAAATATGGAAGAAAAATATTTGTTTCGTAACACTGTATACACATACAGTATTGTCGAGATCAGACCAACAGCATTGAATGTTGCCAGATTAAATTGTTGCTGGTGATTTTACGAACTATGTTAATGATATATTAAAATTTAAATGGAAAAGTTACATTTTGACACATTCCTAACCCTAAAATTTTGTATTTGGAGCCTATTAAATGCATTATAGTGATAATGTAATTAATTTTAGTGTTAAATAGGAAAACGTTTAGGCTGAAAGAACTCGCGTAGTTTAATCTTATTTTCTTATTTCAGTTAAAGGTTATCTATAGTTACCCAAAAAACCTGTTGTTTTCGATTAATTTCACGTTAAATATGGTTATTAAGTTGAAATTAACGGCTTATCTTCTTTTATTAGTGTTATTGCAGTTTATTATACGAGTTTGAATAAGAAATTCTCCTAAATTGCAAACTTTAGAGGAGTGCCTGTTTGACTCTTGCGGAACAATCACTATTTTGCCCCAAAACTTTTAAATATCGCGCCTTTTCAATGGCTCTCTTTTAAAAATGGGAAAAATGCTTTTAAATGACAATTTAATTAATCGTAAGAATTCAACAGGAAAATGGAGGCTGGGTGAAAGATAAGTGTAGTTTTAATTTTAATTTGTTAGTTTAATTATAAGGTATCCATGAATTTACCCAAAACATTCGTGTTTTGGGCTAATTTCACATTAATTATACTTAAGTTTAATTTAACGGCTTATCTTGTTTATCTAGCGTGGATTTCGTTTATAAAACAAGTTTCAATAAAATATTAACTTTAATTGCAATCACCCTAAAATTTTAATGTATGCGCTTCTGATGTATTTTAACGATCATTTAAATTAATTTGAAAGTGAAATAGGAAACTACTGTGGCTGTACGAAAAACTTGTGATGTTTTAATCTTAATTTGAGCGTGGTTCGTGAGAGTGGATTAAGCTTAAAATTTATTTGAATTTTTTACCCTAATTGCAATGTTTAGTGCAGTTTAATATTTTTTCCGCAAATTCATTTTTTAACCCAAAACTTTTGAATTTCGCGGCAATTATTGTACTTTAAAATAGTTTAAATTAACTTAAGTGTCAAATAGAAAATATTCGACTTTAATGGCTCGGGTAGTTTTAATCAAAATTAAAGAGTTTATTTAAAAGTTATTTGAGCCTTTATCCAAAAAATGTATATTTTGGTTTAATTTCACGTTAATTATGTTTAATTAACGTAGGACTGTGTTTTGGCACTATACATTTAGTGTTATAAAATGAGTTTAAATGTATACTTCACCTTAATTGCAATTTTTAGTGGAGTTTTAGATTCTCATTTTACGCTAAAGTTTTGAATTTCGCGCCTATTAAGGTACTTTGGAGATAATTTAAATTAGCTTATGTGTGGGGCTTTACCAACGGCTTGGGTAGATACAATCTTAATCAAGAACATCATTTAAGAGTTATCTGAGTTTTCATCCAAAAAAATGTATATTTTAGTTTAATTTTACCTTAATTACAGTTAATTACGTTGAAATTAACTTGTCGTCAGTGCTCATTAAGCTTATAAAATGTCTTTTAAAAAATAATTCACCTTAACTCTAATGTTTAGAGGAGTTTTTGATTATTTCCAACAAATTGCGTTAAATTTTTATCATATCCTGAGCTAGGTTTGTGGTAACATAAAGATTATCTATACAATATGTTAATGAATGATGTTATTCTATAGTTTAGCTTTAATATCAGTAATTAAATCAAATACCTTTACAATTCATAGCAATTTAAACCAATAAACAAACGGCAATGTGGACTGTGGAAATAGAAAACAACGTAACCCTCCGTTTCTAACGTGGTTAGGTTGAGAGAATCTGGGTTGTAAACATGAAAATTATTTGACTAATTAAATTATATAACGACACTGTCCTCCTGGATTAACCAGCACAACTGTTTCTTATGAATTAAACAATCCACTGTTAGTAACAAGTAGTTTATAAAATGATAACGTAACATCACTGTATGACTGATTCAATAGGATCAAAATTGTTTTAACGAATAATCTGGTCCTCTACATTGGTTTAGTTTCAGGAATTATACCACACACATTGACAATTAGTAGCATTTTAGTGAGATTAACAAATAATGAAACCGTTTATACCAGTCCTCAAATGAGAATGTTGACTTAACAGCGCTAACATTAACACCACTCTTTTAACTGCCGAAGGGAAAACAAATTGGAAATTTTGTCATCTTTCCTGTAATATTTTGAAGTCGAATTCTTCACAGGGTGAAAACACTACCGTTGATTTCTAAACCATAATAATTTGGATATATATGCCATTTTTTACTGTCATAGATACAGTATTAAGTTACAAGAAGCGTAAAACCTTGGCCCTAGGGTTGGGATTTGTAGCATGAATCGAAGCAGACTACGTATTTTGTAATTCCAAACAGAGCTGGAAATTAGCTTTCTTATAATCTTTAAAAGGAAAGACACTATAAACACTATAAACCAGGCTGGGAAATAAGGAACGAGGTGACCTATTTTTTAAACTAGTCCTTTGGACCAGTGACCCCCTAGTGTCTGAAATCATTTACTGGTCTCCGGACTGGTCCCAGCCTTTGTTCTCCAATAGATTTGCAATTAATAAACTGGTCCCGAGGACCAGTAACCCCCACTTTTTGAATTAAAAAACTAGTCCACGCAATTAATAAACTGGTTTTGGACCAGAGGACGTGTGCTATTTCCCAGCCTGCTATAAACACTATATAACATAGAGTAACTAAAATACAACTTAAGCCTTGGCCGTAAAGAACGTCGAAAAGCTTACTTTAAATGATATAAAAACCTCTATTAACTGTAATTATTTACCTGAATTACTTTTCTAGACGAAAATTCGACCTGATAACGACGTATTTCTTATTAAGGGTGCTACAGTAGGGACCTGGCAGTACTACGTCATGCAACGTCAGGCTACCTTCCATTAGTGCTAAAAAACATACCAGGAGGAGGGGCTTATATAGCTTTCATTCTGTTAAAAAACATACCATAATGGCGCTGGGGGCGGAGTTAAGCCCGAATTGCCAAGTCCCTATTAATTAGAAAATACATATAAAGGTGCTCAAGCTCGGACGAAATACAAAAGTAATTTGCTGGAGTCTACTGCTAAGAAATTTGGAAAATCAGCAAGAAAGCCAACATTTACAATTAGTCAACGTAACTTGTTAGCACCCACAAACCTAGGACCTTCTAGTTGTCAACGAGAACGAAATGAAGAAAATAGGTTTAAGCGCGCTATAAGGTTAGGCTGACATCTGACCCAAAAGTAATTTTTTGACTTACTATCTTAATTAGTTAAATTACAAAAATTAGAATTCATTAATTAAAAATCGAAACCCGTAAGTTTCCCGTTTAATAAATGCTTGTTAATTTAGAAGTATTCCGAAAACTAACTTCGCTATACTTTTTCCGTATGGCCTATGACCATTTCGTTAAAAAAACGAAAATTTTTTAATGCTTTTTCTATGGGACGCTAACCCTAAAAACTGTGAATTTTCCTTTAACATTACGGAAGGGTGTCATGTCATATCTACAAGGGCCTACCGGCCCTGTAGAATAATACCAAAAGGCAGTAGATTTATCTCTGACCTTTTGTTAATACTCACATTAACGCTCGCTCCATATGGAATAGGATCTGGGTTCGTATCTGTAGGTCCCATACCACCCACAAAATGGTAATTGCATACATAATGGAACTTCTTTATCTTATCCACATTGTTCAAATCCTCTCTTCCTATAGCTCTTATCCATTTTTTACACTTTTCTAGTTTAGTTTTGGGCTTTGGGAAAGGGTAAAATGTTGCCCCTTGCACAACAGTGGGGTCCAAATCCCTAGAGTTATTGCGACAGCCACGGTAACAACAATGCTTTATCGCAACCATATTATTCTGTGTCTATTGATTGAAGTTAAAATTACAACACTGGATCAAAATTGACTGTTACTAACGCCATTTGGCAATAGAGCTATTTCAGTGGGGGAAAAATTTCGTCTGCTACGAAAATTGGGCCTGCCTTTGGCGGACCGGGGCGGACATTTTGTGAGGGTTTTCTCTATGGGCAAATAGCATTGGTGACGTAGCCATTACCCCCTCTGAAATAGCTCTATAGGGACTTGGCAATTCGGGCTTAACTCCGCCCCCAGCGCCATTATGGTATGTTTTTTTAACAGAATGAAAGCTATATAAGCCCCTCCTCCTGGTATGTTTTTTAGCACTAGTGGAAGGTAGCCTGACGTTGCATGACGTAGTACTGTCAAGTCCCTATTTTCAAGAAAATTAAAATGCGCCTACTAAGTGACGGTACAAAAGATGGCTTTAAAAAGGAAGGCTTTGCAAGTAACGTCTTTGGCATTCAGGTTCTTGATTTGATATTCCTTGCCTTGCTTAGATTATCGTGGTAACATTTATCTGCATCCATTTCGTAAAACAAATAGACCAATTCGAATATTACATGCAGAGAAACAAACTTCCAGGGGCAAGCCGCCATTCTGAATAATTTCCCTCACCGTCACGCCAGGAGACATCGCTAGAGGCATGACCGGGCTTGCTAGCCTCTAACATGCAGTGAGCTTGGGCTGCCCTCTATTGTATTTCGTGGCATGAGGGAAATTATTCAGAATGGCGCCTTGCCCCTGGAAGTTTTGTTTCTCTGCATGTAATATTCGAATTGGTCTATACCAATTACTATTAGTTTAGTTTCAAACTTCTGGTTAAATAGCATTGGTGACGTAGCCATTACCCCCTCTGAAATAGCTCTATAGGGACTTGGCAATTCGGGCTTAACTCCGCCCCCAGCGCCATTATGGTATGTTTTTTTAACAGAATGAAAGCTATATAAGCCCCTCCTCCTGGTATGTTTTTTAGCACTAGTGGAAGGTAGCCTGACGTTGCATGACGTAGTACTGCCAAGTCCCTATTTTCAAGAAAATTAAAATGCACCTACTAAGTGACGGTACAAAAGATGGCTTTAAAAAGGAAGGCTTTGCAAGTAACGTCTTTGGCATTCAGGTTCTTGATTTGATATTCCTTGCCTTGCTTAGATTATCTAGTTTAGTTTCAAACTTCTGGTTAAAACTTTGAACTCGGCCGTCAATTTGCCAGAATGCAGCAGACGCTCCATCAGAAGAGAATGTGAACTATTAGGGAGCGAAATGTTTTGCTGGACTCGCGACGAGAGTATTGATGTCAAAGCCATTTCCAGACGAATGAAACTAATTTTATCATAAGTGAATCATATTACAGCTCCCTATAAGTACTGGACGTAGGTTATGCTTTTGTAAACAGCGTTTTCTTCCAAGACATCCAAGCCCGCCATCTATAGCCCAGTTTTACAAGTATAGTTTTCCCATTAACCCGGATCTTGAGTTAGGTTAACCTACGGAAGTTCCGGTTGATGATAATGTCTGTCAGACCACCGTCAGTGTCGTGATTAGTGTGAAGCTTGTTATCGCGTTATAGTTTTGATTTAGAATGGCTTATGTTTCTTTGCTAATTAGAAAAAACGCGTAGGATCAATGTAACTAATTGCAATCGTTGCAAGCCCAAATTAAAGAGACATCTGAACACGATCTATGTGATATTAAAAGCACTAAACCGTAAGCAACTAAAACGTTTTGTAAAACAGAAAAATATTGACAGAAAACGTTAAATCATTGAAAAGATTTGCCACACTTTAAAAACGAAAACAAATTTCTATGTCTACTCACATAACCTATAATTAGTAATAAATCGGTCCAACTATCATCGCTAAAAACATTCAAATCGGTGGAAGCTCAGTGCTGTACTAGGGATACATTAAAAATATTCTAGCATTATGAAGGCTATTTTGATAATTTGAATTCATATTAATTTCCTTTTCAACACAAGCGTTCAAAAAATACCGCATTTAAAAAATAGACCGCCAATTATTTTTTAAAATCGGAAAAGTAAAGTGGACTTTTACCATTATATTCACAACCCAACACTTTGTATGGAACAACTTGTTTCCTTCCGCGCTCTTCTCTCTCAAACCTTTCCTCATTAGCTACCACTTACTTCCGTTTGCTTGCCCCGCTTATTAAAAATTTCTTTCGCGCCAAAATCATTCCTCTGGTTTAGTTCACAAATTCGCCGCTGCGTTTCGCATATACCGTTTTCTCTTCAGTGCTAGGAGACAATGCTGATGCACGGCGATGTTATATCGTCCAGTACTTCTAGGGAGCTGTAATATGATCCACTTCTGATTTTATTTTGGATAGAGATGGCCGAGCCCGATACCAGGCTTAACCCGATACCGATCGATACCGGTACAAACATGAACCGATACCGATCGATACCGATATTTACTCACTATGATCCAAAACCCGATACTTCAACCCTGGAGTAGAAGGCGCGTACTAAGAAAGATTTTCGCTTATTAGTTGTTAGATAAACTGAATTCAGGTACTTTTTATATAAATGAGAACTCGTCACGATTGAAATTCATAGAAATGAGATATTATCACCATCATTACGTTACTAAAAGACCTAAAAATGTCATGTAGCGCCATATAACGCATTTTAAACGAGCATCGGTTTAGTATCGGTATCGAACCAACCGATCCGATACTATCGGAAACCCCGAGTATCGGTGCCGATACCGATATGGTATCGGTACCGGTTCATCCCTAATTTTGGAGCATTTTGATGGTGAAAAAGGAAAATATGTATTCAGAAATTTATTAAAATATTAACCTCAACAATGTAAAATATAAATAAGAAATTAAATGCAAAAATGAAGAAAAAGTAGAACAACCCAAAATACAGATATCGCGCCGAAACCAAGGGCTATATCTTCAAGACATAAGGAGCGGGTATACCGATCCCCATTAATAAAGTTAAATTGGTCGTATGCAGTGTAAAACTGCGTATCAAATAGGCTGGTCTAATCTCGTTTGAACATACGGGCATATCTGTATTGGCCTCGCAATTAGGTTTCTTAGCATGTTCATTCTGCACAGGCGGTTGCACTGGCCTCGCAGCTCGCAATTAGGCGACTTAAAGAGAGGGTGAAGTGGAAAATCAAGTGATTTTTATCGATTCTTCTACTAATTGAAAGACCAGTCTTCATAGTGAAACATTCAGGAAATACTTTCGAATGATTTTATATTCAAATTAGGTTCAGATTTTAAGGATAATTATAAACAAGGACTTCCGACCAATCGCGTAACGCCCTGCCTTTTTGTTAACAAAATTCTCGTGGCATGCTTAATAAGGAATATCCGTGCGGCCCGGCCGCTGCGGCCGTGCAGACTTAGAAATAAGGATAATTTTTAAACTAGTCCTTGGGACCAGTGACCCCCCTAGTGTCCTAAATAATAAACTGGTCTCCGCAGTGGTCGCAGCCTTTGTTCTCCTGTAGATTTGCAATTAATAAACTGGTCCCGAGGACCAGTAACCCCCACTTTTTGAATTAAAAAACTAGTCCAAGCAATTAATAAACTGGTTTTGGGCCTGCCGCCTGACTGCCGGCCGTGCCGCCCTTACTTATACCATCGTCTGCTATCATGACTGCTACACAATTTAAACCGAAACTGGCCCCAACATGAAGGGGTTTTGAATTTTCGCATTAAATTTTATTATTCTGTAACTTATAGCCTTTCTGTCTTCTCTCTCAATTTATTTGGCAACACTGGGGGAATGATTTTCGTAAAGGATTTATTGTTTGTTTTTGATATAATAGCTCTAGTTTGAAAGGTTAGGTCTTTAGAGTCAGACATTTCGGAAATGAGTTTAATAAAGGGTGAGGCTATTGCCACACATACTCAAAATGTGTAAAGGTGTATGTGTGGCAATAGCACGGTGACTATTGCCACACAATGTGTGTCAATAGTCACCGTGCTATTGCCACACTCACACAAAATGTGTAAGGGAGTATGTGTGGCAATAGCAAGGTGATTATTGCCACACAATGTGTGTCAATAGTAACCGTGCTATTGCCACACTCACACAAAATGAGTAAGGGAGTGTATGTGTGCCAATTGGTAAAGGACTATTGCCACACACACACAGACACAAAATTAGCTCAAATGAGTAAGGGAGTGTGTCAATCCTAACAGTGCTATACTATTGGCACACAAAATACAAGCGCGGGTACTATTGTCACACACATTTGTACCTATTACGAGTTAATTAAATTTTTCCATTTAGATAAAAGTCCAAAGGTTCTACGATCCTGTATAATTATTTCAGATGTCTGGAGTCACTATTTTCAAGGCCGATTCGGAAATGTCCAATAAAATTGTTTGCTTATTTCCGTCCCTTATCCAATTAACTTTGACAGGCGTGCTACCGTACTGATAGGCCCATCACTATTGACACATACAAAATGTGACCTTCTATCTTAATGTAAAAATTTAATTAACTTGTCCAAGGGGTACAAGTGAATGTGTGGGAATAGTTGATTGGCTACTGCCATACATTGTGTGGCAGCAGTGCAGCGGCTATTCCCACACAATGTGTGGCAGCAGTGCAGAGGCTATTCCCACACAATGTGTGGCAGCTGTGCAGAGGCTATTCCCACACACTATGTGTGGCAATAGTCACTCCCTTTAAGGGATCTTCAAAGTGTGGCACTTAAAGAGGTACTTGAGAAATTATTGGAATATCCGTGGTTTGCACAGGAATATTAAATTTCAAAAAACTGGACTTTGTTTATAGGAAATGGAGGCGAATGATTGTAACTGTGATCATTTAAGCAAGGATGATCAAATAAAGCATTTAAAAGCCAAGGTGAGTTTCAAAGCCTATAGCGTTTTGGCCAGTACAGCATGAGCCATCCAATCTAGTATCCAAATGTTTAAAGCGAGTCTCAGCTGTGACTGTGGTTTAGTATAAAAAAACGGCACTAGATGCTCCCATAGTTGAGGGGTGGAGTTGACTGACCCAATAGAGCTATTTCAATACGGGGTAGGGGGGAAGCTTTGGAGGCGGGGTTTCGCCAGTCTCCGCCCACTTATTGTGCCACTTTAGCATAGAGTTCTTCAGCGGCCCGCACGGAGGGAGGGTGAAAACCAGCTCCGTTTATTGGCAGGCCCAACTATGACGTTTCCCCCCCTTAAACTGATATAGCTCTATAGAGCATTGGTGACGTAGCCATTACCCCCTCTGAAATAGCTCTATAAGCTTATCAAAGGCTAGGTCTAGCTCCGCCCTTGAGGACGATTTCTGATTGGTTCCTGCCTTTGGCTACATAAAATTGGTGTGTAGAAGGTTAATCAGTGTGTTACGGGCGCCACAGTAGCTGATATTTGCTTTTAAAGTATAAATCGCAATAGAAAAACCTTAAGTAAACCAATGTTTATTGGTGGGTGATTAGAAACACCATAAGCCTATGGTGATAGGCTTATGGAAACTCATCCCTCGACCATTTATAGCGTCATTAAAGGGCACCACAAAAGCCTTGTGGGAGCTGTATGCCTACACACACAAACTGCAGCCTTGCTTATAGTTCTTGCAAAGCTATTGGAATTGGGCTCGCAAGCCTCTGGTGGCGCCCTTGACTAAAAAAAACCATGTTCAAGTCATTGATTTCTCTGTTTTCTTTCTGGACACTTTAAGACATTCTGCATATAAGAAAGTCCTATTTTGTAATGCAGTCTATTTTTTTCAGTGTAATGGTTTAATATCAAACATGAAAGAAGTGAGAATGACAATTTTATTTACGATAAATAAGAAACTGGACGAAATTGAAAGGCTCAGTGGGGTCATTAAGGAGTTGGAAAGTACAATCAAAGATCTGATGGTTTGTAACATTCTTCATTTTCATTGTCGATGTGAAAGAGAATCAGGTTAAAAGTATTAGTTCAATTATTGTTAATTCTTTATAACATAGGAGGAAAGTCTAATACATCAAAGAGCCAACATTGAATGCGTGAAATTAGAACCTGTTGAAAATGATTTAGGACTGAATGAACAGGAATTATCTCATCCTGTTCTTATAAATCAACAAACAGAAGAACAAATACGAAGGTATTTAAAGCAAAAAAACCAATGAGAACTTGTCAACGAGGGCGGAGCTAAAACTAGCCTTTGCTAAGCTTATCAGGCCAGTCATCTCCACCTCTCGACTATGGGAGCATTTTGTGTCATTTGTTTGAACTAAACGGTAAACCATAGCCAAGTCTCGGCTATGGTTAAGTTTAAGCTCAAGCATAATTTTTTATTTGACTGACTAATTGTCGTCAATAAAACTTGATTCGTTAAGCCTTGCCCTGAGAATCGTGAATAAAATCACTAAATCTGAAGTATATAATGCTTCGAGAGAGAAGTGGGGTAATTGTAACATGATTCTTCTCAACATCATTTTATATTTGGAGCAAGGTTACTATTAAACCAAATCACACATGTTAAATAGTTCCCTCATTATTACTCTATTAGTGCTTAACTATTTGCCAAGGGGCATGCGCTTGTGGTCATTTTTGTCCCACGTCAAGACAATCAAGGTTTGTGCAGGGTTCATTGCTGAGGATTTAACAAATACCAAATAGTTATAGAATTCATCCCACGTTGAGATGCCCATCTGAAGTTTGTTGATCAGGAAAGCAAATGTTCAAAAAGGGTGAGCCAGGGAAGAATCATGTTACAAATAACTAAAGAGTGTCATTATTATTATTACCTTCTGATAAAATGTATTAATCTTTTATTACTGTTGCTATATCAGTTTTGACGATTTTTTATTTGGATAGTTTGCAAAGTATACCAGCTGAAATTACCAACAACATTTACCAAAGTCTAATTAAAGTGGAAGCCACGAACCTCGAGCAATTTGGTATAGGTATGGTGTCACATTGTAATTCTGACACGCAACCTAATGTACTTCCAGTTTAATATGATAAAACTATTAGGGTTATTTTTTCCTTTTGATCATCAAGGTTCCTTGGTAAAAGCCGAAGGTGCTTGCAATAACGAAGGAACGCTGACTGAAGAAGACATTAAGGAAGAATCACCTGAATGTGATGCGAAGATTGGCAAAGAAAACACGTCCCAAACTAAAACTACCTCAAAAAATGCGCGTTTTACAACGCGAATTATGAAACTATGTATTCCTAAACTCAAATGCCGTGACGGTGTTCCTTTACTTAATCTTGAAGGCAAAGCACAGTTCGAAATGTCTCCTGTCTCAACGACAGATTTGCCTCTTGAGAACAATCTTAACGTTAACAATTCTTATCCTAATCACGAATTTCTTCAACCAAGAGAGGAAATGAGAGTATATCAACTCGATCCAAGAAATTGTGTCTTGAAAAACATGGGGAATTGTCGTCGCTTGACGCAAATAAGGAAAGCAATTCTCAGGAAGAAGCCCTAGAAGAGAATCTTGATGATAACCAGTCCAAAAACACCTCGACCGATTCAAAGAAAACTGATAATAGACAAAATGAAAATATGAAACTGTGCTTGCCAAGCGATTTAGCAAAAGAACCGATTGAAGTTGAAGATAATACTTCAGTGTCCGGCTCTGATACACCCGAAAGTAGCTCGTCAAGTAGTTCCGAAAGTAATACAACTTCTGCCAGTTCGGAAATTGGTAAGTCATTTTACGTTTAGGGTCAGCAACGATTTTCAGGACTGGAACATAAGACTCAAAAATCGTCAAAATTGACCCACTTACAGTAGAAACCTCACCAAAAACAGAGGATGTTTCGAAATTTTCTAGTGGTAGTTCCCCTAACAGGTTTTTTAACCCCGTCCTTTCTAACCCTGATTACTTCTGTCTTCCCTGGGATTTTTCAACCTAATCCTCAATCTTTAGCATGTTAAATCTTAAGTTTCTAAAAAATTTGTCTCATTTAAATTAATACGTTTTTAACTTTAAATTTAAACGGAAAATCGTCCCGGCGAATAATATTAAGCTCAAAACTTGATTGCCTAAATTCAGCGGTTCAGACTGAGCTCCGTGGCCACCGGAGGAGACAAAATTCTCTTTTAAAAATACAGGTACCCGGCCGTCCTTGGTGTCTTAAGGAGCCCAAGCAAACGTTGCTCAGATTGATAAGACCTTAGTATTTTACTCCCAATGGTCTTTGAAACTGTGAATAATTTCACCTAAAGAATATTTTAGAGACCCTACTCCTTCTTTATAGCAGTTCTCGAATCTATGCAAGTGGTTAATCGGTTCTTAAGGTAGTGCCGAAAGAACCGCGTCACCGAATAATTTTCTAGCAGGTTCTATACGAGGCATTTTGAATATATCGTGTAGCTCACCTAGGCCCAAGATGCATACTTTGTGTGTGAAGCCTTACCGCTTCTGGTCTTACTGATAATAATAATAATCTAAGCTTTGTCTATGAAGGGATTTCCACACTAAGCCTGTGGCTTGTTTACAGGTGGATCCCTTTACAATGCATAGAGGGGTGGTGGCTAGCCCCTATGCCACAGCTAACCTACAGCGCCCTATACTATTACCGTTAACCTCCGCAAATTTTAATTGAAAGGAGAAACTGGGTTAGACCGCGGAGGAAAACCCCTTTTAAGATGCGGGGAGAGACCTTGCAAACTCTAATAGTGAAATATGAAACTTATCGATTATTGAAAATGTAATGGATACCATTTGTAATATATTGAAAATGACTTAATGTAAAATACCGCCCACATATACCTCCTGCCTTCGCCAAGCCAAAACTGGAGTTCGTAAGGAAAGTCACCTTGTAGGGGAACCGCTGTACCCGCTTTAAGGTAAACATCCTAGAGATTTGGGTAGAGCCAGAGCTTTTCGGCAAAATAATGTTATAGTCGTTGCAAACTATACAAGACGATTTCTTTTCTTCTGACTCAATCGTTGCAATAAGTAAATCGCGATTTTGTCACATACACCGCTTACATTGAGTGACTACCTTCATGGGAGAAGTGACCATCCTATCCTCAAATTATAATGATATCCGACTTATCGAAAATTTTCCACTTTCTCCAACATCATATTCTGCTCAAAAGGGTAACGCCAGTCCAAGTGCTTAATTTGGTGTTACGTGTTAACGAATTGCAGTTCCTTGCATTTAACTCTATCACCTAGAAACAAACCAGAATAGAGGACATTATAACGTCTTTTAATAACGGCAGTCATATCATTTTCCCTTCCAATTTATTTTATAAGCATATTTATATTGCAATAGACTAAAACCTTAAATATTTTCTTAATAATTAACAACCATTAGTTTCCACTCTCTGATGGGTAAAATCTTCGGAGATAGTCATCTCGATTCGGAGCGGTATTAATTTTGTTTTCCGAACTTTGTTTTCTTTAACTTTGTGCCATTTTTGTCCTCGGCATGACCGGTTTTATCAAGTGCTATTGAATTGATTCAAATTGTGACAAATTTCAGTTTGTTTGCTCTCTGAAGGAAAATCCGAGGAGCAACGTTCAACTCTTTGCAAATATCTCCTGAATATAAAAGTGATCTTGAACGTCACATAAAAATGGTACTGAAGAAAAACACTTCAAACTTGATCAGTGTGACTATACTAGCTCTGAGAACGGTTCTTTGATCAGACACGATCATGATTTAACTGCTCTGAGATCGACGTTGTTTTCCTTAATAAAATCCGAATATATTTTTGTTATCTTCCAAAAATCTCCAATGTGGGAGACACGTCACGGAGTCCCTACCGGAAAATCAGTGTGTTCAGCTTTTGAACCTAATTCCGCTTTAAACTTAGATGAAAACTAATCTTGGTCAAAATCAAGCTATTCATAATTGGAATGATTTTGATATTTAAAAGAAAAAAATAACCGTAAAGTATATAGGCCGGGGTCACCTTACAATAAATTTAGCTAGCCCAGGTAAAACGTTAATATGGCCGGGGCCATCTTGTTTAATGAAGTTCGCTTGAATATTTTGTATTTTTGATACTAAATTGTAAATGATGTTTGTGGTTTCTATGTTTTCTATAGGAAAATTCGAGAAGAAACGTACAACGGGGCTCAAATATTCAACTAAATATACAAGGGGCCTACAACGTCGCGTAAGAAAGGGTAACGATGAAAAACGCTTCAAATGTGATCAGTGTGACTATACATGCAAGCATAAGGGCTGTTTGAACGTCCATCAGCGCATTCACAGTGGTGAAAAACCGTTCAAGTGTCATCAGTGTGACTATGCTACTGTCCGTAAGTGTACTTTAATCGCACATCAACGCATTCATAGCGGTGAAAAACCCTTCAAATGTGATCAGTGTGATTATGCCAGCACAACGAAGAGAAGTTTGAGAAGACATCGACGCATTCACAGCGGTGAAAAACCCTTCAAGTGTGATCAATGTGAATATGCCAGCTCGCAGAAGGTTCATTTGAACGTCCATCAGCGCATTCACCGTGGTGAAAAACCTTTCAAATGTGATCAGTGTGATTATGCCTGCACGCACAAGAGTAGTTTGATCAGACATCAACGCGTTCACAGTGGTGAAAAACCCTTCAAATGTGATCAGTGCGACTATGGTAGCAAGAACAAGAGTAATTTGATCATACACAAACGCATTCACAATCGTATTGACAGTGCTGAAAAACCCTTCAAATGTGATCAGTGTGACTATACAAGTGCGTGGAAGAATAATTTGATCGCACATCACCGCATTCACCGTGGTGAAAAACCTTTCAAATGTGATCAGTGTGATTATGCCTGCACGCACAAGAGTAGTTTGATCAGACATCAACGCGTTCACAGTGGTGAAAAACCCTTCAAATGTGATCAGTGTGACTATGGTAGCAAGAACAAGAGTAATTTGATCAGACATCAACGCATTCACAGTAGTGAAAGACCCTTCAAATGTGATCAGTGTAACTTTGGAAGCACTAAGAAGAGTAGTTTGATTGCACATAAACACATTCATAGCGGTGATAAGTCCAAAATGGGTACATATCGGGCGGTTTAACAAAGTTTCTTCAGATAATCTAATGTGCAAAGCACATTAATGTTTAATTACAATTATCTCTGCACAGATTTAACTTCTCGTGCTGGATTAAAATTCAAATTCACTCGAGCCAAACATCTTAAAGCTTAAAGCAGACTGTGCGTTGTATCTAAATAGAGACTCAGACGGTTCTATAAGTTTAACTAATCGAATTAGGGGGAAAGCTTCCATTCCCCCTCCCTGATCGAACCCGGTTACATCACTGCAAATATATTCAACAGTCATAGATTTGTGCACCTCCTAGGTTCACGTGGAATATCATTCAAACAAATAATATAGAATGTTTTGTATATTTTTATTACCCTACAAATTTTTTTTCTTTTTTGAAGTTTCCACAATCTCACAGCATATATTAGGTTAGGTAAGATCAAGTCTTTGGGGACCGCTGTTTCGTCTCGGACACATGGATTATTTCTGTTTCCAAACTCGTTTTCTTTGATAATACATTCAGTGTGTGATCGGTGTGATTATTCTAGTACCCGTAAGAGTACTTTATCGCACATCAAGGCATTCATAGCTGTGTAAAACCCTTCAAACGTGATCAGTGTGATTTTCCAGCACATTGAAGAATAATTTGATCAAACATCGACGCATTCATAGTGGCGAAAGAACATTCAAACGTGATCAATTTGATTATGTCAGCACCCAAACGAATATTTTGATCAGATATCAACGTACCAATCACAATATATATATAATATTGAATATAACCCTTTTAACCTCTCCGAGTGACGTATTATTATATATTACTTACTTGCTTTAATGATTTCGAGAAGAAACCTAAGGCCTGGACCCTGTCGGGTGAATCAATTGTTATCCGCAATAGGCTTAGTGAACCAAAAAGTAAATAGTTGAGACCTGAGGTGAAGTAAACTTTGAGTTTTAATTTTCGTGTCTGTAATGAAGGGACATTAACGGTTCAGAGTGAGCCGAAAGTTAATTACACGTTTAAATAATCAGGTTTAGATTTTATAATAGAAAAAAGCATCATGGTGGCAATTAGATCAGTGAAAGTTCTAATTGGTTTCGGGTTATAGGTCAGAAGTTTTCATTCTTATTATGGTGCGCATTGACTATCAGTACATCTAACCACAAGTCAGCTTTGGTGATATTTAACGTTAACACTCATGTTGGCAAACTAAGAATATCGTTGAGGTGAAACAAGACAGTAGTAGGTGTTTATTCTGCGAACTAGTTGTGAATGTAGCTATAAGAATATAGGGTTAACAGTTGAGGCGTAGACAATTGGGCCTTTTCAAACACATAAAGGTTATATCTCTGCAAAATTTATACACTTCATTTCCTGTTTTTTCCCATTTACTGATTTAAATGTGTCCAATACATATCTTTATTGGATGTAAATGTCGTCTGCTTTACTGTATATTCGCTATGCTTGGAATACTGCTTTAATAATTCGTAAATTTTTACTTCAAAAAAGAGAAATAATTCTATATCTAGGTTAATAATAGGGTTCGTACGGGGACCCCGACCCCGACCCCGAAAACCGGGGATCCCCGACTTTTTCCCCCGACCCCGACCCCGGTACCTAACATGTAAAATGTAGTCGGGGTTTTTTTCGGGGTTAGATTTTGCTTAGGTTATTTTTAGCAAATTATTTTTTGTCCTGCGCCAAAAACAATCATCTCATTCGTCTCAAATAAGTTCTCCGCTTCTCCTTTATGAAAAAAAGGGCAAGGGGGTAACTAACAACAAACAAAATACGGTAAAAACAGTCACCAAAATTCCAAAGTCCACCATCCTCCCTCTCGTGGATCGGCGGCCCTCCCCCGTCTTTTGTAATGGCAGTGGTCTTTCGTGGGAATCGTAGCTGCGTAGCTCGGAAAGTCGGAATTTATTAGGCTTTTTTACAGTTTCTTGCCTACTAGCTAAGAGTCACTAGCTAAGTGCGATACGAAAATAAAGATTCTTTCCAAACACCCAGAAATTTAACGATTTTTTTATCATTGTTTCCAAAATTTTTCAGCATGCGATGTCTTACCCCGACCCCGACCCCGACTTGTTTTTTTCGGGGATAACCTGCCCCCGACCCCGACCCCGACCCCGATTAAATTTTTACCCCGTACGAACACTAGTTAATAAGTTTGTAGTAGTAGTCCTCTTGATTCGGAGAGGTAATATTTTGGTTTTTACAACTTGTTTTAACTATAACAAACAATATTTGATATAACAAATGGTATATCAGTAATTATATCTTCGCTATTAAAGAATAAAAATTTTACCATCATAATTGGTTATATATATATTTTTGCTTTGAATATTAATTTGCTTCTTTAATAACTTTACCGTTGTCATCACTTCTTGTGCTAGTTGGTTTGAACAGAAACAGGAAAGACTGCAAAATTGTCGCTAACCCCTTGACTTCATACTTGTGGTGTTTGTTTCACTACTTTGTAGGTGTTATCATACACCTACGGAGATTTAATGGCAGAATATGGCTGTTCATATTGTCACGTGTATTTTATTATACGTTGATCATGCGAAAGTTTGTATTCAGTTTTACCCAAATTTCTAACGTGGGATCAAGTTTGAAATTTGAATCATATATATATATAGGGATATATATTTGAGAAACCTGTTTGTTAGTTCTTTATGACATACACAGTCACGATTAGTTAATTTCCAAATCGACCAAGCTGCCGCTAGCTGCGGAGTTGATATCAGTGATGCCAGGAATTAAAAAATCTTCCACGTTCCCATGTTATCCCATAGCGTAAGGTCAAACCTTTGGAAACCGCTGTTTCGACTCGGACATCGATTATTCATTCTGAACTTGTTTCGTTTGCCTTGGTGTCATTTTAAGCCTAAGCATAATAAATTGCCTTTGAACAGTGAGATGTTTGTGAGGCGAGTTGTGTGATATCATTTGAGGTTTTAATTTATTTCCTTTCTGCAGGAAAATCCGAGAAAAAATGTTCAACTCGATACGAATGTTCACCTGAAAATGAAAGGGAGCTTGAACTTGACGACCGAAAGGATACCAAAGAAAAACGCTTCAAATGTGATCAGTGTGGCTATGCAAGTACGTGGAAGAATCCCTTGATCAGACATCAACGCATTCACAGTGGTGAAAAACCCTTCAAATGTGAAAAGTGTGACTATGGTAACAAGAACAAGAGTAATTTGAAAATACATCAACGCATTCACACTGGAGAAAAACCCTTCAAATGTGATCAGGGTGACTATGCAAGTGCGTGGAAGAGTGATTTGATCAGACATCAACGCATTCACAGTGGTGAAAAATTCTTCAAATGCGATCAGTGTGATTATAGAGGTACGCAGAAGTCTCATTTGATCGAACATCAACGCATTCACAGTGGTGAAAAACCCTTCAAATGTGATCAGTGTGACTATGCAAGTGCGACGAAGACTAGTTTGATCAGACATCAACGCATTCACAGTGGTGCAAAATTCTTCAAATGCGATCAGTGTGATTATAAAGGCACACGGAAGAGTAATTTGATCACTCATGAACGCATTCACGGTGGTGAAAAACCCTTCAAATGTGATCAGTGTGACTATGTAAGTACGCGGAAGAAGGATTTGAACAAACATCAACGCATTCACAGTGGTGAAAAACCCTTCAAATGTGATCAGTGTGACTATGCAAGTGCGTGGAAGAGTGATTTGATCAGACATCAACACATTCACAGTGGTGAAAAATTCTTCAAATGCGATCAGTGTGATTATAAAGGCACGCGGAAGAGTAATTTGATCACTCATTAACGCATTCACAGTGGTGAAAAACCCTTCATATGTGATCAGTGTGATTATGGCTGCTTTATGGCAGCACGCAGAAGAGTAATTTGATCAGACATCGACGTTATAATCACATGGACTAATAAAATAGATTGCAGTTAAGCATACTCAGCAATTTAAAACTTGGAAAGAACCATTTCAAAAAATGTTAATTGCGCAACGTGTTTTCATTTTCGTTTCACACATTACCGTTCTTGACAACTGTAGTAGATGCTCACTAACAAAACGTTTTCGATCATAGAAAAATTATTAAAAACTAAAAATCTTATCCTGACGGAATAGTCACATAGCAGGCCACATGGTTTTACAAAATTGTGGAATGTAACAAGCCTAACTTCTTTTAACGGACAAGTTGGGAAACCAAAATAAACCTCTCCGAGCCGAGACGAATTTACTTTCTAAACACAGGTCCACCTGCCAATGAGAAAAACCGGAAATACGTAGTACAAATTGGCGAAATATTGCCAAGGTCTTTTGTAAAGGCTTAAGCGTTTAACAATTTCCTGTTATTCTAATAAGGACCAAATATCTATCACTGAAGTGTGTATTTAACTTTCGGCTCACTCTGAACCGTTTAACACCTCCTATAAGAGGACGCGAAACAAGGTCAATTCTAGTTTAAATCTTGGGTATCTTATTTCACAGACCCAATCATTTCAACACTTGTAGAGTGATCAAGAATTATCATCCCTATTGTCTAATGAATATAAAAAATGAGTTTACACTATATATAAATGTAGTAAAGCTGAATTAAAGAGTAAACAACCAATTTGAAATGTTAATATCAAAAGATGTTCTTGGAATATTAAGATGAAAAGAGCTGTATAGCTACACAGCTGCTAAAAGAATCGTATTGCCGAAAAATATTTGAAATATTTCCTATTAATATTCTGCAAAAAGAAAATGTTATCGTTTTGAAAGAGATCTTTTCATCCTACTCGCTTTATATTAACTTTGATATGCGTGTAGTGTTTCGATTCAGATGCAATCTTCATTACTCGTTCTATATAAACTCTCACTTGTGTCATTACATAGAAAGAAGTTTATCTTAAATAATTAAATAAATATAACTAATATTAATTATTTTAATCGTCAGTATTTTACGTTAATTATAGTTAAGTCGGTTTAAGAAACTTAATTCCTAAAATAATTGTAAACATAGCTATCTTTAACGTTATACCTCTAGGGAACACCTATATCAGAACTTTTGTAAATTTAGGGTATATAAGGCGATTGATTCACAATAAGGGATAAGAAAATACGCAATTGCGTGAACCTTTGGTGGAAGCCCTGCCATTGGGAGGCTAGACGTTTCTCGTAACCCTAGCCGCTCGCCGCGTACATCTTAAGCCTAACGACGATGATGGAGTAGAAGCCAATGTTATAGATTGGTGTCTATGTGGTATAGACGAAAGACCAGTAGATGGTGGTGTTAGAAGCCAATGTTGCGGATTGGTGTCTATGTGGTATAGACGAAAGACCAGTAGATGGTGGTGTTAGAAACAAATAAGGATAGCTTGGTGTGTTTGTTGTATACACAAAAGACTAGTACATGGTGTTGTTGTTAGAAGCTAATAAATACCGATTGGTATTGAGTGAAAGAATAGGCGGTTAGCCAGCAGATGAAGGTGTAACGAATAGTTAATGACTGGCGATAAAGAAGATAGATAAAGTAATGAAGTAAAGTTTTCGGAATTTCTGTGTACTGCGAACGCGGTCCGGAAATTGCGAACACGTTTGCTCCGATTTGCCAACTGCGAACGCGGTGACAGACACACATCCACACAGACAGACACACACACACAGACACGTCCAGTGTAAAACCTCTCCGTGACGTCATCGTCACTCGGAGAGGTAAAAACTGGTAGTAATACGATGTTTGTGTTAGTTATTTATAAAACCTTCACGACAATATTTAATGTAACCCTTTTTTTTAAACTATATCTAACAATATTTAATATAACAAATGGTATATCAGTAATTATATCTTCACTATTAAAGAATGATATTTTTACCATAATAATTGATTAATCATAATTTGCTGCTTTCCTAACTTTAACCTTAACTTCGTCATCACTTCTTGTTCTTGTTGAATTCAGCAGAAACAGGAGAGATTTCAAGATTGTCGCCAAGCTTAACTTTACCGTTGAATTCATGATTGTGTTTTTTCACTTCTTAGTAGGTGTTATCATGCACCTACAGAGGTTTAATGGCAGAACATGGCTGTTCATATTGTCACGTATATTTTAATGTACGTTTATTATGGGGAAGTTTGCATTCTGTATTACGCGAGTGTCTAACGTGGGATCAAGTTTGAATCTTCCACGCTATCAACGCGTATATTAGATTCGGTAAGGTCAAACCTTTGGAAAGCGCTGTTTCGATTCGGACATCGATTATTGTTTCTGAACTGGTTTCGTTTGCCTTTGTGTTTTTAAGCTTAAGCATAACCTGTTATATCAATTGCCTTTGAACAGTGAGATGTTTGTGACGCGAGTTGTTTGATATCATTTGAGGTTTTAATCTATTTCCTTTCTCTAGGAAAATCCAAGAAAAAATGTTCAACTCGATACAAATGTGCACCTGAATATGAAAGGGATCTTAACCTTGACATTCGAAAGGATATCAAAGAAAAACGGTTCAAATGTGATCAGTGTGACTATGAAAGTACGCAGAAGTATCATTTGATCAGACATCAACGAATTCACAGTGGTGAAAAACCCTTCAAATGTGATCAGTGTGACTATGCCAGCACAAGCAAGAGTAATTTGAAAATTCATCAACGCATTCACAGTGGTGAAAAACCCTTCAAATGTGATCAGTGTGACTATGCAAGTACGTGGAAGAATGCTTTGAAAAGACATCAACTCATTCACAGTGGTGAAAGTCAAATGTGATCATTGTGATTATGGCAGCGCACGGAAGAGTCATTTAATCCGACATCAACGTAGTAATCACTAGGAATAATAAAATGGATTATAGTTAATGGTACTCAGCAAGCTTGGAAAGAACATTTACTAAATGTGTTTTACTACAAAATGTTTTCATTTTCTTAATAAATATTACTGTTCTTTACAATTGTATTAGGTAATCTCTAAGAAATCTTTCCAATCTTAGAAATAATGTAAGCACCCTTAATTACCGAATAATTACCATACCGGCTCTAAGGTTGTGTGCTTTATATATACCGTAGTATATATTACAATGGCGGCCGAACTAACCAAATGTCTTAACGGGCAACGCCGAACCTTTTTTCTACAAGTAATAATAATAATTATATGATTTTTGTAGTTATTCATAAAACCGTTTCGAACGAATAGTAAAAGTAACAATATCGTGTCAAATGCTTTATTTAACATCAATTAATATTACAAATGAAATTACAGTAATTATATCTTCGCTTACCGTAATAATTTACTAATTTTATTGTTCATCTCCCTTTTAAATTTCTCCAAGGTATTATTTAGTTTTGTTGCTTCCATGGCAAAACTGACCCTCATACCGGAAAGTTGTTTCAAATTACGTTCAATATTTTTCTCAATTCTTGCCAATCTCTTCTCAAAATTTTTCATAACCTTTTCCTGGCGATTTTGGATACCTTTTTCGAATTTTTCCAAGCGCTTTTCCAAACGTTTGAGCTTTTCTTCTTTCGAACGAGTTCCATTTTTGCCACCAGACTCCTCGGAACTTTCATTGCCACTTAAATTGTCTGAAGTTTCTTCAGGTTTTGACGTAGTACTTGCTAAAGGTCCTGGATCGTCATTTGCTTCTTTAATTACTTTAACTTCGTCATCAGCTCTGGTAGTAGATGGTTTCAAAAGAAACAAGAGAGACAGGAAAATTGTCGCTAACCCTAACCTCACCGTTGAATTCATGCTCTTGCTTTTTCAGTACTTAGTAGGTGTATCACGTATAGAGGTTTAATGGCTGAATATTACTGTTTATTCATATTTTCACATATATTTTATCATACGTTTATTAGGATAAGTTTGCATTCTTTATAATGGCTTAGGACCGTTTCAGTGATGAAATTTTAATCTAAACATATTAGCTGCCTGATTTAGAGTGGTTTGATTGAGTTCTTCTATAGACTGGTAATGCAGTGAACCCTAGCCTTTAAGCCCGTTAAGAACGTCCTATTCTGGGCCAGTAAAATTTTAGTTTTATGATTAACCACTATTTAAGTATCGTTACATTGAATTTGAAAGTTGTAAAAAAATTTAAACAATATCACGAAGATATTTCATAGAGGTGGTCTCCAAGTCTATTTAGTGTTTATTGTCTACATAGATACAGGAAAATTGTCACTAACTTTACCGTTGAATTCATGCTCTCTTTTTTTAGTACTTAGTAGGTGTATTCACGTATAGAGGTTTAATGGCTGAATATTACTGTTTGTTCATATTGTCAAGTTTATTTTATCATACGTTTATATATTGGGTTAAGTTTGCATTCTGATGATTCTGTATATAAACTAAACAATGAAAGCCTTTTTGTACCTTAAAAAACATGTTTTTAATTAATTTCAATTAGAATGACCGAGTTGCAATTAACGAGACCAGGATAATTCGAAAGTGGAGCTCAATTAGTATCTTTATGCTAAATTTCAAGGTAATTCACCGTGGGGGGGGGAGATTTAAGGTTTTTGTTTTTTCCGCGCAATAACCTATATTTTAATTAGCTCTGTATTGTAATTATTTTTTATTAGAACGAGTGATTTGTGAGTGAAGACATATGAATTGATTTCATCGCAAAATGCCTACTTTTACAAAAATACTTATATTTCGCTATGTTAACTATTTTACTCGTGTACCGATCCACCCTTTTAGTGGCCACTATTCCTTTATCTGCCTAGTCTCCCGTCCATTCCACAAGTACCGAATCTGTCGCATTGGCTTCTAACTTCACCACCTTCTGTTATCTATCTATTCCGTATAAAAAAATCTTTCAGATTACCTTCTACTTCATTAACATCGTTAGGGTTCGACATGTAACGAGTAACGTAAAGCCTCCAAATGGCGGGGCATTCACCAAATGTTCACGCTATTTATTTGCTTTAATTTAAAATTATCGTTCAGTAATAGACACCCATTATCCGTAATATAGGAAACATTTGAGGCTGTACGAACACCATGTAAAGTTTACTTTTACAAATATATTTAGTTTCCTTTTGAAAATTGTTATAGATAGTTTTTGCGGTCCAAGTCTGGCAGAATCTCCGATATTTTCTCGAAATGATACTTCTAGAACTACAGTTCACTCCATAGCAGTCTTCAGCGCACTTCTTCTGGTTCAAAACCAGTTTATTAATTGCTTGGACTAGTTTTAAAATTCGAGAAGTGAGGGTTACTGGTCCTCAGGACCAGTTTATTAATTAAGAACAAAGGTGGGAGCCAGTCCGGAAACCAGTTTATTATTTCGGACACTATAGGGGTCACTGGTCCCAAGCAGCGTGGGAAATAAGGCGGTGGCATAGGGCGAATGACCAGTTTAAAAATTGCCAGGACTAGTTTAAAAATTGCCTAGACCCGTTTAAAAATTAAATCGGAGGGGAGTCAGTGGTGTATTTGACCACTAATAAAATTCAAGGGTAACTGGGTAACCAGAGTCCAGATATTATCTCAACTATTTTAATTACCCACTTCTTTATTTTAGCAGACGACGCGTCCTGGTCGATGGTCATGGATCAGTTTATTTATTCCAGACCAGGGGGGGGGGGGTTGCTGGCCCAATGTCCAGTTTTAAAAAATCGGGGTACGTTCAGTAACGAAAATCTGAAGGAAATCGCTGTTTTCTTGATGTTTACTTGATGGGCTCGAGACGTCACAGTGACGTAAAAGGTTGTTGTACGGAAAAGTGACATTTTGAGGTTAGCGCTGTTTTCGAAAATGTAGTTGGGGAACTTGGGGGCCTCAAAACGTCACGAAGCGCAAATGGCGCTATTCAATTATTAAAACGACCTCGCGAAAAATCTATTTTTTTAAGAAAATTATGTCTATTTGAATGGTAGAAGTATTTTTGTAATGAAAACTAATACAATTACTATAGGAATAGCATTATTGGAATTTAATTTTTAAATCCCGCGCCAACTTTTCGTCTGTCAAATGTTCAACAGTCAAGCGTTACGTCACGCCATCAAAAAAACCATATCGATTAGATGGTTTTTTTGATGAGCAAGCGCTGAGCATCATGACGTCAAAACCGGAAACACGAAAAAGCGTACAGTGGGGAAAATCTGGCATCGCTTAGTAAGCGCTGTCATCAAAGAGGGTTACTGAACGTAGCCCTTATTTCCCAAACTGTACTCCAAAGGACTAGTTTAAAAAATATCCTTATTTCCCAGACAGATTGACGGCGGTTAGGAAATTTAGGAATAGGATTAGGAAAAAGTTAAAGCTGTCTGCTAGACCTAGACGTTACCTTTTTGGGCGTTTGTACTTTGTAGTGAGTGATTAGTTGTTACAGTAACATTCCTCCTTTAAACGCTTTAATGTATTTTTATTGATTATTAAAAAGAGTATCTATATTTACATAGTGATTAGTTGTTACAGTAACGGTTCCTCCTTTAAAGGCTTTAATGTATTTTTAATAATTATTGAAAAGAGTATCTATATACAAGAAAAGCTCTTAATAAAGGTTGAAGCTTTTTCTCTTCAAGACCCCAAAAACAGAACAGTGTGAGTAACTGTAAAACCAAATTACCAAAACAACGTTAATATAAGCCTTGCCTGGTAAGAATGTATATTAAACTGAGGGAAACGCCCTTGGTAACAATAAATCTTTGTTTATGGCCATACTTTTTATTATTATTAAAATGTTACGTATTTTATCATAACAGGAAAACTGTACAAAGTATGATGGAATTTGTTAAAGAATGTCGTGTTATGATCGAACGTTTAAGCTGGTAAGTGATGAATATAATCAGAAGTGAGATGAGACCAGAAGTACTGAGCTAACCAAATTTTTCACTCGGCGAAAGTGAATATTCTTGATAACACACCAACGGTTAGCCCTCTGGTGTCGGTTTCAGAATTCCCCCTCCAAAACGTGAGACGCTCGCGGTGGTAGACGGCCGAACTAGATTCAAGGAGCCGCGTCCGGGTTACGCGGCTTTAGGTTGAGGGGAAGGGGGTAAGAAATGTTTTTGGAACTCGACCAATTTTTTTCTCTCTAGTTTTAGCGCGTGGGAAGCGGCATAAAATCCTCAAATTTGTTCACTAGTGCCAGGATCTACTACCAATGCTAGAGCCCTTCACTTCTAGTCTCATCTCACTTCTGATATAATGCAACTTGGATCAGTCAATAAGGCATACAGAAACTATTATACCTTGAAAAGAAATAGATCTTTCTTGCTATTTAAAAAACTAAAAATGCTAGCAGAATAAATAATTTATTAGAATCTAGTTGTAGTTGTATTCAAAAAATGGGCTTGAGAAAATGCCTAGTCTTGAACATAAGTGTCACAATTTAAGCATTGCTATGTTTTTCTTAGCTTTTTATAGCGAAAGCTACAATGTATGGGGAAACTTTCCTTGTCCGTTTTTGATTTACCTTCAGTTTGAAAAATTATTTTATTTTAGGGTAGATTTTCAATCTCACCAACTCTCGTTACTAAATTCCGAAATGAGTTTAGTAAATCTTCAAAGGTTGGCAATTAAAGAGGTATTTTGCGAAATTATTATATTGGAATATTGCCTGTTTAAGACAAACTGAGTAAGGTAATTGAAACTTTGTTTTTAGGAAATGGACTACGAAGAAGATTGCAACTATGATCACTTAAGCAAAGATGATCTAATCAATGAAGTAAAATCTAGAGATGATCGAATTAGGAAACTGGAAGCCAAGGTATTTTTCAAAGCATAGGAGTTTTTTAGCAGTGTGAAATTAAGCACTGAGATATGAGAAAATTTAAATGGGCAGTTGTTGAATGAACTTGAATCAGGTGTCCCTTAAAATAGAACCAAACTCTATGAGTGGTTGGATAATTAAGGTTATTGGTGAAAACACCTATCAGGATTGGCACAAAGCTAAGGGGATTGGTAACACGTCCTTCGTTTCGTTATTAACGAAGAAACCCGACGAGGGCCTTTGTTGCTGATCCCCTTCTTGCGTGTCATTAGTTTCCCCTTTTTCTTGCTTGCCCTTTAAAATACGTTTAGCCAAAGAAAGTCCCAAGATTGTTTTGTAATGGAATCTCATTTTGTTTAGTGTAATGTTTTAATTTCAAACTTGGGAAAAGAGAGAGTGAAAACAACATTAACGATAAATAAGCAAATAGACGAAATTGAAAGACTCAATAGGGTTAATAAAGAGTTGGAAAATAGAATCAAAGATCTGATGGTATGCAAGATCCTTCACTTTCATAGTCGATTGGAAAGAGAATTACTTTAAGAATGAGAGTTATTGTTAATTGTTTAAAAAATAGGAGAAAAGTGGAATACTTCAATTTCCTAACCATGAATTAGTGAAAACTGAACCCGTTGAAAATGATTTGGGAATTAATGGCCAGGAGTTAACCCTTCCAGTTGTGATGCACAATGTCCAAGGCAACTTGTGTAAAGAAAATATAAGTCAAGAATCACCTGTTTCTGAGGTTGGCAATACAAACACCGAAACTACATTGAAAAAAACTGAAAATATGGGGCTTATAACGCGAAATACGAATCCGTGTCTCCCTAAACTGAACTACAGTGACAGTTTGCCTCTATGTGCGCCTTCACCTAACCTTCAGATCGAAAACAAAATTGAAATGCCTTCTGACACAACGACGGAAAGCGATTCGCCACGAGAACCTCTTGAAAACAATATTACCATTAACGATTCTTATCGTAAATCGCCAAGTTTCTCGACAGAGGGAGAAACTGAGGATAATACAACTCCGTCGAAGAAACTTCGTGTTCCTGAATTGAATGTCGAATCCGAAAAACATTTGGATCTTTCTCTTGATGCAAATGTCGAAGACGATTCATTAGAAGGATCCACAGAAAACGATGTTGATGATAACCAATACAGAATCACCTTGACAGGTGCAAAGAAAAGTGATATATTGAGTGTGCCAGCGTTTGTTCCTGAAGTAGAACGCAGCCCATTTGAACTATCGGAATTGACCTCCGTCCCTATGGAAAGCGATTTACCCGAAGTTCCAATTGCAGTTCAACATAATAGTTCGGTGTCCAACACGGAGAGATTAGAAGATGTCGCTCCAAAGAATCCAGAAGGTAAAACCTCATCGCCTCGTTCGGAAGTTGCAGGTAATCCATTTTAACCTTTTATGGTCTTGAGTGCCTAGATTGAGATATATTTCTAAGCAACTATTTCCGCCTTCTCGGTACAAAGTCTAGTCGCGTATCTCATTTAACTGCTCGTAATACAATCCAAATGTATTATTTCACCCTCCGAAAACCCGAATGATGGAGACACGGCCTCCCTGCTTTTGGACGTAATTCCGCTTTCAACTTAGATGAAAACTAATCTTGGGTCGAAAGCCCCTAATCGATGCTCATTTTCAATCGTGTGGTTGTAAATACTTAAAGGGGCTAACCGGACCTTTCCCGGGTACTACTTTTTATTGGGGTTGGGACACTAATTTCCAAAAGTAGTAAATTGGTCTATGGTGGCGCCATCTTTTCAATATCCAACGGATCTGTTGGAGTAGGGATATAAAGCTTTGAGACATTTGCCCGACAGCAGCGCCAAAATAGAAACATTGGCGATAAGAGGAAATGAAGGCAGAATTACATTGGGAAAGGTCCGGTTAGCCCCTTTAATAACAAATAACAGTGGCTTGACGCCATATAGTTGCGCACTTTAGTGTAGTTATACTGCTTATATTATTGAAGCGTACGCTGATTCACGTGATCAAAGCCTTTACTTTTCTTCGACATTGCTTGTTCGTACAACTTGGAATTCTGTTCTTTTCAAGTGCGTCAAATGAGATTTGTGTTCCTTTGGAAGCACGCAAGAAATTAATTTGATGAAAATCAATGCATTTACAAATTACACTAAGAAACTTCACATTTCTAGCCGCCATTTTTCAAGATGTCCGCGGATTAAAACCAATTTCTTTAACGTCCCTGCAACATTTACGCGGGGACGGTATCAATCAGGTACGACTTTTACTTAACAACACCAGGGTGCCTATTCTGTAAGCTTCGAAAGAGAGTTGTCGATCGACATCTCTCTCGGTCTCGAAAATCACAAAAATGGTATTCTATCAGAAGTTGTCGAGTATCGACAAGTTGTGGAACTAGATATCGACTGGGTTTCGTTTCGAGTAACCCCTCTTGCATGAGTTTTAACAGGAGCAGATGACAAAGGAGTCTCGGACGCTAGCTTCCACAATGTAGAGGGCAATGGGACCCGCGTACGTCACAGCTGTAGTGGTATCGTTTGCCATAGAGGCGCTATCAGACAGAATAGCAGACGATGCTTTTGGTGGATTATATCTGGCATCAAAGGCTGCTGGGATTTTTTTTGTAATAACGGACTAACGGTGGCTACTGAAGTTCGTCTTATCCGTTCGCGACATAAATATACACAATATAATTACTTTATTCAAACAGCTGTAACCGTTGTTGTTAAGATAAAAGATAAGGCTACATTTTGTGACTTTAAAAATACTAAATAGTCAAAGTACGTCCAAACTAGCAGAAAAATACATCAAAAGCCAGGTAAGCCAAGGCTTAATTAACAATTTGTGCCCACTGGAATGATTGGACTCGGGTTTTCAAAAGATAAAAGCAAGGTTTTAAAAGATGCCGAAACACAATGTTATATATGTGTTTTAGGGCCAAAATATTCCTATTTCTTTTGAATTAATTGACTGCTACAAGAGGTTGGAAAACGATATCACTATCTCTTACTTTTTGGGTTTTAAAAGATCGTGAGTGATTTCTTTTCCCAACCTCTTGTAGCTATCAATTAATTCAAGAAGAAATCTAGAAAAATTTGGTACTGAAACATATTTTAGTTTTTTAATAATGTACATACGTTACTCCCTGGGCTTTTCATTATAAATTTTAGTCCCAAAAATGACTAAAACGCCGTTGAAATCCATTTTTTAACTCTAATACTCGTTAAGCCTATACTAATTATAAGCAGACGATACGTATTTATAAAGAGAGGCTGCAGACGCGATTTCCCAGATCTCCTTTCGCGACTTTGCAGCCACGCTATTGGTTGGAAAATAAAGCTCAAATTTCCTACGAGAGGTGGCACTCGCGTAATGATTTTGGTTAATAATCGTGACGTTCGCGGATCCCATTGCCCTCTACATTATGGAAGCTAGCGTCCGAGACTCCTTTGTCATCTGCTCCTGGTTTTAATCTGAGAGCAAATAGCTGCCCCATTTATCTCGCTTTGAGTTAAATAATCTGGCTAGGGAAATTATTCGGTGAGTTATACGAAGACAACGTTCTATCAGAAGTAGCATAAGTTTATAATGCCTCTAAGTAGAGAAATGGCTGCTACTCCTATGGCAATAGTGTTTGTCTGGCTCCCTTTAATGAAACCCTATACTCTCTCCGTATCATTTATCACCTCAACTTCAATACAAAATTTTACTGCCTAGCCTAGCGTTTCTTTTATCCCTTTAAGAATGTTTCAGGACTGAAACCGCCTCTATCTCACGAGAGAGAGAGGGATTTGGGGTTGCTTCAGTAAAATTCGTTCCCCCCAATGGCTGCCTATACGAAACGCACAAATATCCTTTATTCCATTGGATGATTTTTTATCATGTGACCCATTTAGTAATCGTCTCGACCGCTTGGTGGCTGCACGGCGACAGAAATTTCAAAATTTTCTCTCTTCGGATCTTAGCGCTATACGAGTTCTGACGTCACAGTAGCCTGCGGAAGATGCCCAGTTGTAACCCGTATTTGTGTACTTAGAGGCATGATAAACTTATGGAAGTAGAAGATGTACTTGTACTCAGGGTGCCCTTTGCTAGGCAGGGAAACAAAGTGAAAACTAGATGTGGCAACAGAGAGTGGGGTAGCTTGTCTGCACGCAGCATCAGCTAGCATTTGATTCTCCGAACATCCGTTGAATTTGAAAATACGTCCTTTCGAGCCAAGGTTTCTCTTGCAATTCAATTTATGTTCATCCCCTTTTTACCTCTCCGTTTGACGATGTCGTCACGGAGAGGTATTAGACTGGACGTGTCTTTCACCGTGTTCACAGTTGCATTATCGTTGTTGGGGTAAAGATGTACGCGGCGATCACCTACGAGAAATGTCTAGCCTCCTAATGACAGGGCTTCCACCAAAGGTTTCCGCAATTGCCGGTTTTCTTTTCATTTACTGTGATTCAATCGCCTTATATACCCTAAATTTCCAAAAATTGTTAAAGAGGCATACGCTTGAATTCAAACGTCAACAATAGCTATGTTTAAAATGATTTTAGGAATAACGTTTCTTAGAATCTCTAAACTAATATTAAGCTAAATTACTGACGATAAAAATAATCAATATAAATTATATTTAATTAAGAACATCGTCTCGACTCGTAGAGGTCGTTTGCTCATACTTTAATAAAAAAACAATGAGTTTTCGTAGTGCGCTTGAATGTTACTGTATTTTTGATACTATATTGTAAATGATGTATGTGTCGTTTTTATATTTCATTAATAAATTTCTGTAGGGAAATTCAGGAAGAAACGTGCAACTCGGATCAAATATTCTGATGAATATAAAAGGGGTCCACAACGTCACACAAAGAAGGGTAACGAAGAGAAACCCTTCAAATGTGATCGGTGTGACTATGCAAGCACGCGGAAGAATAATTTGATCCAACATCAACGCATTCACAGGGGTGAAAAACCCTTCAAATGTGATCAGTGTGACTATGCAAGTACGTGGAAGAATGCTTTGGTCAATCATCAACGCTTTCACAGTGGTGAAAAACCCTTCAAATGCGATCGGTGTGACTATGCAAGTGCGTGGAATAATGGTTTGATCACACATCAACGCATTCACAGTGGTGAAAAACCCTTCATATGTGATCAGTGTGACTTTTCAAGCACGCAGAAGGGTAATTTGATCACGCATCAACGCATTCATAGCGGCGAAAAACCCTTCAAATGTGATCGGTGTGACTATGCAAGCACGCGGAAGGTTCATTTGATCGTGCATCAACATATTCACAGTGGTGAAAAACCCTTCAAATGTGATCAGTGTGACTATGCAAGCACGCGGAAGGTTCATTTGATCGTGCATCAACGCATTCACAGTGGTGAAAAACCCTTCAAATGTGATCAGTGTGACTTTTCAAGCACGCAGAAGGGTAATTTGATCGCGCATCAACGAATTCACAGTAGTGAAAAACCCTTCAAATGTGATCAGTGTGACTATGCATGTACGCGGAAGAGTTCTTTGATAGTACATAAACGTAGAAGTCACAAGAATGAATAGATGGATTTGAAGGCTGCTAGACAAAGTAAATTTTCTTTTTAATCTTAAAATGAACATTTTAAATTTGTTGTACAAAACCATCTTTCATCCTCTTTTGTAATAAATTTGCCGAAACTGTTTACGTAAGAATCCGTTAAATTTCTCCTTTCTGAATTGTATTAACGGAAACGGTGCGCATTGTCAAGGACAGGACTCTTGGTTCACTAACAACCGTTTTCAGAATTAATGTTAAATTAAATGACGTTACTAAAATGAAAAAAAGAAGGGACGCCTCTTCATCTTGTTTTGGGTGCTTCTCTCCAGGCTAGAAAATTTCCAAACGTGCAATGAAGAGCGAATAAATATTTGTAACTTATCTTCTCCTATCTTTTGGTTGCAATTAATTCCAAGTATATATGTTAAACATTTTGAGTGAAAAATTAAACGACCGTTTTACTTCCTTTTTATTAATTTTCATCACATTTATATCCATAAGGTTTATTCGCCGGTAAACATACTTTACCAATGCTATTTTTACTTCTATTATAGGAACGGTATGCTATTAAGAGGTACTGTCTGGGACATTTTTGTGTCTCTCTTTCTGTCCTTTGTTACAATAGAGCGCGTTCACATGTTTTACATGGATGTAAACGCGCTCCCCATTTCTGAATCGCGTACGCTTTTTCCTGTAATCGGGGGAAATTGTATTTCACTATGTTAACTATTTTACTCTAGTCCCGATCCACCCTTTTAGTGGCCACTATTCCTTTATCTGCCTAGTCTCCCGTCCATTCCACAAGAACCGAATCTGTCGCATTTGCTTCTAACTTCACCACCTTCTGTTATCTATCTATTCTAAGGTTTCCCACAGTTCAGTTCAAACAGTTCAGTTTTCGGCTCAGTTCAGTTATTTTCGGTTTCAGTTTAGGGACTAAACTGATTTGATTGCTTCAGTTCAGTTTCAGTTTGCATATCTCCAAACTGATCAGTTTTCAGTTCGGTTCGGTTTATTTCTTAAACTGAACTGATAAAAACTGAACTGAAAGGATAGTTAAGTAGTCTTTCGATCTATCGCGAGAAACGATATGAATGCGTTCCCGCAAACATTAACAGAACAATTGAAAACTGGCATCGTTTTGTACTGCATGCTGTATGATATTTTTGGGCATGTGTCGCGTAAAGTTACCTTATTAGTGTCGTATACATTTCATCACTAGCTGTTACCAGGAGTTCATAATAACCCGAAGTACGAAACTGGTTAAAAAGCCCGTAACAACAAAGTTTCGCCGTAAAGCTCAGCGGATTCATACACCGCTTAACTCCCAAAGAAATAGTTACCCCATTTTTTAGCGCCCACGCGCATTAACTAACACACTTCCGGTTTAGCACTATTTTTATCTTGTGATTTTGGGAGCGAAAATGGCTCACGTCTGCTTCTGTCGGAACGGTCTAAATTAAGCCTTGGCTAAGAAGTTGGCTTTTAGTCGAATTCTTTAGTTTTCTACAAAACATTTAAACGATCGTCAATAATGTTTCGTTGTGATATGTGTGAGTGAGAATTCCGTGGTTAAATTTAAACGGTTTGGACAAATTTATTCGCAGTATCTTTAATATAATAATTGCAACGTGTTTCTACGTCCACCATATCGCCATTTTTCTTTTCGACGGAGATCCCAGCCAACGGAAGTTTTGGAACGAAAACCAAGGAGCATAGATATTACTATGATATACTGTAGGGTTGTATGTCCATAAACAGGCTAATCCTTTCTATGCGCAACGACAGAATCTTGTTGTTCGCGATTTTTACCATTAGCTCTATGGCCAGTTTCATACTTCCCCCCCGAAGGGGGGTTATTATGAACTCCTGCTGTTACCCGCGGCGCCGCTCGCGTGAAATAAGAACTTCCACCAAAATGATATTAAGAATGGGTAAATTTTACTGATGACTAATATTTTTATAGCACCCTAGGAGCGAAGGCACTCGGCGTTGCCCATCAGCCCGTCGGGACATTTTTTATTACTTTTCACGCGGACATTATTCCATAAAAAAGGGTTTTTAAGTTCTGGGCCGCCATTTAAAAAGATGGCCTAAAATCGAACCTAAAAGACCATTCAGCCCATCCATACGTTAAAGAAAATCAGTGTATTAAATATTTTTGAAATCGGTTGAAAAGCGCGGACTTTGTTGCATTGAGAAGATTTTTTTACATTTCTGGGTGCCATTTTTTAATATGGCGGCGGATTGGAAAAATCTTTCTTAGTACGCGCCTACTACTTATGAGTAACGTTCCTGCAAATTTCAGCCTTCTAGGGCAGGCGGTTTGGGCTGGGCGTTGATTATCAGTCAGTCTGTCAGGACTTTGATTTATATAGATATAGATTTATGACGCGTATATTTAATTATGCGTAGAAATAAGCTATTAATTTAAGTCCCGTGATTAGCTGGGACCCTCTGCAGAGAGACACAGGCTAAAAGAATACCAATAATTAGTAACTAAAAAGGTTATCATAATTAATTAGTCAAAGTTAAATTGTTCAATGTTAATAATTAGTAGTTAGTGAAACAAACATGACTCTTAAGGTATGGCACTTGACGATTCCAAAATACTTAGTAGTAGTAGAAAATGTTAGCGGTTAATAGTTACAATCTGGGGTTTTCGGTTCAGTTCAGTTAAAACTGAAAACTGAACTGATCAGTTCGGTTTCCTGGCTGAACCGAACTGATAATTTCAGTTCAGTTTCAGTTCTTGAAAATCTTAACTGAAAAGTTTCAGTTCAGTTTCAGTTTTAGTCCAAAACCGATTTGAACCGAACTGTGGGAAACCTTAATCAAAGACGTTAAGTTCACACACACTCATTTCACTTTGCCCACTAAAATCTGTGTAATTTTGCTATTATTAACATGGTATTTGATGGTTATAAGGTGGTATAGAATGTTCCATAAGGCGAAAATATCACAGATATACTTTTTTAGTGCTTGGAAGACAGGATTTTGCAGCATAGTCCACCTAAAACGTAATAACTATGATTTTTCGGATTTAATCGAAAAGATGGTGACAATAAGTGAGCTCGGCGATGTGATGTAATGAAAAAGTCTTCCATAAATATCTGATACGGAGAAAACCATATACATATTAAATTCCACAAAACGATACTAGTGATAATATTCCAGATGAATGTATACACGAAAAAAAATTATTAGGTTATTTTTTACAAATTTTAAATCACAAAATATTACGCTAAGCAAAATATTACATTGAAGCAAGTGGATTTTGCAATAGAAAATATGTTGAATTTAACCGAACATAGAATACAACCTTTTTTTCAATATAATTTTTTTCGGAAAATTTTGCCGATTGAACGCATTTGTCGGTTAAAATCCTACTAACATTATTCAGTCTCAAAAAATATCGTCTAAAAAAGTTGTTTTGTTTAAACGAATAAACTTCTGAATAATTTTCGATTATTTGTAGTTAATCGTATTTTTCGGAAAAATCGTTCAAAAAACCCCGAGCCCTATATATTTTTATTACCCTACAAATTTTTTTCAAGTTTCCACAATCTCAAAGCATATATTGGGTTAGGTAAGATCAAGTCTTTGGAGACCACTGTTTCGACTCGGACACATGGACTATTTCTGTTTCCAAACTCTTCTTTGATAATACATTCAACTTGTGATCAGTGTGACTATGCTAGTACCCGTAAGAGTACTATAATCGCACATCAAGGCATTCATAGCAGTGAAAAACCCTTCAAACGTGATCAGTGACATTTTCCAGCACATTGAAGAATAATTTGATCAAACATCGACGCATTCGTAGTGGCGAAAGACCATTCAAATGTGATCAGTTTGATTATGTCAGCACCCAAAAGAATATTTTGAACAGATATCAACGTAACAATCACAATATATATAATATTGTGTATAGCCAGGGATAGATTTATTTTTTTTAAAAATAAATTGCCTTTGAAGTTGTGAGTTGTATGATATCATTTGAGGTTTTAATTTATTTCGTTTCTGTAGGATAATCCGAGAAAAAATGTTCAACTCGATACAAATGTTCACCTGAATATGAAAGAGATCTTGAACTTGACATTCGAAAGGATACCAAGGAAAAACGCTTCAAATGTGATCAGTGTGGCTATACAAGTACGTGGAGGAATCGCTTGATCAGACATCAACGCATTCACAGTAGTGAGAAACCCTTCAAATGTGAACAGTGTTACTATGGTAGCAAGAACAAGAGTAATTTGAAAATACATCAACGCATTCACAGTGGAGAAAAACCCTTCAAATGTGATCAGTGTGACTATGCTAGTACGCGGAAGGATGATTTGATCATCCATCAACGAATTCACAGTAGTGAAAAACCCTTCAAATGTCATCAGTGTGACTATGCAAGTGCGTGGAAGATTAATTTGATCAGACATCAACGAATTCACAGTGGAGAAAAACCCTTCAAATGTCATCAGTGTGACTATGCAAGTGCGTGGAAGTATGTTTTGATCACACATCAACGCGTTCATAGCGGTGAAAAGCCCTTCAAGTGTGAACAGTGTGACTATGGTAGCAAGAACAGGAGTAGTTTGATCAAACACAAACGCATTCACAGTGGCGAAAAACCATTCAAATGTGGTCAGTGTGATTATGCCTTCACGCAGAAGATTAATTTGATCACACATCAACTCATTCACAGTGGTGACAATCCCTTCAAATGTGATCAGTGTGACTATGCAAGTGCGACGAAGAATGGTTTCATCGCACATCAACGCATTCACAGTGGTGACAAACCCTTCAAATGTGATCAGTGTGATTATCGAAGCACGCAGAATATTAGTTTGATCAGACATCGACGTTATAATCACATGGACTAATTAAAGGATTGTAGTTAAGCATACTCAGCAATTTAAAACTTGCAAAGAACCATTTCAAAAAGTGTTAATTGCGCAACGCATTTTCATTTTCGTTTCACACATTACCGTTCTTGACAACTGTAGTAGATGCTCACTAACAAAATGTTTTCTATCATAGAAAAACTATAAAAAACTAAAAAACCATTCGTGACGGAATAGTCACCGGACAGGCTACATGGTTTTATAAAATTGTTTAGTGTAACTAGCCTAACGTCTTAATGGAAAACTGGTAGTAAAACGATGTTTGTATTAGTTATTTATAAAACCTTCACGACAATATTTAATATAACCCTTCTTTTAAACTATAATTAACAATATTTATATGACAAATGGTTTATCAGTAATTATATCTTCGCTATTAACGAATGATGTTTTTACCATAGTAATTGATTAATCATAATTTGCTTCTTTCCTTACTTTAACTTCGTCATCACTTCTGGTGCTAGTTGGTTTCAGCAGAAACAGGAGAGACTGCAAAATTATCGCTAAGCTTAACTTTACCGTTCAATTCATGATTGTGTTTTTTCACTTCTTAGTAGGTGTTATCAAAATTATCATGTACCTACAGAGGTTTAATGGCAGAATATGGCTGTTCATATTGTCACGTATATTTTATTATACGTTTATTATGGAAAAGTTTGCATTCAGTTTTACGCAAATTTCAAACGTGGGATGAAGTTTGAAATTTGTTTGTTTGTTCTTTATGACATACACAGTCACGATTAGTTAATTTCCAAATTCGACCAAGCTGCAGGGTTGATATCAGTAACACCAGGAATTCAAAAATCTTCCACATTCCCATATTATCCCAACGCGTTATGTCAAACCTTTGGAAACCGCTGTTTCGACTCCGACATCGGTTTTTGTTTCGTTTGCCTTTGTGTCTTTTTAAGCCTAAGCATAACCTATTATATCAATTGCCTTTGAACATTGAAATGTTTGTGATGCGAGTTGTTTGATATCATATGAGATTTTAATCTATTTCCTTTCTGTAGGAAAATCCAAGAAAAAATGTTCAACTCGATACAAATGTTCACCTGAAAATGAAAGGGAGCTTGAACTTCACAACCGAAAGGATACCAAGGAAAAACGCTTCAAATGTGATCAGTGTGACTATGCTAGTACTCGTAAGAGTAATGTAATCGCACATCAACGCGTTCATAGCGGTGAAAAACCCTTCAAATGCGGTCAGTGTGCCTATGCTAGTATGCGGAAATATCATTTGATCAAACATCAAGGCATTCACAGTGGTGAAAAACCCTTCAAGTGTGAACAGTGTGATTATGCCAGCGCGTGGAAGACTAGTTTGATCAGACATCAAGGCATTCATAGTAGTGAAAAACCTTTCAAATGTGATCAGTGTGATTATGCTTGCACCCGGAATTATGATTTGTTCAGACATCAACGCATTCACAGGGGTGAAAAACCCTTCAAATGTGATCAGTGCGACTATGCTAGTACCTTGAAGAGTACTTTAATCAAACATCAGCGCATTCATAGCGGTGAAAAACCCTTCAAATGTGATCAGTGCGACTATGCTAGTGCCCGTAAGAGTACTTTAATCAAACATCAACGCATTCATAGCGGTGAAAAACCCTTCAAATGTGATCAGTGCGACTATAAATGTACGCATAAGATTAGTTTGATCTTACATCAACGCAATCATAGCGGTGAAAAACCCTTCAAATGTGATCGGTGCGACTATGCTAGTGCCCGTAGGTGCACTTTAATCGCACATCAAAGCATTCATAGCGGCGAAAAACTCTTTTCATGTGATAAGTGTGACTTTGCTAGTACCCGTAAGAGTGCTTTAATCGTACATCAACGCATTCATTGCGGTGAAAAACCCTTCAAATGTGATCAGTGCAACTATGCTTGTACCCGTAAGTGGACTTTAATCAAACATCAACGCATTCATAGCGGTGAAAAACCCTTCAAATGTGATCAGTGCGACTATGCTAGTACCCGTAAGTGGACTTTAATCGCACATCAACGCATTCATAGCGGCGAAAAACCCTTTTCATGTGATCAGTGCGACTTTGCTAGTACCCGTAAGAGTACTGTAATCGTACATCAACGCATTCATAGCGGTGAAAAACCCTTCAAATGTGATCAGTGCGACTATGCTAGTACCTTGAAGAGTACTTTAATCAAACATCAACGCATTCACAGTGGTGAAAAACCCTTCAAATGTGATCAGTGTGACTATGGATTCACGCAAAAGAGTAATTTGATCAGACATCGACGTTATAATCACACGGACTAATAAAATGGATTGTATTTAAGCATACTCACTAATTTAAAACTTGGAAAGAACCATGATTTCGAATTGTGTCAATTGCGCAACGCTTTTTCATTTTCGTTTCACACATTGCTGTTCTTGTCAATTGTAGTAGATTCTCACTAAGAAAAAAGTTTTCGTTCGTGGGAAAATTGTAAAAGCCTATCGTTACGGATTAATCACCGTAACGATGATATATCGTATTATAAAATTGTTTAGTGTAACTAGCCTAACGTCTTAACGGGAAACTGGTAGTAATACGATGTTTGTGTTAGTTATTTATAAAACCTTCACGACAATATTTAATGTAACCCTTTTTTTTAATTATAATTAACAATATTTAATATGACAAATGGTATATCAGTAATTATATCTTCGCTATTAAAGAATGATATTTTTACCATAATAAATGATTAATCATAATTTGCTTCTTTCCTTACTTTCTTTGTCATCACTTCTGGTGCTATTTGGTTTCAGCAGAAACAGGAGAGACAGCAAAATTGTCGCTAAGCTTAACTTTGTATACCGTTTAATTCATGATTGTGTTTTTTCACTTCTTAGTGAGTGTTATCATGCACCTACAGAGGTTTAATGGCAGAATATGGCTGCTCATATTGTCACGTATATTTTATTATACCTTTATTATGGGGAACTTTGCATTCTGTATTACCATAAGAAAATAATATATAGCTCCCTGTAAGTATGAAACGTAGTACATTTTCATACTACAGCATTTGCTTCCAAATTCGGCGCGCTTACGCTTTTACGCCCCGGCCCGTGGGAGAGGTTTCGGTACTACGAGTAAAAGGGGGGCGAAACCATCGCCGCCACCTAAGGTGCCCGCGAAAGGCACGATGGGCCGGGGAAATATCGCCGCGCCCGTAGAGACACAAGATACTCCTTATCTCGTAATAGTGTAGGAGCTAGCCTCGGTCGTCCAAACTTCGCGCCATCTATTATCTATTTATTATAATAATTTTGACATTTACTTATTCAGTTATAATTATTATAATAATAACTTATAGACATTTATCTATTTAATTACAATATAAAATTTGAAAATTTTCTAAACAAATATTTCATCTTTTTAACGCCAAAAACTATTAATAGGTGGCATTAGAAACTTTTTACAAATTTCAATGGAAGCAAATGCTGTTTACATGGCTTAAATGGAGAGTTTCATACTTATAGGGAGCTATATATTATTTTCTTATGGTATTACACAAGTGTCTAACGTGGGATCAAGTTTGAATCTTCCACGTTCTCAACGCATGTGTTAGATTTGGTAAGGTCAAACCTTTGGAAACCGCTGTTTCGACTCGTACATGGATTATTATTGTTTCTGAACTTGTTTTGTTTGCCTTTGTGTTTTTTTAAGCCTAAGCATAACCTGTTATATCAATTGCCTTTGAACATTGAAATGTTTGTGATGCGAGTTGTTTGATATCATAAGAAGTTTTAATTTATTTCCTTTCTGTAGGAAAATCCAAGAAAAAATGTTCAACTCGATACAAATATTCACCTGAAAATGAAAGGGAGCTTGAACTTCACAACCGAAAGGATACCAAAGAAAAACGCTTCAAATGTGATCAGTGTGACTTTGCAAGTACGCGGAAGGCTCATTTGATCAGACATCTTTGCATTCACAGTGGTGAAAAACCCTTCAAATGTGATCAGTGTGACTTTGCAAGTACGCGGAACAGTGATTTGATCAGACATCAACGCATTCATAGCGGGGAAAAACCCTTCAAATGTGATCGGTGTGACTATGAAGGTACGCAGAAGAGTAATTTGATCAAACATCAACGCATTCACAGTGGTGAAAAACCCTTCAAATGTGATCAGTGTGACTATGGCAGCACGTATAAGAATGATTTGATCAAACATCAAAGCATTCATAGCGGTGAAAAACCCTTCAAATGTGATCAGTGTGACTTTGCAAGTACGCGGAAGGCTCATTTGATCAGACATCTTTGCATTCACAGTGGTGAAAAACCCTTCAAATGTGATCAGTGTGACTTTGCAAGTACGCGGAACAGTTATTTGATCAGACATCAACGCATTCATAGCGGGGAAAAACCCTTCAAATGTGAACGGTGTGACTATGAAGGTACGCAGAAGTGTAATTTGATCAAACATCAACGCATTCACAGTGGTGAAAAACCCTTCAAATGTGATCAGTGTGACTATGGCAGCACGTATAAGAATGATTTGATCAAACATCAAAGCATTCATAGCAGAGAAAAACCCTTCAAATGTGATCAGTGTGACTATGCATGTAAGCGGAAGTATGTTTTGATCGAACATCAACGCATTCACACTGGAGAAAAACCATTCAAATGTGATCAGTGTGAATATAAATGTACGCAGAAGAGTAGTTTGATCAAACATCAACGCATTCACAGTGGTGAAAAACCCTTCAAATGTGATCAGTGTGACTATGGATTCACGCAGAAGAGCAATTTGATCAGACATCGACGTTATAATCACACGGACTAATAAAATGGATTGTATTTAAGCATACTCACTAATTTAAAACTTGGAAAGAACCATTTCAAAATGTGTCAATTGCGCAACGCTTTTTCATTTTCGTTTCACACATTGCTGTTCTTGTCAACTGTAGTAGATGCTTACTAAGAAAAAAGTTTTTGTTCGTGGGAAAATTGTAAAAGCCTATCGTTACGGATTAATCACCGGACAGCCTATATCGTATTATAAAATTGTGAAATGTAACTAGCCTAACGTCTTAACGGGAAACTGGTAGTAATACTATGTTTGTGTTAGTTATTTATAAATCGTTCACGAACAATATTGAATATAGCCTTTTATTTGACTACAATTAACAATATTTTATATTAAAAATGGAATATCATCTTCGCTATTAAAGAATAAAAATTTTACCTTAATAATTGATTTATATGTTACTAGCTGTTACCCGCGGCGTCGCTCGCGTGTAATAAGAACTTCCATTAAAAGGTAATACAGAAAGGGTAGATTTTACTGATGACTGATATTTTTGTAGCACCCTAGGAGCGAAGGCACTCGGCGTTGCCTGTCAGCCCGTCGGGATGCATTTTTTATTACTTTTCACGCGGACATTATTCCATAAAGAAGGGTTTTTTAGTTTTTGGCCGCCATTTCAAAAGATGGCAACAAATCGAGCCCGAAGGACCATTCAGCCCGTCTATAGGTTAAAGGAAACCAGTGTACTAAATATTTGCGAAATCGGTTGAAACGCGCGGACTTTGTCGCGTAGAGAAGATTTTTTACATTTCTGGGCGCCATTTTTTAAGATGGCGGCGGATTGGAAAAATCTTTCTTAGTACGCGCCTACTACGTATGTGTAACGTTCCTGCAAATTTTCAGCCTTCTAGGGCAGCGGTTTGGGCTGGGCGTTGATTATCAGTCAGTCTGTCAGTCAGTCAGGACTTTGATTTATATAGATATAGATAGATTGCATTGAATCTTAATTTGCTTCTTTAATAACTTCATCTTTGTCATTCCTTTTGGTGCTAGTTGGTTTCAGCAGAAACAAGAGAGAATGCAAAATTGTCGCTAAGCTTAAAGGGGCTGTCCAACCCCTTCTCCTTTTTACCCACCCGCTATGTTAAGCTCTATGAGGAAGATCGTCGTTTGTCCGAACAGCCCCTTTAACTTTACCCTTGACTTCATACTTGTGCTTTTTCACTATTTTTTAGGTGTTATCATGTACCTACAGAGGTTTAATGGCAGAATATGGCTGTTCATATTGTCACGTATATTTTATTATACGTTTATTATGGGGAAGTTTACATTCTGTATTACACAAGTGTCTAACGTGGGATCAAGTTTGAATCCTCCACGTTCTCAACGCGTATATTAGATTTGGTAAGGTCAAACTTGGTTTTGAGAAGCACTAATTAAAAATAACGAGCGAAACATCTTCCTCGACTACTTCTACTTCTTCTACACACCAGCTCAATCTAATAGCCCACCGTATGTATATACGTCGTGGCTAAAAAAGCCTTGCACATGGAATTAATTTTCAAATCTTATCCAGAGAAGCGACAATATTCTTAGAATATGAAATTTCGAAAACCACCGTGCTCCAAATCTTGAAAGGTTTACCTGGAATACATACAGCTAATAGGAATCATTGTGTGGGCATTTTCTCAACACATCTAGGCGGATTTTGTGGGTAGAGCTAGAATAATCATTGTATGTGACGAATATTACCTATAAAATAATAAATCTCGCCACGCGTTGCACTTTGCGTGCGCATTTGACCTCGCGTTGCTACCAAAAGAATTAGACGTCAGTTATGAGGTGTGAAGGGGAGTACTCAAGTATGGCCCACATAAACCCGAATAGAAATTAACGTTGGAGTTATAGGTCACAATGATTCGTATTATCTGTATGTATTCCTGGTTTTACGCAGAGCGTTATACGCTTTAATATAGAAAATCGAACATTTTTGGTACCTCGTTGGCTTTCAGTAACAATGTTACCGTAAAAGATACCACTTTTTGCAGAAATAGTATCTTACGAAACCTTTCTATTCTCCATGTACGGCACAGTAATTTACCGTGCATAAAAATGAATTTCACGTTGTAAAGCTTAGTTCCCACTTGACCGAAAACACGACGGAAACACTACGTAAGTACCTCTGCGGTAAAACGTCTTCCGCAGAACGCTTTCTTCCGCAAACAGCTTTCGGTCCGACAGAATTGGTGTTCTATTTTTGACGCAGAGGCTGACGTAAAATTGCTTTCATAACCAATCAAAATTCGTTTCGGGATGAAGTTTCTGTTGACGTCATAATAGGGGAGTATTTTATCACCGCTTTTTGACGCAGCGCTAGTTTTCGGTCGTCATTTTCGGTCAAGTGGGAACCTAGCTTTAATAATCAATCGTGGGAAACAATGCACATTGCGTCTGTGTTTGGACTTTAGTTGTAATGAATTTACCCGTTGATTGTTTCATAAGTCTGTAACGTTAAACCGGTGCTGATTAGGATTAAAACCTTTTAGAGCATTTCTATAATTATATAGAAAACCAACAGATTAGTTTAATAAACCCTGTGGATAATTTTGAAGAATCACACCGTACTATTATGTGTGCGAAAATGTAGTTCCGATTTTAATCGATAGGCTAGGTTCATTTATGAACTGGTGGATTGCTTCAAGCATAAGGTTTGATTTATTCGTTTTATCCCTTATTAGAAATCAATGTAAAAATTTCTGTGGGCGATTACTTCAAACTCAAAGTAACTGATTAGAATTTGTTTATTCGAGTTTCACAAATAAAAGCTTTGGCGCAAAAGTGCAACTTATGGCTAATTTCAGTGTTTTAATGCTGAAATTATGATTCTAGAAGACTTATGATGATTAGCTTACGATTGTTTCAAAATAGGTAACTTACTTCTAGCTATATATTATTGCAGGAAGCAGGTCATGAAATACTGTAATAGGAATGCCACTTAAATATGCACTGCTAGAACATTAATTATGAATTCAGTCTTTCACAGTCAGTTATTTGCGGCTTTTATGTAACGAATACGCGCTGACAAAGAAATAACGATTTTATTGTAATGACTGACTGACCACTACCTCAGGAAGAAGGTCACAAACGTGTCGCTCGCGCTTCGTCAGTACAGTATTTGAAAAGGTTGGAAGAAACCAAATATTATTGAAGACTTATAACAATTCAATGACATTAGCGTTAAAGCTTAAAGAACATAAGGTTTTGATACTTGAAAATGTGTAGATTGATAACGTACACAATTTGGCCTTATCACACAAATGTAAAGTTTTAGTGAACTTGAAATTCAACTAGAAACTAATTGTGCCTTTGTCAAATGGAGAGAAATCGAAGCATACGCATAACCTCCACGAAAATTATTCCCGAGCTGTATTTGGTTGAGGACGTTGATGGTCCAGTCTTTAGTGGAACATACGCAGATATCTACAATGCAATTGTTCAGATATTTAAGAAAAAGTACGTATATCTCAATGTGTACACTTTTACGTCAAATTCAAACTCCTTTCATATAAAATTTAACACTATTTAATTTATATTTACTAACTTCTCCTAACATTTCAAATATATTGAACTTGTTTATTTAGTTAAATTTTTTACCTAATTACAAAGATAGTCAAAATTATCATTTCTTCGAATATAGGTTTAAAAGGTGCAACTCAAAAGGACGACTAACACTGGTTTCTGCCTAATTAGACTATGGGGATTTAATACAAGCTTGGAAATTAAAATAAACCTCTCCGAGTCGAGAGTCTCGAGACCAGGGCTATCTACCCACTTAATTATCTGAATATGCGACTATCGCTATTTATTGATTTAAAGCAGACGATATTTTCAACCAATAATTATATTCCTTAAACAGAAATCAATGAGAGAAAAAACCGAAAATGAGCTGTACAATCTTAAAGAGATAATTCCTTATGCATTGATAAAGGTTAAAGTGTCTACTCCTCTACTGTATATCCTCTAAGGTTCTATCAAGAAGCGATATCTAGTGTACTACGGAGAAGGTATAAGTGTCGTAAGTATTCGCGCGCCATACAAGGGGGACTAATAGGAGGCCGAGCTATTTCGCCTCTCCTCAGTCGCAAAATACGTAATTTTCGTCATTCGCGTCGCGCTGACGTGCGTTTTCAAGAACATATGAGATTATGGTTGTAATTTAGAGGCGGGGATTAACTCCGGACCTACGTTTGGACAGGAGATAAATCTAGAAATGTGGCAAATTTATACCTTATCCCTAGTAAACTAGATACCGCTTCTTGGTTCTATTAAAGGACCTAATATTATTTATCAAAACTGTCTTTGTACACAAAGACGCGAAAAAGTAAGAGATAAGTGTAGAAAATTAATTGTTTGAAGTAACAGATATTCAAATTTTCATTTTTGAAGACGTGATTATAAAACATCAATTATTTGAAAAAATTTCTTATCTTAGTTTTTTTCACCAAAATTCCTTAAGTAAAATATTTTATCCTTAAACATGTGCATCATTTTAAAAATAGAAAACGTATGCATTTTATTTTCTTTTTAAAATTTAGAGTTAGTTTGAGTATTCGGGCCTATAAGGAGAATAAAATGGGCAGAAAATTGTTGATAGCAGACAAAATAAAACAAGCATGAAAACTTAACAAAACGTGTTCGTTTATTTTAAAGATTTCGAGGTTTCAAAAATTGACGTGTTGTATATCTCTCAAAGCTACAGATCCTTTTGACTCTAATAACTACATCACAGTCAAAGGGCGAATGTAATTTTCGGTTCGCAATATTTTCAATTTTGAATACTAGCTCTATTTTTCAGATATCCGAGTATTTGAACTTCCTCGAAGCAAATGTTTCTCGAAAATAAACAGTAGTATCAAGGTAGTTTCTCTGAAAATTTTGTGAAAAAAACTAAGATAAGAAATTTTTTCAAATAATTGATGTTTTATAATCACGTCTTCAAAAATGAAAATTTGAATATCTGTTACTTCAAACAATTAATTTTCTACACTTATCTCTTACTTTTTCGCGTCTTTGTGTACAAAGACAGTTTTGATAAATATCTGTCACTTCAGTCTTAATAAGAATTAAAACTGTTTAGAAACTAGTATTTTAAAACGTATACTGAAAAGCCATCATTTTAAATGGCGGCCAGATATTTAAAAACCTTTCTTTATAGAATGTCTGCGTGTAAAGTAATAAAAAATGTCCCGACGAGCTGATGGGCGACACCGAGTGCCTTCGCTCCTAGGATGCTACAAAAATATTAGTCGACTCAGTAAAATGTACCCATACTTGATGGAAGTTCTTACTACACTCAAGCGATGCCGCGGGTAACAGCTAGTCTCCCATAATTTCCTGTAAATAAATTGTAAATTTCCTATTTTCCTATAACTATTACAAGGTTATTTGTGGTAACCCTGAGTGCACAAACATATTTCGTAGATAACATAGACTTATGAAAACACATGTCATATAATTGTGTACAAACAGATCCCGTAGACTTGTGCACAAACAGATCCGTTAGAATTGTGCACAAACAGATCCCTTAGAATTGTGCACAAACAGATACCTTAGAATTGAACACAAACTGATGTCATAGACTTGCGCACAAAATGATGTCATAGACTTACGCACAAACAGATGTCATAAACTTGTGCAAAAAGAGATGCTATATACCTGTACACAAAAAGATTCCATGGACCTCTGCACAAAAACATTCCATACCCCTATGCTCAAAAATATGCTCAAGAATATCTCGTACACCAGTACACAAAAATACTGCATATCCATTTTCACAAAAATATCCCGTATCCATTTGCAGAAAAATGTTCTTTAGACCTGTGCACAAACAAATGCAGTGGCCTTTGCAAAGACAGATTCCTTAGACTTCTGCACAAACCGATTCAGTAGGCTTGTGCACAAAAATATTCCGTAGACCTGTGCACAAAAATATTCCGTAGACCTGTGCACAAAAATATTCCGTAGACCTGTGCACAAACAGATACCGTAGACATGTGCACAAACAGATACCGTAGACATGTGCACAAACAGATACCGTAGACATGTGCACAAACAGATTCCGGATACTTGGACACAAACGGAAGTCACAGGGTTGTGCACAAACAGATGTCATAGACTTGCACAAAAAATACATCATAGACTTGCGCAATAAGAGATGTCAAGGATATGTGCACATCAGATTCCACGGACTAGTGCACAAACAGAAGTCTTAGACTTGTTTACAAACAGAAGTCATAGACCTGTTTCCATAAAGATTCCATACCCATTTGCACAAAACAATTTCATACCCATTTGCACGAAACGATTCCATACCCATTTGCACAAAACGATTCCATAGACCTGTGCACAAAAATATTCCATAGACCTGGGCCCAAAGAGATTCCATAAAACTGTGCACAAAAGATTCCCTAGACCTGTGCTCAAAAAATTATGCCGTAGGCCTGTGCACAAACAGATGCCGTAGACCTGTAAGGAAACAGATTCCGTAAACCTGTGCACAAACAGATGCCGTAGGCCTGTGTATAAACAGATTCCGGAGATCTGTGCACAGATTCCGTAGCCATGTGCACAAACAAATTGCGTAGACTTGTGGAAGTCACAGGCTTGTGCACAACAGATGGCATAGACATGTTCAAACCAGATTCCATAGTTTTGTGCACAAACAGAAGTCATAGACATGTGCACAAAAACATTCTATAGACTTGTGCACATCAAGTTTCCATAGACCTGTGCACAAAAGATTTCATGAAGATGTGCACAAAACATTATATATGCTTGTGCACATAAAGATTCCATAGACCTGCGCGCTAAAGATTCCATAGACCTGTGTACATAAAGATTTCATACCCATAGCAAAAAACTATTCCATAACCATTTGCACAGAAATATTTCCTAGACCTGCGCACAAAACATTTCATAAAACTGTGCTGTGCACAAAAAGATTCCATTGACCTATGCACAAAATATTCTATTGGCTTTTGTATAAACATATGACATAGACCTGTGTACAAAAATATTCCATGGACCTGTGCACAAAAACATGCCTTGGACCTGTTCAGAAACATTCCATACCCCTATATGCTCAAAAATATTCCACACCCATTTGCACAAACATTTTCCGTAGACCCGTGCACAAACAGATGCCGTAGACTAGCGCATAAACAGATTCCATAGATTTGTGAACAAATATATTACGTAGACTCGTGCACAAATAGATTCCACAGACTTGTACACAAACAGAAGTCACACGGTTTTGCACAATCCGATGTTATAGACTTGTGCACAAACAGATGTCATATGCTTGTGTAAAAAACTGATTTCATAGACTTCCTCAAAATGAGATGTCATCGACATTTGCACAAGATATTCCGTAGACTTGTGCACATAAAGATTCTTCAGACTTGTGCACAAACATATTTTGTAGACCTGTACACACAGATACCATGGACTTGTGCAAAAATAGATGTCAAATATTTGTGCAAAAACACATACCTTAGACTTTTGCACAAACTGATGCCATAGACTTGTGCACAATCATATGTCCTAGACCGGTGTACAAAACATTCTATAGATTTGTGCACAAATATGAGTCATATACCTGTACACAAAAATATTCCACGGACTTCTGCACAAAAACATTCCATATACCTGTACACAAAAAAATCCATGGACCTCTGCACAAAAACATTCCATATCCCTATGCTCAAAAATGTTCCTTACCCATTTGCACAAAAATATCACGTTCACCTGTGCACAAAACTATCACGTACACCTGTGCACAAAAATATTCGGTATCCATTTTCACAAAAATATTCCGTACACCTGTGCACAAAAATATTCCAAATCCATTTTCACCATAATATTCCATACACCTATACACAAAAATATTCCGTACACCTGTGCACAAAAATATTCCGTACTATTGTGCATAAAAATATTCCGTACACCAATGCATAAAAATATTTCGTACACTTGTGCACAAATAGAATCACAGGCTTGTGCACAAAGAAATGTCGGAGACTCGCGCAAAAAGAGATGTTATAGACATGTGCACATCAGATTCCATAGAGTTATGCACAAACATTTTCAATGCCCCTATGCTCAAACAGATTTCAAACCCTTATGCTCAAAAAGATTACATACCCATTTGCACAAAAATGATACGTAGACCCGTGCTCAAAAATATTCCGTAGACCTTTGCTCAGACAGAAGTCACTCGCGTGTGCACAAACAGATGTCATAGACTTGTGCACAAAGAGATGTTATAGACTTGTGCACAAAGAGATGTTATAGACTTGTTCACAAGCAGGTGTTATAGAATTGATCACAAACAGGTGTTATAGACTTGTTCACAAACAGATGATTTAGACTTGTGCACAAACAGATGCTTTAGACTTGTGCACAAACAGATGTTTTAGTCTTGTGCACAAACAGATGTTTTAGTCTTGTGTACAAACAGATGTTTTAGTCTTGTGTACAAACAGATGTTTTAGACTTGTGCACAAACAGATGTTTTAGGCTTGTGTACAAACAGATGTTTTAGACTTGAGCATAAACAAATGTTATTGACTTGCGCAAAAAGAGATGTCATAGAAATGAGCAAATCAGATGTCATAGAAATGAGCAAATCAGATTCCATAGACCTGTGCACAAACAGAGGTCGTAGACCTGTGAACAAACAGAGGTCGTAGACCTGTGAACAAACAGAAGTCATAGACCTGTGCACAAACAGAAGTTGTAGACCTGTGCAAATAAAGATTTTTCACTTGGACAAATAAAGATTCTTCAGACTTTTGTGTGCACATAATGATTCTTCAGACTTGTGTGCACATAAAGATTCTTCAGACTTGTGTGCACATAAAGATTCTTCAGACTTGTGTGCACATATTGATTCTTCAGACTTGTGTGCAACTAAAGATTCTTCAGACTGTGTGCACATAATGATTCTTCAGACTTGTGTGCACATAAAGATTCTTCAGACTTGTGTGCACATAAAGATTCTTCAGACTAGTGTGCACATAAAGATTCTTCAAACTTGTGCAAATAAAGATTCTTCAAACTTGTGCACATAAATATACCATAGACCCATGAACAAAAAATTCCATAGACCTGTGCACAGAAGATTCCATACTCCTATACTCAAAAGGATTCCATGCAGATTTGCACAAAAACATTCCGTAGACCTGTGTAAAACAATATTCCATAGGCCTGTGTAAAACAATATTCCAGAGGCCTGTGTAAAACAATATTCCATAGGCCTGTGTAAAACAATATTCCAGAGGCCTGTGTAAAACAATATTCCATAGACCTGTGCACGAAATGATTGCATAGGCCTCTGCACAAAGAGATTTTATACTCCTTTGCACAAAAATATTCTGTAGGTCTGCGCTTAAACAGATTCCGTAGACTTGTACACAAACAGATGTTATAGTTTAGACTCGTGTAAAAATTTAATTACCTATAATTGGTAATTATCTTTAATTGCTTATTTTGTTTAATAATCTTTAATTGCTTATTTTGTTTAATAATCTTTAATTGCTTATTTTGTTTAATAATCTTTAATTGCTTATTTTAGTCCGTACTTCGCAACTAAATTAGTTGGGCGCGCAATAGTTATAATGACAATTAAGTTAGCTAATTGCCCTACCAATTTGATTATCCGCAGTAAAACGACGTAAGTCCTAGAATGGCTTTCTTTATTACTTAACCCAAGCAAAAAAGTCTTAAGTTCCACAGTTTAAAGGTAAACCACGTAATTCGGAGCAGGTACTTAAAACTATTAAAAACAATACTTAAACTTTGTTTTTCGTAATGAAACAAAAATTGGCGCTCACTTTAAAAATGGGGCTTTCATTTAAGACCGTTTTCAAATCTATCAAACGTATAGTTATTTTTGTAAGGGTAGTTACAAAATGGGTAAGTTTGGAAAATTTCCCATGTTATTTCTATGGAGATTCTCTAGTTTTTCGCCAAAATCTGTGATTAATTATATGGAAATGAAAACCACCCTTAGCAACTTTATGCTTTATAAAATAAACTATTAGGTGGATCATCTTGAAATTTTTACCACATACTAAGGGCCCGGATTTTAGTTCAGTAGAAAAATTTCGAAACAATAAACTTAAAACGAAAAAAGTTAAAACCAATCCAAAAACCTTCCTTATACATTAAAGCCGTCATCAGGCCTTATCTAAGGGAGCTACCGCTCCCTTAGAATTCATTTAAATCTGTATTGAACTTATGGCTCAATCTGAACCTTTAAGACCTCCTCAAAAAGGATACGAAACTACGTCATTTTTGACTAGGGTCTCTTTATTTATAGATCCAAACGAATCCGTCATAAAACTAATGTATTAAATTAATCAATTTTCCTTTGCATCCAAGTACAAATCTAAGTTTACATTATTACATATATAAATGTAGTAAAGCTAAATTAAAACCTAAACACCCCATTTGAAATATTAGCATCAAAAGACGTTTTTCGAAACGATTTTCGTGACTTATAAAAATGGTTTTCTGTCATTGATTCCTCAAAATTCATTTTGAATAATGAAAATTTCTCTTTTTAAATATAGGCTTTTTCGGGTTTCACTTACAATAGATGAGGAGTTTGATCTGAGCGGACTAATGAAAAACGTACGTATAGGAATACTTCTTATTCCACGCCGTATACATTATATAGGATATAAAACTTAATCCAAAATGATAATTTGCAAAATTTAAGCTCCCATGTAAGGTGTTAAATATAATTAACTACAAAGCTTCTTCTGATAGTGATGGTTTTACTAGAACTACAAATGGCAATAAACGTGGTATTTCATCCCACCCATCGAAAATAATTTAATATAGCTTAAGCTACCAACAAAAATCCACGAAAAGGATAACTAAGAATTGCAGTGGTATCACTAATATATACAGGGCGGAACAAGCGCAAGCACTTTATAGTTCAGGGAAACTTATTTAAAAGTGAATTTTCCTTCAGGTACAGACTGTTAAAAAAGTCTTTGCGCGTTGCGTTTTTCGCACATATTTTACTATATTTCAAAAACTATTCAAGCTAGCGCTCTGAAATAAAGTGCGTTATAAAAGTTTTGCATTCCTCTTTCATATTTTACCCGTTCCACAGTTGTCCTTTGCATACTTATACCGGAAACCGGAAATGACAAAATTATCAACTTTGAAAATATTGGATTCTCGAGGATATAAATGCGATTTTCGGATTCTTTGGGGTCGATTCATATTTGAAAAGTGTTAACCAAATTCAATTCGGATGAATAGGTCACGAGTAATCAGCCTTTATTCAAAATCTGGCAAACTTGGTTAGAGTGGCGATAATTCATAATCGATTATCGAATCTTTGTCGTAATAATGCTTGTTAGATGTTATGGCACCTTATGCTTATATTTATGATTGGTCTTGTGGCGCAATACTTTGAAAAATATCAGACGTTCATTAAAAGGATGGTGAAGTGGAAAATAAAGTAATTTTTTATTGATTCTTCCATAAGACAGTAAAACATCCAAGAAATAACACCGAACGATTTTTAAACTACGATTAGTTTGAAATTTCATGAATAATTTTAAATAAGGGCCTCCGACCAATCGCGTAGCGCCCTGCCTTTTTATCAACAATTTTCTCTTGGCACGCTCCGTGTTGAATAAATTTATCGCGAGACTTTAAAAAATTTGCGCGATGTGACAATTGTGGCGCGAGACATGGAGACACGATAATTTTGTTAACAAAAGGCACGGCGTTACGCGATTGGTTGGAGTTCCTTTGAAACTATTCTTAAAATCTTAGCCGAATTTGAATATTAAAATCAATGGGAGGTATTTCCTGAATTTTTCATTATGAATACTGGTCTCATGATTAGTAGAAGAATCAATAAAAAATCACTTTCATTTCCACTTTCCCCTTGAAATAAAGCCATATTGCGCGCTTTAAACTTATACACTGAATTTATCTAAAGTCGGTTCTGGGATTATTTAGTTAAAAAAATTAGTCTATTTTTAAAGTAAACATGAACAAAAAAGGGAAATTTATTTCGGCTAAAGATTCTTAGCTCCTCTCGCTACAAAGTTTCTTTCAAGACTACCTTTCTTTCTTTTTTTTTACACACTCGTTCCATACAAAAAAGAGGGGCTTAAGAGAGGCAAGCTAAGACGGTGAATCCCCGAGAAATTTTCCATTTCATTCTCTATTGAAGAGTCGTTGCCCAGATAAACCAAGGGGCGCTGAAAAAGGGAAAACTTCTCGGGAATGGTTTTTTACTTCGACATGAAGTTATCAAATACACTTAAAAGGAAGTTATCAAAGGAAATTTTCAAAAACACAAACTTAATTTCTATGGTGAAATTTAAATTAGATCTTAATTTACCACACCCCTCCATTTAAGAGAAAACTCGCGTCGTTTGAAGGAGAGAAGCGGTTTGAAAATATTGTTATTTGGGCCATGATATCATAATATTTAGAACTCACAATAATTACGTTTGGGTCTTCAGCCCGAATCATTGCAGCACATTGAAAATCTCATTCATGATGGCATATGCGCTGCATGAGATCCCTTCAAATAGACAAATTCGACTATTCCATACATGAAACCACTTCAGAGGAGAAGGGCTTCTATGCTAGGAATGTTCGCTTCGCGATTGAGCTTCTCTAAACGGAGCCCGAGGTTGGGCTATAGCCTCCCTCGTTTAGCGCAAATGTGAGGCCAGGGATAGATTTAATTTTAGAAGTGGGAATAGAGTATAGAGTAATGTATGAGCGCGTCAAATTCCACGGAAAAGTGGGATATGAAAGAAAAGGCTGGTCATAGTGACAATGGTAAAAAGGAATTACGTATTTTTCGCCAATCCCGTCAGCAACGTCAGCAAAACGTAGTTTATGTGAGCAATCAGAAAATTTAAACTTCTCATCACACGTTAGAGGGAGGGCTCTACACTGGGCTATGAGTCGGACTGAATTAAACACTAACCGTTCTCCAATCCTACTTCTAAAATTAAATCTATCTCTATTGATTCTTAATAATATAGCCGACCGCAACCAAAGCATGGGCAAAGGCGTATTTCACAACTGACGTTCAAATGGAAAAGCCTAAAAATTAATGCCGGTAAGAATGATCACAACTGAAAATAACAGCTAACAGCTAAAACGAACCCGAAGCGTAAACACTTGAAGTTGGTCTTTCTGCGCTGCTGGTCTGCTACTCCTTTCGTTTATTTTCTATGGCAAAATTACTAGCTTTGGGAGGTATTGGGATATTAGGCCATTTTGTGTTTCAAGACTTCTATTGTAGAGGAAGGAAAACGACCTTGTTTAACGAAACTTTGGATAATTTTTAATATTTAGTTAAAAGTTGAAATTTATTTATAAAATTTGGACGAAAATTGTTAAATAACAAGACTTCCTTTGAGTTTCAAATCGAATAATGTTCGTGTGCTTTATTGAACAATTTTTTACATAAAAGACAGTCACTTTCAGTTTCAATTGTTGCTTGATATTTTATTGGACATCCCCAAGCCGTTAAAGCAAGGATGAAGAGGAAAATAAAGTGATTTTTTCATCGATTTTTCTTATTATAAGACAATTATATGCACAGTGAAACATTCAGGAAATACAGTCTCCGAATGATTTTAAAATTCAAATTAGGTTCAGATTTTAAAGATAATTTGAAATAAGCACCTTTGACCAATCGCCTAACGCCCTGCCTTCCTGTTAACAAAATTTCCGTTGCACGCTATATATCACGCACCACGATTGTCCATGTGAGCAACTTTTATTAAATCTCGCGATGAATCTCATTCGGCATAGAGCGTGCCACGAGAATTTTGTCAATAGGAAGGCAGGGCGTTACGCGATGGGTCGGAGGTTATATTTCAAATTATCCATAAAATCAGAACCTAATTGGAACTTCAAAATCATTCGGAGATATTTCCTGGATGTTTCACTATGCAGAATGGTAGAAGAATCGATTAAAAATTATTTGATTTTTCATTTCACCCTCCCATTAAACACATTCTTAATCGTATTCTAAAAGACAGACATAAACTCTAATGAAATTAGGAGGTAAAGCATTGTAATATTAAAAATAGAGATCCGCCCTGATCGCTGGTATTTTTTTCTCCGTATGAGTAACCAGCCCACGTCGTGACCGGTATTAATATTAATAACCTGATAATTACTCTTGACTAACTTAAAACATTGTTTTAGTGTATGGTTTCAGGCTCAGAAGGACAATTGCCCAGCCCATACGTCCCGACTCGTTGCAAGATTTCAGGAGATCGAAGGAATTGACGCTTTGGATTGAACCGCTCTCTCGCCCGACTTGAACCCGATTTAGCGTTTATGTCTGTCACTTAATAAAAGATTAAAAATGTGTTTAAGGGCTAAGGGAGCCTAGGGAGGTTAAGTAAAATACAATTGAAACTGAAAGTGACATTCTTGTTTGTAATAAATTGTAGCAAGAACGCAGACGGTATTTCCTGGATGTTTCACTATGCAAAATGGTCTTATAATTAGAAGAAGAATCAATAAGAAAATCACTTTATTTTCCTCTTCATCCTTGCTTTAAGGGCTTGGGGATGTCCAATAAAATATCAAGCAGCAATTCAAGCTGAAAGTGACTAACTTGTTTGTATAAAATAGTTCAATAAAGCCCACGAGCATTCTTCAATTTGAAACTCGAAGGAAGGATTTGAAAATTTTCCTCCAAATTTTATAAATATTTTTCGACTTTTAACCAATTATCAATAATGATATTAATAGTTATCCAAAACTTCTTTAAAAAGGCTAGTTTTCTTTCCTACACAATAAAAGTCTTAAAACACAAAATGGCCTAATATCCCAATACCTCCCAAAGTTAGTATAATTGCCATAGAAAGTAAACGAAAGGAGTAGCAGACTAGCAGCGCAGAGAGACCAACTTCAAGTGTTTACCGTTCGGGTTCGTTTTGGCTGTTAGCTATTATTTTCAGTTGTGATCTTTGTTACCGGCATTCATTTTTTTTTTAATTTAATTTTTAGGTTTTTCCATCGGTAGCTTTGAACGTCTGTTGTGAAATACGCCTTTGCCCATGCTTTGGTTGCGGTCGGCTATATTATTAAGAATCAATAGAGATAGATTTAATTTTAGAAGTAGGATTGTAGAACGGTTAGTGTTTAATTTAGTCCGACTCATAGCCCAGTGTAGAGCCCTCCCTCTAACGTGTGATGAAAAGTTTAAATTTTCTGATTGCTCACTTAAACTACGTTTTGCTGACGTTGCTGACGGGATCGTCGAAAAATACGTAATTCCTTTTTACCTTTGTCACTATGACCAGCCTTTTCTTTCATATCCCACCTTTCCGTGGAATTTGACGCGCTCATAGATTACTCTATTCTCTATTCCCACTTCAAAAATTAAATCTATCCCTGGCCTCACATTTGCGCTAAACGCGGGAGGCTATAGCCCAACCTCGGGCTCCGTTTAGAGAAGCTCAATCGCGTAGCGAACATTCCTAGCATAGAAGCCCTTCTCCTCTGAAGTGGTTTCATGTATGGAATAGTCGAATTTGTCAATTTGAAGGGATCTCATGCAGCGCATATGCCATCATGAATGAGATTTTCAATGTGCTGCAATGATTCGGGCTGAAGACCCAAACGTAATTATTGTGAGTTCTAAATATTATGATATCATGGCCCAAATAACAATATTTTCAAACCGCTTCTCTCCTTCAAACGACGCGAGTTTTCTCTTAAAGGGAGGGGAAAGTGGAAATGAAAGTGATTTTTTTATTGATTCTTCTACTAATCATGAGACCAGTATTCTTAATGAAAAATTCAGGAAATACCTCCCATTGATTTTAATATTCAAATTCGGCTAAGATTTTAAGAATAGTTTCAAAGGAACTCCAACCAATCGCGTAACGCCGTGCCTTTTGTTAACAAAATTATCGTGGCACACTCCATGTCTCGCGCCACAATTGTCACATCGCGCAAATTTTTTAAAGTCTCGCGATAAATTTATTCAACACGGAGGCCCTTATTTAAAATTATTCATGAAATTTCAAACTAATCGTAGTTTAAAAATCGTTCGTGTTATTTCTTGGATGTTTTACTGTCTTATGGAAGAATCAACAAAAAATTACTTTATTTTCCACTTCACCATCCCTTTAATGAACGTCTGATATTTTTCAAAGTATTGCGCCACAAGACCAATCATAAATTAATCAAAACTGTCTTTGTACACAAAGACGCGAAAAAGTAAGAGATAAGTGTAGAAAATTAATTGTTTGAAGTAACAGATATTCAAATTTTCATTTTTGAAGACGTGATTATAAAACATCAATTATTTGAAAAAATTTCTTATCTTAGTTTTTTTCACCAAAATTCCTTAAGTAAAATATTTTATCCTTAAACATGTGCATCATTTTAAAAATAGAAAACGTATGCATTTTATTTTCTTTTTAAAATTTAGAGTTAGTTTGAGTATTCGGGCCTATAAGGAGAATAAAATGGGCAGAAAGTTGTTGATAGCAGACAAAATAAAACAAGCATGAAAACTTAACAAAACGTGTTCGTTTATTTTAAAGTTTTCGAGGTTTCAAAAATTGACGTGTTGTATATCTCTCAAAGCTACAGATCCTTTTGACTCTAATAACTACATCACAGTCAAAGGGCGAATGTAATTTTCGGTTCGCAATATTTTCAATTTTGAAATATAAAAATAAATACTTCTAGCTCTATTTTTCAGATATCCGAGTATTTGAACTTCCTCGAAGCAAATGTTTCTCGAAAATAAACAGTAGTATCAAAGTAGTTTCTCTGAAATTTTTGTGAAAAAAACTAAGATAAGAAATTTTTTCAAATAATTGATGTTTTATAATCACGTCTTCAAAAATGAAAATTTGAATATCTGTTACTTCAAACAATTAATTTTCTACACTTATCTCTTACTTTTTCGCGTCTTTGTGTACAAAGACAGTTTTGATTAATATCTGTCACTTCAGTCTTATTTGAATTAAAACTGTTTAGAAACTAGTATTTTAAAACGTATACTGAAAAGCAGGCGCTCCATTTAAGTCTTGTGGTGTTGCGCGTATATTAGTTACCACGTTTGAACTAACAAGGCCCTAACCATCTATTATAAAAGTAATAATCTTGATTGATTCAACGCCCAGTCCAACTCAAATTGCCTCCCCGTCGTTTTCACGTGCAAAGCATAAAATAAGCATAAGACCATTTCACTCTGGTGTTTATATCCGCACCTCTGTCAGCTATACGATGTCCACTGCCTAGCCTCGAAGCGGAAGGGAAGAATTTAGGGACTTGCCCGTACGAAACCTTTTAACGACTTGCGTTTTCATGAACAGCTCAGATTAGCATTAGTTTTATATGCAAATGCTTATTTTATATGCAATAATACAAATAGATTACGAAGACTTAGGCTAAAAAATTATTACGTAGACCTGTGTACAAAAACTATCTATTCACCTGTGCACAAACATATTCCATAGACCTGCGCTGGGTGACCACATTTCCCAAATTTTATAATTTTTCCTATTTTCGGATGTCTTCCTATTAATTCCTATAATTTCGATAATTTTCCTATATTTTACTATTTTTGAAATTGTAGATATTTTGTGCGCTCTCACTTTTGGTTTTGTTATATATCACCAAAGCTATGGAAGTCTCTAAAAATATTTGTCAGGGAAGTCTGTGATGTTTTAAAGTTATAGCATATGTTTCTAAGATTACGTTCCATAAGTATGACACTTCCTATAATTCGAAATGCTAGTGACTTAATGAGAGCTAGTTCGAGAACGACGCGAGAATTGACTACACGCGATTTTCTACTCCATCTTCCTATTTAGTCTGTACTAAGCCTTTGACAGGGCCTCATCAGGCGTCGCTTTACGAGAATCTATGACGTTTCATTTACGTCACTTCGAGAGAAGCTCTCAGTTTCCAGTGACAAATTTATGTAACATATCTTACGAACTTATGGTTATAATTAAACCAAAGCTCCTTTGTAAATCTTGTCTTATTACTTTCAAAGCATTTGCAACCTATATTTTGCTATTTTTTCAAGAGTAGTTCTCTTGTCTTTTCCTGTTTTTTTAATTATACATCTATATCCATATAAATCAAAGTCCTGACTGACTGACAATCATCACCCAGCCCAAACCGCTGGCCCCAGAAGGCTGAAAATTTGGAGGAACGTTACTCGTAAGTAGTAGGCGCGTACTAAGAAAGATTTTTCCAATCCGCTGCCATCTTCATAAATGGCGCCCAGAAATGTAACGAATCTTCTCTTTGTAAGAAAGTCCGTGAGTTTCAACCGATTTCACAAATATTTAGTACACTGGATTCCTTTAACCTATAGACGGGCTATATGGTCTTTCGGGATCGATTTGTTGCCATCATTTTAAATGGCGGCCAGATATTTAAAAACCTTTCTTTATAGAATGTCTGCGTGTAAAGTAATAAAAAATGTCCCGACGAGCTTAAAGGCGACGCCGAGTGCCTTCGCTCCTATGCTACAAAAATATTAGTCGAATCAGTAAAATGTACCCATACTTGATGGAAGTTCTTACTACACTCAAGCGATGCCGCGGGTAACAGCTAGTCTCCTATAATTTCCTGTAAATCAATTGTCCATTTCCTATTTTCCTATAACTATTACAAGGTTATTTGTGGTCACCCTTAGTGCACAAACATATTTCGTAGATAACATAGACTTGTGAAAACACATGTCATATAATTGTGCACAAACAGATCCCTTAGAATTGTGCACAAGCAGATCCCTTAGAACTGAGCACAAACTGATGTCATAGACTTGCGCACAAAATGATGTCATAGACTTTCGCACAAACAGATGTCATAAACTTGTGCAAAAAGAGATGTTATATGCCTGTACACAAAAAGATTCATAGACATGTGCACAAAAACATTCTATAGACTTGTGCACATCAAGTTTCCATAGACCTGTGCACAAAAGATTTCATGGAGATGTGCACAAAATATTTCATGGAACTGTGCACAAAACATTGTACATGCTTGTGCACATAAAGATTCCTTAGACCTGCGCGCTAATGATTCCATAGACCTGTGTACATAAAGATTTCATACCCATAGCACAAAACTATTCCATAACCATTTGCACAGAAATATTTCCTAGACCTGCGCACAAAATATTTCATAAAACTGTGCTGTGAAAAAAAACATGCCTTGGACCTGTTCAGAAACATTCCATACCACTATATGCTCAAAAATATTCCACACCCATTTGCACAAACATTTTCCGTAGACCCGTGCACAAACAGATGCCGTAGACTAGCGCATAAACAGATTCCATAGATTTGCGCACAAATATATTACGTAGACTCGTGCACAAATAGATTCCACAGACTTGTACACAAACAGAAGTCACACGGTTTTGCACAATCCGATGTTATAGACTTGTGCACAAACAGATGTCATATGCTTGCGTAAAAACTGATTTCATTGACTTCCTCAAAAAGAGATGTCATCGACATTTGCACAAGAGATTCCGTAGACTTGTGCACATAAAGATTCTTCAGACTTGTGCACAAACATATTTTGTAGACCTGTACACACAGATACCATAGACTTGTGCAAAAATAGATGTCAAATATTTGTGCAAAAACATACCTTGGACTTTTGCACAAACTGATGCCATAGACTTGTGCACAATCCTATGTCCTAGACCGGTGTACAAAACATTCTATAGATTTGTGCACAAACATGAGTCATATACCTGTACACAAAAATATTCCACGGACTTCTGCACAAAAACATTCCATATACCTGTACACAAAAATAATCCATGGACCTCTGCACAAAAACATTCCATATCCCTATGCTCAAAAATGTTCCTTACCCATTTGCACAAAAATATCACGTTCACCTGTGCACAATAATATCACGTTCACCTGTGCACAAAAATATCACGTTCACCTGTGCACAAAACTATCACGTACACCTGTGCACAAAAATATTCGGTATCCATTTTCACAAAAATATTCCCTACACCTGCGAACAAAAACAGTTCGTACACCTGTGCACAAAAATATTCCGTACAATTGTGCATAAAAATATTCCGTACACCAATGCATAGAAATATTTCGTACACTTGTGCACAAATAGAATAACAGGCTTGTGCACAAAGAAATGTCGCAGACTCGCGCAAAAAGAGATGTTATAGACATGTGCACATCAGATTCCATAGAGTTATGCACAAACATTTTCAATGTCCCTATGCTCAAACAGATTTCAAACCCTTATGCTCAAAAAGATTCCATACCCATTTGCACAAAAATAATACGTAGACCCGTGCTCAAAAATATTCCGTAGACCTTTGCTCAGACAGAAATCACTCGCGTGTGCACAAACAGATGTCATAGACTTGTGAATAAACAGATGTTATAGACTTGTGCACAAAGAGATGTTATAGACTTGTTCACACACAGGTGTTATAGACTTGTTCACAAGCATGTGTTATAGAATTAATCACAAACAGGTGTTATAGACTTGTTCACAAACAGATGATTTAGACTTGTGCACAAAAGGATGCTTTAGACTTGTGCACAAACAGATGGAATAGACTTGTGCACAAACAGATGTTTTAGTCTTGTGTACAAACAGATGTTTTAGAGTTGTGCACAAACAGACGTTTTAGGCTTATGTACAAACAGATGTTTTAGACTTGAGCATAAACAAATGTTATTGACTTGCGCAAAAAGAGATGCCATAGAAATGGGCAAATCAAATTCCATAGACCTGTGAACAAACAGAGGTCGTAGACCTGTGAACAAACAGAGGTCGTAGACCTGTGAACAAACAGAGGTCGTAGACCTGTGAACAAACAGAAGTCGTAGACCTGTGCGCAAACAGAAGTCGTAGACCTGTGCAAATAAAGATTTTTCACTTGGACACATAAAGATTCTTCAGACTTGTGTGTGCACATAATGATTCTTCAGACTTGTGTGTGCACATAATGATTCTTCAGACTTGTGTGCACATAAATATTCTTCAGACTTGTGTGCACATAATGATTCTTCAGACTAGTGTGCACATAAATATTCTTCAGACTTGTGTGCACATAATGATTCTTCAGACTTGTGTGCACATAAAGATTCTTCAGACTTGTGCACAAACATATTTTGTAGACCTGTACACACAGATACCATAGACTTGTGCAAAAATAGATGTCAAATATTTGTGCAAAAACATACCTTGGACTTTTGCACAAACTGATGCCATAGACTTGTGCACAATCATATGTCCTAGACCGGTGTACAAAACATTCTATAGATTTGTGCACAAACATGAGTCATATACCTGTACACAAAAATATTCCACGGACTTCTGCACAAAAACATTCCATATACCTGTACACAAAAATAATCCATGGACCTCTGCACAAAAACATTCCATATCCCTATGCTCAAAAATGTTCCTTACCCATTTGCACAAAAATATCACGTTCACCTGTGCACAATAATATCACGTTCACCTGTGCACAAAAATATCACGTTCACCTGTGCACAAAACTATCACGTACACCTGTGCACAAAAATATTCGGTATCCATTTTCACAAAAATATTCCCTACACCTGCGAACAAAAACAGTTCGTACACCTGTGCACAAAAATATTCCGTACAATTGTGCATAAAAATATTCCGTACACCAATGCATAGAAATATTTCGTACACTTGTGCACAAATAGAATAACAGGCTTGTGCACAAAGAAATGTCGCAGACTCGCGCAAAAAGAGATGTTATAGACATGTGCACATCAGATTCCATAGAGTTATGCACAAACATTTTCAATGTCCCTATGCTCAAACAGATTTCAAACCCTTATGCTCAAAAAGATTCCATACCCATTTGCACAAAAATAATACGTAGACCCGTGCTCAAAAATATTCCGTAGACCTTTGCTCAGACAGAAATCACTCGCGTGTGCACAAACAGATGTCATAGACTTGTGAATAAACAGATGTTATAGACTTGTGCACAAAGAGATGTTATAGACTTGTTCACACACAGGTGTTATAGACTTGTTCACAAGCATGTGTTATAGAATTAATCACAAACAGGTGTTATAGACTTGTTCACAAACAGATGATTTAGACTTGTGCACAAAAGGATGCTTTAGACTTGTGCACAAACAGATGGAATAGACTTGTGCACAAACAGATGTTTTAGTCTTGTGTACAAACAGATGTTTTAGAGTTGTGCACAAACAGACGTTTTAGGCTTATGTACAAACAGATGTTTTAGACTTGAGCATAAACAAATGTTATTGACTTGCGCAAAAAGAGATGTCATAGAAATGGGCAAATCAAATTCCATAGACCTGTGAACAAACAGAGGTCGTAGACCTGTGAACAAACAGAGGTCGTAGACCTGTGAACAAACAGAGGTCGTAGACCTGTGAACAAACAGAAGTCGTAGACCTGTGCGCAAACAGAAGTCGTAGACCTGTGCAAATAAAGATTTTTCACTTGGACACATAAAGATTCTTCAGACTTGTGTGTGCACATAATGATTCTTCAGACTTGTGTGTGCACATAATGATTCTTCAGACTTGTGTGCACATAAATATTCTTCAGACTTGTGTGCACATAATGATTCTTCAGACTAGTGTGCACATAAATATTCTTCAGACTTGTGTGCACATAATGATTCTTCAGACTTGTGTGCACATAAAGATTCTTCAAACTTGTGCAAATAAAGATTCTTAAAACTTGTGCACATAAATATACCATAGACCCATGAACAAAAAATTCCATAGATGTGCACAGAAGATTCCATACTCCTATACTCAAAAGGATTCCATGCAAATTGGCACAAAAACATTCCGTAGACCTGTGTAAAACAATATTCCATAGGCCTGTGTAAAACAATATTCCAGAGGCCTGTGTAAAACAATATTCCATAGGCCTGTGCACGAAATGATTGCATAGGCCTCTGCACAAAGAGATTTTATACTCCTTTGCACAAAAATATTTTGTAGGTCTGCGCTTAAACAGATTCCGTAGACTTGTACACAAACAGATGCTATAGTAAAGACTCGAGTAGAAATTTAATTACCTTTAATTGGTAATTATCTTTAATTGCTTATTTTGTTTAATTATCTTTAATTGCTTATTTTGTTTAATTAAGTTTAATCTGTACTTCGCAACTAAATTAGTTTGACGCGCAATAGTTATAATGACAATTAAGCTAGCTAATTGCCCTACCAATTTGATTATCCGCAGTAAAACGACGTAAGTCCTAGAATGACTTTCTTTATTACTTAACCCAAGCAAAAAAGTCTTAAGTTCCACAGTTTAAAGGTAAACCACGTAATTCGGAGCAGGTACTTAAAACTATTAAAAACAATACTTAAACTTTGTTTTTCTTAATGAAACAAAAATTGGCGCCCACTTTAAAAATGGGGCTTTCATTTAAGACCGTTTTCAAATCTATCAAACGTATAGTTATTTTTGTAAGGGTAGTTACAAAATGGGTAAGTTTGGAAAATTTCCCATGTTATTTCTATGGAGATTCTCTAGTTTTTCGCCAAAATCTGTGATTAATTTTATGGAAATGAAAACCACCCTTAGCAACTTTATGCTTTATAAAATAAACTATTAGGTGGATCATCTTGAAATTTTTACCACATATTAAGAGCCCGGATTTTAGTTCAGTAGAAAAATTTCGAAACAATAAACTTAAAACGAAAAAAGTTAAAACCAATCCAAAAACCTTCCTTATACATTAAAGCCGTCATCAGGCCTTATCTAAGGGAGCTACCGCTCCCTTAGAATATAAGCATAAGGTGCCATAACATCTAACAAGCATTATTACGACAAAGATTCGATAATCGATTATGAATTATCGCCACTCTAACCAAGTTTGCCAGATTTTGAATAAAGGCTGATTACTCGTGACCTATTCATCCGAATTGAATTTGGTTAACACTTTTCAAATATGAATCGACCCCAAGGAATCCGAAAATCGCATTTATATCCTCGAGAATCCAATATTTTCAAAGTTGATAATTTTGTCATTTCCGGTTTCCGGTATAAGTATGCAAAGGACAACTGTGGAACGGGTAAAATATGAAAGAGGAATGCAAAACTTTTATAACGCACTTTATTTCAGAGCGCTAGCTTGAATAGTTTTTGAAATATAGTAAAATATGTGCGAAAAACGCAACGCGCAAAGACTTTTTTAACAGTCTGTACATATTCTTAGCATGAAATGGCTTTAGTCTTTCAATCTGTATATATATGAAGTAGGGGTTGTAACAAATACAGTTATTATCTTGGAAAGTTGATCTTAACCTTCCCAAGCGGTTGGAAATTACTTTAGTTAATTTTACTATAATGCTTGATCAAAACATGCGTTATATATATACATTGTGGTAAGGATGAGACCAACACCACCCTTTTTGGACAACCCCCTATACTGCCTACAGATGACGTCACTATAGTAAATGATGCAGGGTGTAAATAAATGTTTGCAATTAATTTTTATTGTATGCAAGTGTCAACGAGTGACAAGTTACAAAAAGATTACTGGAGAACATGCCTGAATGCAACAAATTGTTTTTAAGTACAGTACCATGATAAGACTTAAAACTTAGGCCCCAAATTACAACCTCTAATCTGTTTGGTAAACACCTCAAAGTAAATAATCGATGTGTCTATCATTGTGGTGGAGGCATTCTTCCAGACAGGCCTGTAGCCAGAATATTTCAGTTGAGGGGGCTCAAAGAAATTTCAAGGGGGCACCAATAGAGTAATCTCGGTTGAGAGGGGGGAGTGAACTGTGTATCCCCTACGTTAGGGGCAACTTTGTACTAGAGAATACTATTTGCCCCCTGAAGGGAAGGGGAGGGGGATATCACTAAGGTAAGAGATAGAGGGTTATGACGTTGCCGTATATGGGAAAGAAATTACTCTATATGGAAGACATATAACTCAAACCTTATAATTTATTGGCGATAGAAAACTTAGAAAAGAGCAACAAGTTTAGCCTAAGTTTCCACTTTTGTTCACTTTTCAATGTGGTATGTGTACAGTGTACATACAGAAATACAGGAGAGTTCTAGTTTTGTATGAGTCAGTGTGTCAATACATGGAGTTCCAGAGACGTAATCTTTGGGAGGTCCCGTGCCGAGAAGGGTTGGGGAATAGATTGACAAGATACTGAGAATATTGTGGGGCACGGGGTCTCTTTTTAAGGGGCATAAATATACTTGAGGGGGCACCTGGGGGCACTCGATAAGATTTTATGAGGGGGCACAATTAATTTTTGAGGGGGCTAGGCCCCTTAGGCCCCCTCGTTGGCTACGGGCCTGCTTCCAGACGACTTTCCATGTCTTACAATACATTTGCATGCACTAAACTAATGACGCAGGAAGTCCCAGTAATTAGTAAATATCTCCAGTGATATTCTCATCGAGAAAGTGTCCATAATTATGTTTCCAATAATGTCCACCCAAACATTTATCTTCCATCGCATTTTATGGTAATGATGTCGTAACCAGTGATAATTTTGTTGGGTCCAGTAATGTACCTTATACCGGTTTACCGTACTGTAAAATTTAAGCCGCTGTGAAAAGGGCTCGTCTTTAAGTAGCAACATGGAACAAATTACAATAGTGTGTCTCGTGTCTTAGCAAAATTCCAGCCTATTCCAACCAGGACAAATTGAACATAATGTTTACGAGGATTACCCATGACGGAGAGACCTTTACGTGAACAAACTGAAGCCGAGTTTAGTACTTGTAAATGTATAGAAAGACATGGACAGCCGTCTTGAAGAGTGCCTCCACCCCAATGGTAGTCACATCAAGACGTTGAGGTGTTTACCAAACAGATTAGAGGTTGTAATTTGAGGCCTAAGTTCTAAGACCACAACCTTGCTTTAAAACATTTTGTTGCATTCAGGCATATTCTCCAATATTCCTTTTGAACCTTGCCACTTGCCCACTTGCGTAACTAAAACATGTATTCCAAATATTTATTTATACCCTGTATATTAGAATGAAAAAGGGTAAGTATACCCTGTATAATTTAGTATAATGACGTCATTCGTTGGCAGTATTGGCGGATGTCCACAAAGGAAGGTGTTGGTCTTAGCTTTTCCACTTAGTATATTTAACTATGATGCTTGATCAAAAAATGCGTCAGAAAATCATTAAATTATTATTAATACAAATTTTTCTTTTTCAAATAGGAATCAGACATGTATTTTCCATACAGTTATTTAAAACCTGATGTTTTGTCATATGCCACCTTGGGGAGTCCGGTAATTAGTTTTCCTAGCCTTATTGTTAGTGGTGGTTCTCTCGCTCCACAGTTCGGTGTTCTTGAAGCTGTAAAGTGTTTCGATTATAAAGTAATTTCCTAGTGTTCTTTTTAATCTCTGTTTTACGTAATCAACTTATTCTATTCCAAAGTGTTGGATTTGCATTTTTCTTCTAATGGCAACACTTCCTCTGCTACGAGTCATTTCACATGGAATTCCAGGAAAATCCTTTTTTAAATACTATAAGTCAAAAATGTTTTCAACCTACGCTCTTATGTTGGATAAAGGTAATGTCAGAATTCAACTTCAATTATGCACGGACCAATGATTATTTTCTTTTGGACGCCTTGGTTTGTTCCGAAATTTATATTAAAGCTTCATTAGCATTTCGGAAGCAAATCTAGGTGGTTCATTGCCAAAATCCATGGCAAATAGTGTCCAGTATGCTTTTTATAACGGGAAGCCAAGCTTCCCTTAAAGGGAGACTCTCAGCTGAAAATCTTAGTGCCATGTTTTATTTTTTCCTGGTTCGTTTCAATTAAATATGAAGCCTCAAATTTTTTCTGATTTTTCAAACAATTTTTTCAATGAAAATTAAATTTTTTAAAATTTGTTAGGCTTAGCAATGGGTCTCGATTTTAGCACACTTACCTACCGGCCAATAAAAACCTCATTAGGGATAGAGCCAAATCAGCCAATCCCGTGAGGGTTAGAAAATATTAAGTGGTATGTTGTCTGCTTCAAACAGGAAAAGCAGGGCGGGAAATAAGTATTTTTTCAGAGTGGGCTCGTTACCAGTGACTCCGCGGGGCCCGTCGTCTGCTAAAGTTTGAGTAGGATAGTAATTGGGTTGCAGGCTTGCAGCTTGACTCTGCTGAGGTGTAAAAGATGGGTTTTTAATTTTTTCCATCTCGAAGATCACAAAAAATAATAGTAACAATAATCTAAGAGCACAGATCTTCCCATTCCAAGGCTAATAACTAGACACTCAAGATATACAACAAAATACGACCCGCCACATTTTAATATAATAAGATTACGAGAGTAATTGAGTTTAAGTGAAACGTATAAAAGCATAAACCTGCTAATTACTAAAGTTTCTAATCCGCTTATCGTTAAACGATCGAAAACGCGTCTTTCTTTCGAGTGCTAAAAAGTAGAAAACATATTTCTGAACATAATGCAGACGACGCAAATGAGACTCGCCCGAGAAAACCTTTGGGGGTTGACTCTTATAAATCGCGGGCGCTGATTGGCCGGTAGGTCGCTTTATCAGAATTCAAATGCATGTTTTGGATACAAAACTTCAAATATTGTTTAATACTATAAATAGCGCTTCAAAAAATCTGAAAAAATTCAAGGCGGCATATTTTAACATAAGGAATCAGAATAAAAATACTTAATTTTTGCCAATAGTGTCCCTTTAATGCTACACGTTCTTTTATTTGTGGTTGTCTCCGCTAAAAACTCCGCACATTTTTAGACAGTTGCGATGACAGTAGCTTCATTTCTAATCACAATGATTTCAAAACGTGGATTTTCGAGTGCTCATGTTTGTTAGCGACGATGTTGATTTCGTCATTCTTTCGTGTGACGCTCCTGTCGAAGTTGTCAAACCCTTCGTTACCCACTTTCGTCAATAGCATTGACGATCTAGCTTACCGAAGTGATCGTATACCGATTTTATCTAGTGGATATGCTGAATGTAACATATTTATGGTAAGATGTAAAAACCTCGTCCTTGAACCATGGACACTATAGGGGGAGTTGTATTATGAATCGCGATAAGGCGAATAAGCAATAGAACATAGGTACGTCTAATTGGAACCTCGTTAGACATGAGAATGCACCAGGTTATCGTTTTGTAGAAATCAGGGAATTAAACATTATAAAGTGATGCGGAAACCGATGAGCGAAAATGCAGCGTGACCGTTAAACGTCAGAGTACAATTTTTTAAGGAGGGGCTACGTACATTTAGCTCATCACAACGATTCCCTCCGTGCTTTAACGAATACATGGAGAAGAATAAAATATGCTTAATGATATAGTTCCCAACAGAGTTGTCCTGTCTAGCTACTTCAGTATGACCTATAGCTTAGGGCCAGAGATTGACAAAACTGTTTTTCAATGGCCCCTGCCGGTCTCGGGCTAGGGACCTTATTGCGCTCAGCAGATGGGATATTAGGCTGGCCACCGGTCTTTTGACCAGACACTGTCGGCTAAATAGACACCTCCATCTGATGGGCCTTTGCTGACGACCCTCTCTGCCGGTCGTGCCGGGAGAAGGAAGAAACTCCCTCTCACATACTGTGCGAGTGCGATTACTTCGCCTCACTCAGATTAGATTACTTTGATTCACATACTGTAGAGCCATCTTCCATAACGGTGGAACGAATTCTACGTTACGCCGCGGCCACGGGTCTCTTCAAGGCCTGAATATGAGGGTGCACAATATGCCTCTGGCATCGGTGCTAGGATGTGAGCCCTCCTCTCCCCCAATAATAATAATGACCCATAGCTTTAACAATGGTATGATTTTTCCCCAACCCAAAATTCTATATTCCGTTTGGTTGTATGGGCTAGGGAAAGCACACGATTACAGAAGCTACTGGATCTCGAATATTTATAGTTATTTATTACCGAACCAGAAGACGAGATCTTATTTAATCAAATTTTAATTACATTAAGACTGAAGTGACAGATATTATAAAAAAACGTCTTGGTTTGGACCAAGGCCGAAAAAACAAACGATATGTGTGAGGTTTATCATTTGACTGAAGTTTCAGATATTGCAATTGTTTTAGTTATTTTAATCCATTTAATCCTTAATCAGTATTAAATTCAATCAACTGATTTTACTGTTAATCGATCCATTCCCTCTAAATTAATTGAAAAAATTACATATCTACGCTTTTTCAAGAACAATTACATTTTCCGAAAACATTTTATCATGAAATTAATTATTTTGAAGGGAGTACGTATTGAGGTGTCAATATTGAATATTTGAAATATTCTACTGACTTTCTTAAAAGAGCAGGTGAACTTTGACATAATTCGAAAGGAAAATGTAAATATTTAATAGTGGATTCCAAACAAGGGTGTTGCACTAATTTATACATTTAATTTCGTATAACGAAATGCTACATTTCTATTGTCGCCTCTATGAAGAAAAGATTGCACTGCAATTTCCCTCTCCGTGCTTTAGAATTTCTTGGTCATAATTCAGTCTTCATTTGAAACGTCACCACCCCTTTCTACATTGTTGGCGCTACTTGTACACCGGTTACGTATTACGTGTAATCCTTTTAGTACGCATAAAGACCATTTCGGAAAACACACAGGGGCGAGGCCACCATTGGGGTATTCTCCCTCACACCAAGGGTCACCGCCAGACTGTGCCAAAGTTCACTACAGGCAAGAGGCTAGTCAAATCTCACTGCCTATAGCGGTGCTTCTAGGCAAGAGAGAGAGAAGACCTCAATGGTGGCATCACCCCTGTGTTTTAATTATCTGTATGTAATTTCCAAAATGGTCCACTCACTTACAAATGTACACCGATTACACTGAGTTATCGGTCCTTCAGGCGCTAGCGAGTGTCAGGCCACAACCGTAATCATTCATGTACACGAATGTTTTATAGTTTTAGGTTATTAATGTTGGCGGGCAAGTCCGGAGAGTCATGTACCGTTCACTAATGTGAAAAGGTCTCGAACTATATGATAATATTGGCTGAGTGTGTTGCGACGGCTCAGATGACCCATACACTGGAACCACTGGTGATTGTAAAACTGTATATATTGGGAATATGAAGGAATGGGGGGGGGGAGTTAATAATAAATTTTTTGTGTGCTACAGAGTGCCACCTACTCAAAGAAACCACACACGATAAACGTTGATGCTTTGTCTTATGAAGACGACATTAGTTTATAAATAAGTTTGAGCAAAATAAGTTATTTATCATAATTTCTTGAACATCAGTCTTCTCAGAAACTTACTACAGATTTAAACTTTTTTGCTGCAAACTTCAAAATTTGTCAAGCCAGCCTTAATTAAAACTATGACCGTCAATGTGCTTTCAAGTTAGTAATCATCGACACGAAATCCCTTCAAAATAATTAATTTCATGATAAAATGTTTTCGGAAAATGTAATTGTTCTTGAAAAAGCGTAGATATGTAATTTTTTCAATTAATTTAGAGGGAATGGATCGATTAACAGTAAAATCAGTTGATTGAATTTAATACTGATTAAGGATTAAATGGATTAAAATAACTAAAACAATTGCAATATCTGAAACTTCAGTCAAATGATAAACCTCACACATATCGTTTGTTTTTTCGGCCTTGGTCCAAACCAAGACGTTTTTTTATAATATCTGTCACTTCAGTCTTAATGTAATTAAAATTTGAATAATTTTATTTTTGCTTTACCGTCAAACATTTGGGGTTGATCTATTTCTAATTGCTTAAAGAAGTACTTAATTATCGTTAATTACATTTAACTTATATCCAATAACATTGATTTTGATATCCATATAATGTTGTACCATAAGTCTATTATGGGGACCTTACATAATAGACTTATGGTTGTACTTTCTTTATGAAAGAAGTTTAAAAACGACGGTATTTGAAATATGGAAGAAAAATATTTGTTTCGTAACACTGTATACACATACAGTATTGTCGAGATCAGACCAACAGCATTGAATGTTGCCAGATTAAATTGTTGCTGGTGATTTTACGAACTATGTTAATGATATATTAAAATTTAAATGGAAAAGTTACATTTTGACACATTCCTAACCCTAAAATTTTGTATTTGGAGCCTATTAAATGCATTATAGTGATAATGTAATTAATTTTAGTGTTAAATAGGAAAACGTTTAGGCTGAAAGAACTCGCGTAGTTTAATCTTATTTTCTTATTTCAGTTAAAGGTTATCTATAGTTACCCAAAAAACCTGTTGTTTTCGATTAATTTCACGTTAAATATGGTTATTAAGTTGAAATTAACGGCTTATCTTCTTTTATTAGTGTTATTGCAGTTTATTATACGAGTTTGAATAAGAAATTCTACTAAATTGCAAACTTTAGAGGAGTGACTGTTTGACTCTTGCGGAACAATCACTATTTTGCCCCAAAACTTTTAAATATCGCGCCTTTTCAATGGCTCTCTTTTAAAAATGGGAAAAATGCTTTTAAATGACAATTTAATTAATCGTAAGAATTCAACAGGAAAATGGAGGCTGGGTGAAAGATAAGTGTAGTTTTAATTTTAATTTGTTAGTCTAATTATAAGGTATCCATGAATTTACCCAAAACATTCGTGTTTTGGGCTAATTTCACATTAATTATACTTACGTTTAATTTAACGGCTTATCTTGTTTATCTAGCGTGGATTTCGTTTATAAAACAAATTTCAATAAAATATTAACTTTAATTGCAATCACCCTAAAATTTTAATGTATGCGCTTCTGATGTATTTTAACGATCATTTAGATTAATTTGAAAGTGAAATAGGAAACTACTGTGGCTGTACGAAAAACTTTTGATGTTTGAATCTTAATTTGAGCGTGGTTCTCGTGAGAGTGGATTAAGCTTAAAATTTATTTGAATTTTTACCCTAATTGCAATGTTTAGTGCAGTTTAATATTTTTTCCGCAAATTCATTTTTTAACCCAAAACTTTTGAATTTCGCGGCAATTATTGTACTTTAAAATAGTTTAAATTAACTTAAGTGTCAAATAGAAAATATTCGACTTTACCAATGGCTCGGGTAGTTTTAATCAAAATTAAAGAGTTTATTTAAAAGTTATTTGAGCCTTTATCCAAAAAATGTATATTTTGGTTTAATTTCACGTTAATTATATTTAATTAACGTAGGACTGTGTTTTGGCACTATACATTTAGTGTGATAAAATGAGTTTAAATGTATACTTCACCTTAATTGCAATTTTTAGTGGAGTTTTAGATTCTCATTTTACGCTAAAGTTTTGAATTTCGCGCCTATTAAGGTACTTTGGAGATAATTTAAATTAGCTTAAGTGTGGGGCTTTACCAACGGCTTGGGTAGATACAATCTTAATCAAGAACATCATTTAAGAGTTATCTGAGTTTTCATCCAAAAAAATGTATATTTTAGTTTAATTTTACCTTAATTACAGTTAATTACGTTGAAATTAACTTGTCGTCAGTGCTCATTAAGCTTATAAAATGACTTTTAAAAAATAATTCACCTTAACTCTAATGTTTAGAGGAGTTTTTGATTATTTCCAACAAATTGCGTTAAATTTTTATCATATCCTGAGCTAGGTTTGTGGTAACATAAAGATTATCAATACAATATGTTAATGAATGATGTTATTCTATAGTTTAGCTTTAATATCAGTAATTAAATCAAATACCTTTACAATTCATAGCAATTTAAACCAATAAACAAACGGCAATGTGGACTGTGGAAATAGAAAACAACGTAACCCTCCGTTTCTAACGTGGTTAGGTTGAGAGAATCTGGGATGTAAACATGAAAATTATTTGACTAACTAAATTATATAACGACACTGTCCTCCTGGATTAACCAGCACAACTGTTTCTTATGAATTAAACAATCCACTGTTAGTAACAAGTAGTTTATAAAATGATAACGTATGACTGATTCAATAGGATCAAAATTGTTTTAACGAATAATCTGGTCCTCTACATTGGTTTAGTTTCAGGAATTATACCACACACATTGACAATTAGTAGCATTTTAGTGAGATTAACAAATAATGAAACCGTTTATACCAGTCCTCAAATGAGAATGTTGACTTAACAGCGCTAACATTAACACCACTCTTTTAACTGCCGTAGGGAAAACAAATTGGAAATTTTGTCATCTTTCCTGTAATATTTTGAAGTCGAATTCTTCACAGGGTGAAAACACTACCGTTGATTTCTAAACCATAATAATTTGGATATATATGCCATTTTTTACTTAAAACTAGAAGCGCCAACAAACTGTCATAGATACAGTATTAAGTTACAAGAAGCGTAAAACCTTGGCCCTAGGGTTGGGATTTGTAGCATGAATCGAAGCAGACTACGTATTTTGTAATTCCAAACAGAGCTGGAAATTAGCTTTCTTATAATCTTTAAAAGGAAACACTATATAACATAGAGTAACTAAAATACAACTTAAGCCTTGGCCGTAAAGAACGTCGAAAAGCTTACTTTAAATGATATAAAAACCTCCTATTAACTGTAATTATTTACCTGAATTACTTTTCTAGACGAAAATTCGACCTGATAACGACCTATTTCTTATTAAGGGTGCTACTGTTAATTAGAAAATACATATAAAGGTGCTCAAGCTCGGACGAAATACCAAAGTAATTTGTTAACGTCTACTGCTAAGAAATTAAGACAATCAGCAAGAAAGCCAACATTCGCAGCAAGAAAGCCAACATTCGCAATTAGTCAACGTAACTTGTTAGCACCCACAAACCTAGGCCCTTCTAGTTGTCAACGAGAACGAAATGCAGAAATAGGTTTAAGCGCGCTATAAGGTTAGGCTGACTTCTGACCCAAAAGTAATTTTTGATGTACTTTGTTAATTAGTTTAAGTACAATACTTAGACTTCATTAATTAAAAATCGAAACACGGAAGTTTCCCATTTAATAAATGCTTGTTAATTTAGAAGTATTCCGAAAACTAACTTCGCTATAGTTTTTCCGTATGGCCTATGACCATTTCATTAAAAAAACGAAAATTTTTTAATGCTTTTTCTATGGGACGCTAACCCTAAAAACTGTGACTTTTTGTTTAACATTACGGAAGGGTGTCATGTCATATCTACAAGGGCCTACCGGCCCTGTAGAATTTCAAATTGATTTTCTGCAGCATCACAAGAACGAAGCGCAAAGAAAAGTGTGGGAACGTGCTGTTAAGTTCAATTCAATTTATGATACGGGAACGGAGGTGCTCAATGAATTTGATAGCGTTTTGAAAGGAGAGGCAGTTACTTTTACGGGCAAGGCTTTACAATTGGCTATATTGGGCCTACTTTGCGACGATTATGCTGGACATTACGTGTACTTATCCAAAGAATCAGTTGTATTTCTTTTATATGGCATGCTAGTTTCCAGAGGAATCGATGCGGAAGTCGCTGACATATATTCTAAAATGTTGGTAATCCATTTTGCAACCTTGCACTTCAATATATAATCAAAGATAGTCAGGCCACTCTTTCGAAAAATTGGGGTATGAATAGAAGCTGGGAAAGGTGACGACATCTAGCGTAAAAGAGTTTCTATTATCCTAGTGCATGTTGATAATTGGTACATTTATGAAGCTAATGAATGAACTTTGAGGACGTTATTTTATAAATAAAATTAATTTGTTTTCTAGTTAAAATTTTAAAGCAAAAATATGCATCTATTAACTAAGCTTGAAAATAATCTTCCCCTAAAAGGAAAAGTAACTAAATATTAATTATTTTGTAATAAGAGATCAGTTTTTTTTTAATATTTTTCCTTTTATATACGTATATTCAGAGGAAGTCGTTCTTTTAAGGTATAATCAGGGATAGATTTAATTTTAGAAGTAGGAATGGAGAACAGAGTAATGTGGGCGCGCGTCAAAGTCCCGGACCCCCTTCCACTGAACGGAGGGGTATGAAAGGAGAGGCGGGTCACAGAGAGAGAGGTAAAAAAGAAACTACGTAATTTTCGCTGTAACCGTCAGCAACGTCATAAAAACGTAGTTTAAGGGAGCCAATAAGATAATTTAAACTTTTCATTATGTGTTGGAGGGAGGGGCTCTATACTTGGCTATGAGTCGGAATGAGGTAAATACCAACCGTTCTCCATCCTACTTCTAAAACTAAATCTATCCCTGGTATAATGTTATGTTACTTGAAATTTTCCTTTATTTTTTTCGCGATCGGCTTTGAATATCCCAGGATACTGTGTATTTATGTAATTTGGTTAAGTGTTTTTGTTTTAATTTATAAAACAAAACCATTTAATTTCAATTAGATGGTACGCCGTAATTGAATGCGGTATTTTCGATAAATTGATAAATAAATTACTTTCCGATGGAATGAAATGTTTCAACCAAATGCAAATTCAATTGAGGGTTCCGAGTAACCCTAAACTTCTATTGGTCAATTTAAAACTACCTTTTTTCATCTTGACACTTGGCTTCAGTCTGTCAACAATGACATTTTTAAAAACGCTAATACGTTACCGTGGAGCTCGACGCCAATATTATAAGCGCAGGAGGAAGCAGTGGCATAAAATGAATACAATCAATTGGCATTCGATTGGGAGACCTGAAAATACGTTTAACCAAGCATTCAATACGACCACACGATAGAAGTATTCGCTGTTATAATATAGACAACAGTCTTACAATCAAAATCCAAAAATACTGTTCAAACGTTTTCACTGAACGGTGTTACAAATATATTACAATAGAGTTTTGCTATAGAAAAATTATGTGGTAGCTTTTGATCTTAACTATCTCAGGCAAGAAATCGATCTCTTTAGCTTTGTCAAAGATCATAAAAAATTTATTTCATTAAATAAAAAATATAATCTATACTGGTCAAGTCATTCTTGAGAAACAGCGTTAGCAACAATATTCTAGAGGGCCGGTAGGCCCTTCTAGATAAGATCCCACACCCTCCCGTAATGTTAAATGAAAATTCACAGATTTTCGCCGATTTTCCCATAGGAATAACATGGGGTTTTTGGTGCTCCTGCACATCGAATCATTTAAAAACTAAAGCGAAGTTACGTTTCGGAATACTTTCAAATTAACAAGTAACTATTCAAGGTGTGCCTTTTTCAAGTTTCATCAAAATTTATTAAGTCTAAGTATGTTAATTTAATTAAAAATGTAAGTACCTCAAAAGATTATCCTACAGCAGACGACGCTAATTGTTCATTACTCTACAGTAGACGACGTTAATTTGCCATTTCACCGCCTTAATATGGAACAGCCCGAGTAGAAACTTTAACTTGATATTTTTCAATAAATATAACACTATATTTATTAAAAATTTCTCTGGCGGGTCTAATTTTCGTTTAATTATGTGTCTCGGTTGAAATTCTATACTTAAGATACCTTTTTAATTTATATTTTAGATGTTAGTTTCGACCAAGGCTTAAGTTGCCTTACTTAGGCCATGGATTTATAATAGAAGCTTACGCTTCATGGATATTTCACTGTAGCCTTCAGTAAGGCATTTTGATTTTAAACACATTTATGTCATAAAAATTCGCGTGGGTGGGGACTGGGGGGGGGGCTGATGACGTAGAAATAGAGGCAAACGTTTTCTTTCGGCGCGCGTGCGCGCGCGCTTTTCTAAAAATAATTTCGCGCTATTAAAAATTAGAACTCGATCACGTGAAAAACTTCAACCCCCCTCTGAATTTGCCTCAAATTCTACGTCACAAACGCGCGTGCCAGGCTGGTACTATTTCAGACGAGGAATAATTGTTGTGCGCGTTTTAAGGTGAGTGAAATATCAAGGAAGCGTAAGCTTCTATAGTTCTATTATAAATCCATGCTTAGGCAGACTATTGAGTGAGTCTATGCAATGGGTGGTTGTAAAAGCTTGAAGGATAGATGGATCAGTGTTGGAAATAAGGATTTTTTTAAAACTGGACCTGTGGCCTAGGTATTTTAATTAAAATAACTGGCCACGGTGCCACTCACTGTCAACGTACAAGGGCAGTGAACGCAATGTCATGGATAATTGCAATCGCAAAGACAAGTGGACTGTAAAAGATACGGCTTTGATAGTTTAAAAATCGTGGCAGGATGTTGGTTTTGAAGTTGACTATAAAGCTCGGGTTCTAAAACGAATTGTGAGCCGTATCTTATAAGAATTAGTAGAAGTGTAGAACCATTTTTAACCTCGTCCTAGAAGTGAAAAATTTCGCATTTCATGCAAAAAATTGTTTTATAATAGATTAATACAAATGCAGACTGAAGGAACAGATATTATATAAAAAAGGACTTGGTTTGCCCAAGCCTAAAAAACAAAACGATAAGAGTTTTTTCCACTTGACTGAAGCGCGGATATTTTATTTTTCTATATAATTTTAAAGACAATCCGTATTTTACTACTCTTTAAAATTTAATTCAATCTCCTGATTTTACTGGTAATGGATTTATTTTCTATAAATTAATTGAAATAAAAAATTACTTATCTCAGATTTTTCAACAACAATTCCATTTTCGTAAAATTTTATCATGAAAAATCTGAGATAAGTAATTTTTTATTTCAATTAATTTATAGGAAATAAATCCATTACCAGTAAAATCAGGAGATTGAATTAAATTTTAAAGAGTAGTAAAATACGGATTGTCTTTAAAATTATATAGAAAAATAAAATATCCGCGCTTCAGTCAACTGGAAAAAACTCTTATCGTTTTGTTTTTTAGGCTTGGGCAAACCAAGTCCTTTTTTATATAATCACATTTGACTCGACCCAAAATTCAATACATCGTTTTGAAATTATGTTTCAGCAAACCTAATTTCACTTCGTCTGATAGTATTCCTTTAGTCAACGAAACGATTTTTCCAATTTCCTAACGGATTGCGAAAGTAACGTTTGTTATTGAAAATCTGCAATATGTGAGAATATCTATAAAATTTATCAGTTGGGACTCTAGGCGAGTTCGTTTAAAATGTAGGTAAAGGAGGTCACATTGAGCTCGAAATAATTTTTTCAACTGATTTATATAAAATAATGTGAGAGCAGTTCTACCTAAATTCTGTCATATAGCTATTTTTACTCGCATCGTATCGTTTTCAATGGGCTATTAAATATAAATATTCTAGGAGAGCGATAGCTCTCTTAGATAAGACCTCATACCGACTTTAATGTATAAGGATGGTTTTTTGATTGGTTATAACTTTTTTTGTATCGTATTAACTGCTTTGAAAAAATTCCACAGAACTACAATTCGGGCCCTCAATATGTGGTTAAAATTTCAAGAAGATCCACCCATTAGTTTATTGTATAAAAAATAAAGTTGCTAAGGGTGGTTTTCATTTCCATAAAATTAATCAGCCCTTTTGGTGAAAAAGTTAAATTTTCCCATAGAAATAACATGGAGTTTTTTTCAAATTTAGCCATTTTGTCGCCACCCTTTTGAAATGAAATATTCGTTTGTTACGTTTGGGAACGGTTTTATATCAAAATTTAAACCTTTTTCTAGGACCATTTTTAAGGTTTTTGAGAAAAATTAATTTTAAGTATGTTTAATTTTAAATTTTAAAAACTACCCCAATCTGCGATATTTTAGCATGGATACGCTGTTTTATTGGTAAATATCAGCGCGACCAATATTGGCCTTTTTTACGTATAGTTGCGTCATAATAATCCGATTGTTTTTTCTTAATGCCTTTTGGTTGAAATGGCCTATCGATAGTGAGATAAGACTGCTTTAATATTGCCGCCGTGACAAATTACCCCGTTTGTGGCCGCCATTTTTTTAAGGGGAAAAAAATTTGAGAGTGGGTCCTTTTTCGTTGCCATTTTCATATTTTTTGAGGATTTGCTCATGGATGGATTTTAAATATAATATAAAGTAGGTTTCAAGCTTTAATATAAGCCTAATTTCATAATTTTCCACCTTTTTATTGTCCCACAATCTATTTCTAAACTTGGCACTTTCTTTAAGGCGGTGAAATTGCGCTAAGCCTTGGCTTACCTTTAATTTTTGCCATTTATAAAAATGTTTACCTCTTGTTGTTACTTCGCCTTCTCGTATCGTCGTGTTTTTAAAGTTTAGACTTTGAAAGTAGTGCTTAGTTTTCTTAAATATTACTTAATTGTATAAAATTTCAATATTATAATTGCCTAAAACGTCCGTATTAACGAATTCAATGTTTTTTGTTGAAGGGACGCGCCTTGCATTTGAATTTCGTTCCCTCGAAACTACCCCCTTTAAGAGACCGGCCGCCGGAGGCTTTTTCTTTAAAGCCCTCTCGGTCGCTCGTTCAGCCCTGAAAACAGCTGTAGTGACTCTGTTTGAGTCTGTTATTTACCAAAAATGTATGCGGTCAGTGTGTTGTTTTTGCATTTTAATGCTTCTAATCGTGGTGCACGTCGAGGTTTACGAATCCAACGTGTGTTGCGTAATGAAAATCAAGGGTGGATACTATATGATCTAATGATCTATGCTTTAAAAGGAATTTGACGGCGACAGTCATGCAAAAACGGTATTAGGCCTTGCCAAAAGTTGACTAAGCTCAGCTGCTATAGTGAGCCTTCGTCAGTCAATGATATAAGAAATTGACCCTCGGATATCCTCTGACTAGGAGATGGTTATAAAGTTACTAACTCTCGATTTTGGAGGTAGATACTGTCTAGTGACACTTAAAGTAACGACTTAATCTTATAAACAGACTAACATCATAAGCCCATATCGTAAATTCACCGATGTTGATATCTAAGCTTACTTGAAATACCAATACCAATTTTTTTAACTCAACGAATCTTAAATATCAACATCAAAAATTATCTTCTGAAAGAGATATATACTTATATTCCATTCAAATTTCTCGCAACATTTCAAATTAGCGAGTAGAAATGTGCAAATGAAGTTCAAACCGATTAATTGGGCAAATTGCTATATTGGTCACCATTACCGATCACAGATAGATTTGCGCCCTTCAGTAGTGTTTATTATGCTTGTGAAATGGTAAGAGAAATCTGTGATTAAAGTTTAAAATAGACATGAGCAAAAAGGGCTTTATTCATATCAACTCGATTACCGAATATCTAAATTTGACTAAAATTAACAAAATATTCTATTCATGGTTAAAAATCTTGTTTGAAGCAGCAAGCCATCTGATCCTTATTTACCTTCTTTTGAAAAAAAATAATAGGTTGATACCTCTTTCAGTAGATTATTCATTCATATTTCAGTTTCATTGAGTTTAAAAAAAATTAGTTCCACCATTGGTTAATTTTCAATATTGACCAATCGACAATCAAAAATTTTAATAACTAAATTACAAAGACCGGTTCAAAACCATATTAGTTTTGAAACGATTAAATTATAATTTTAAACACATATACTAGTTAATTCCTCGTAGGTAATTAGTTTATTTCCTTAGTGAAATTAATGCTGAATATTATATACACAAAGTAAATAATAAATTAACTTCTAAAATTTAAATGTAAAGTGTGTGCATTATTCCCCAATTAATAAAAGATATCCACCTATTTTCATTCAAATTAATTACTAATTTGTGGATAATGGATAGAAAATGTCGAGCTCTAATTGCGATATAGCTAAAATCAATCCCACGGGCTAATTATAATACAATATAACCTTTGCCCTATGTTTACTGTTTTGAATTTTATTTGTAAAATTTAAAACATAAAATAGTATTACAATTTTTTTAATTAAATAATTATTAATAAATTTCAATAAATTTCAATAAAATAAATTCTGGTTAAATACATAACACTACTTTTTACTAAGTTTCTGAAATTATCAGAGCTAAATAAGATCAAAGACACATATTTAATTGCTCTCATTTCGACATAACTGCAACCGTATAGATTCATTCATTTAATAACATTTTTAAAGGGATGTATTAACTTTTAAAGGTGAAAACCCAGCTGACTTAGAACTTTAGAAGCAGGCTGGGAAATAGCAGTGCACACTTCCTCTGGTCCAAAACCAGTTTATTAATTGCTTGGACTAGTTTTTTAATTCAAGAAGTGGGGGTTACTGGTCCTCGGGACCAGTTTATTAATTGCAAATCTATTGGAGAGCAAAGGCTGGGACCAGTCCGGAGACCAGTAAATAATTTCAGACACTAGGGGGTCACTGGTCCAAAGGACTAGTTTAAAAAATATCCTTATTTCCCAGCCTGTTTAGAAGTAAAAAAATACCAGGCTGCCAGGCTGTCTCTAACACAACAGAGTTGGCCATTCTCGCTTATGAGAAATGAATCCTTGTCATATGCATCTCTGGACTTTAGGAGCTCCAGGAGTCAGACTCCCAACTGAAGCAGGGTGGCAAATAGGGATTTTTTTAAAACTAGACATTGGGCCAGCGACCCCCTGCCCAGGAATAAATGAACTGGTCCATGACCATTGACCAGGGCGCGGCGTCTGCTAAACTAAAGAAGTGGGTAATTAAAATAGTTGAGATAATATCTGGATCCTGGTTACCCTAGAATTTCCTTAGTGGTCCTGTGGTCCACTGCTCCCCCTCCGATTTAATTTTTAAACTGGTCATTTTCCCTGTGCCACCGCCTTATTTACAACGCTGAACCAAGAAGTTATATCAGTATCTCAGAGAGAAGATATAAATTCGCCAGATTTCCAGCTTTATTTCCAGTCCTAACGTAGGTCCGCAGTCAATCCCCGTCTCTAAATTACAACCAGCATCTCATTGGTTCTTGAAAACTCACGTCAGCGCGACGACGCGAGTGAGGAAAATTTCCGACTGACTAGAGCGAAATAGCCCGGCGCCTCCTTTTACGTCCCCCCTTGTATTTTGAAAGGGGGACTGGGACTATGGCGCGCGAATACAAAGGCATCTTATATCTTCTCTCTGAGATACTGATATAACTTCTTGGCTGAACTGAAGATTTCTTTTGACCGGACCATAGCCTACTCGATCACGCGCAACACGTCGCAAGCTGCTTGCCCTATAGCGCGAGTCAGGGTGGGAAATAAGGATTTTTTTAAACTGGACATTAGACCAGAGACCCTCCTGACTTGGAATAAATAAACTGGTCCGTGACCATTGGCCAGAGCACGTCGTCTGCTAAGCTAAGGAAGTGGATAATTAAAATATTAGAATTTTAATGTGTGGACTCTGGTTACCCTTGAATTTTTTAGTAGTCTCGTGGACCACTGACCCCCCCCCCTCTGATTTAATTTTTGAACTGGTCCAGGCGATTTTTAAACTCGTCATTTGCCCTGTGTTACCGCCTTATTTCCCACGCTGGCACGAGCTGCTTTGCGTTGTCGAGTGCGTGATGGAGCGGGCTATGCCTGGAGTCCCAACCCCCGTTACTTACTACCAAAATACCCACTAGCATAGCCCACTCGATCACGCTCTCTTTTCCCCGGCTACATATTTTGAAGAGGGCACTTTTTAGGCGTATTTATTAACAATCTTGGATCACCTTTGTGGACTTTTAGGGTAGCCCTTAAAAATTGAGTCGGCATTGCCCTGACTATATTGTGTTTAAGGTTTATAAGCTTAATATCAAACAGACGTTAGTTAATGCTACAAAAAAGTTCGAAATTGAAAATCTCGGATCGTCGTTGAGAAGTTTTAAGGACATCCGAATTTCATATTGGGCTTATGAAAAGTTTGAGCTAAAGGTTAAACAGACATAGGCTAAATCAGCGTTTTAAAAAATTGTGTAAAAACTGTCAATTTGGTCCTATTTGTGGAATTTTTAGGGGAGCGCCTCGCGTTTCAATAAAGGGTTGTAAAAAATTGTATTATGTTAATTACAATAAGAATACAAACTTTCAATGAGTTACGTTTTTATTTTTTGGAGTATCATTATAAATAAATGACTGATTGAGCAAAAGTTACGGTCCCATTTTTGTATGTTTCTGCTTAGTGTAGATTTTGAAAATGTAAAACAGTTTCTTAACAATCTTAATTAAAATGAAGACTGAAGGAGCAGATATTAATCAAAAATGTCTTGATTAGAATCAAGTCCTAAAAAGTATCGATAAGACTGAGGTTATCACTTGACTGAAGGATCAGATATTAACTTTTCTTTTTAATTGAAACTTAAAGGCATGCTTAAGAAAAAACAACGTTCCATTACCGTTTTCCGTTGAAATAACTTATTTTACAGGTAATCAATTTCAAAAATTTACTTATCTCGGGTTTTCGGGCACAATTCCATTCCCCCAAAACATTTTATCATTACATTAATTACTTTTGAGAGATAACGTGTCAAAATAAGCTTTAAAACAATAGAAAACTGAATGAGCGGTCTGTTTAGCCATGACCAAAACCTTCAAATCAGTGTTGCTAATGTTAGAAAGTGGATTTTCCCACTTCCATTTTAAAAATTTGCCGCATTTCCCACACCCCCTTTTTTACAGTCATATTTATCTGGACTATTTTATCATACTAAGTTTAATATGGAATATCACTCCGCATGGCTTTGACAATATGTACAAATGCTATAAAGCTTTAAAATTCTCAAAATATGCTTTCTTTTTTTTCAGTGCCAAACTTAAAATCACCGAATTTATTTCAAAATGTCGCTTGAAATTATTAAACCGGATAAAATTTTGAAAATTTCGCACTATTAACCCTTGAACAGGAAAATTCCGACATTTCATTGATTTCGGAAAAATATTACTTTTTCCCCACAGAGCCTAAAACCAAACCTAAATCTCCCACGATGTGGGAAATTACCCACACATTGGCAACACTACTTTAAAAACTTACAACAAGCACACTTTCGAGACATGTTCTGAACAAATTAGTGCTTAACCCTCTAATAGTATGACCACGGAGAATTGATGTAAACTGTAGTTGAAATATATTCATGTGCGACCCGCGGCACTGAATGGTCTCTAACCATTGTTTGAAACTAGAGAGAGAAATAGTGAGCAGCATTAATCATGTCCTGAGCTATGAGAATGAACAGTATGACTGTTGACTGAAGTACACTAGACGTTACATCATTTTTCATAACCACGAGTAAAAATCTAACTGTCCCTACTTAATTTTCCGCCATTGTTTTAAAACGTATCCACTGCGAAGCATGCCGGGCACAAATGAGGGAATGTCATACACGTACTCTCTCAAAAGTGATTAATGTAATGATAAAATGTTTTGGGGGAATGGAATTGTGCCCGAAAACCCGAGATAAGTAAATTTTTGAAATTGATTACCTGTAAAATAAGTTATTTCAACGGAAAACGGTAATGGAACGTTGTTTTTTCTTAAGCATGCCTTTAAGTTTCAATTAAAAAGAAAAGTTAATATCTGATCCTTCAGTCAAGTGATAACCTCAGTCTTATCGATACTTTTTAGGACTTGATTCTAATCAAGACATTTTTGATTAATAGACATAATGGACTTAACGAAGTACTACTCAGCACCCTTTTGTCAAGTAAGTTTCAAGAACTTAAATTTGACATACAGCCCCGGACAAAAATTTAGGGACATTTTCATCTGGCTGCCATTTTGTTTCTATTAGTGCAAGAGTAACAAGTTATGACATAATTCTGAGAGAGCGGGATCTCTATAAGATAAGACTGCCTTTAATGTGTAAGGGTGATTTTTTGATTGGATTGCATTAACTGTTTTGAAAATATTCCACTGCACTAAAAATCGGGCCCTTAATTTAATGAGTCTATTCAATAGTTTATTTTATAAAAATAAAGTTGATATGGGTGGTTTTCATTTCCATGAAAAGAGTCATAGATTTCGATGAAGAACTCGAAATTTTTCCATAGAAATATCACGGGAAAATGTTTTGCAAATAATCAATTTGTGGGTGCCGTTATGAAATAATTATAAGTTTGTTAGATTTGAAAACGGTTTTAAACGAAAACCTCATATTTACCGCCTATCGTCTTTCTCTGATTAAATTTAAATTTAAGTTTAAGTTTAAGTATGTTAAAATTTTAACTTTTCATAACTACCCCAATCTACCATAATTTTAGGGTAGCCCTGAAGTTTTTAGTTGAATCTTAAATGGATGTAAGTCAATTTTACCAAAAACTGTTTGAAATCGACAATCAGGGATTGTCTTTGTCAAGTTCTAAAGGTATCCTGGTTCTTTTTTTGGTTTATGAAAAATTTTTAACTGAAAATTGTGTAAAATTGACATTTTGGTCATATTTGTGGATTTTGAAGGGGGCGAGTTTTTATAAACATCAGTAAAAAATTTTACTATGTTAATTTCTGTGCTATTTAGTATTTAACTTCTATCTGTATACACAAGTACATTCACTTTTAATTATATGTGATATATATAAATATATGATATTGCTGTCTATGTTTGGGTGCGTGTGTTTGTTGTGGATCACAAACATAAAACGCTTCGAGATATGATGAATTTTTCAAACCTTACTGGGACTGGTATAGTTACGAATTTATTGTGCAAAAAGGCGCAAACATGCTATGCATTTTCAGCACAAAGGTTTCGTTGTGCACCGTTACACGTAGAATATACGAAAGGATTTTCGTGACTTGTTAAAAATTACGGTAATTTCACCTCTCTACGTGTTCTTCAAAATGAAAAAAGAGCCCTTGAGAAATAATGTCGATAAAAAGGTCGCTTTGTTTATATGTAAGTGCAATTTTTCGAGAAATTCATTATTTTAAGAAAGTACTTTGGGTACTCTACATTCGAGCTTGCTCCGGACCTTTTGACTATAATTAAAGGGTGAATGAATTGTAAATTTTTAATCGATTCATAAAAATAACTAAATCTATTTAGATAACCTGCCATAAAGTATTCGTTGATATTTTAGTATATATTTTCATAGTTTCAGAAACTGCCGTGTTAAGCCCAGTGTTAGTTTTTGGTAAATAATGTGCATATTCTTAAATTAGAAGGCTACGTCAGAAATAAAAAGCGCACCCTCTGCTGAAAACTCAAGTTGTGTCGTGGTCGCTAATTAGTGATGGTTTACATTTAAAAGATAGTGTTAGAATTAGAAGTTCAACATTTGAAAAATAAAGTTTGGATAATACATATGGATACCGTTCAGTAGATTAGCTTGTTGATTTTTAATTTCACTGGTCTAAATCGATTGAAAATGGATGTACCATATTTCATTCTCCCTTTCAGTCCTTGATTACGTTTTAGCACGCTATTTACCTTTACCCGCGCACTTGAGAGCCTTAAATTCACGGTTAAACTTCGTGTAAAATAATATCCGGCAGGCAATTATATATCTCGAATAAAAAGTAAGACTCGCCTTAGTTTCCAAACCGTAGCAAAATAAGGAGAGAATATTTTACTCGTGATTTAATTCCCAGTAACTGCAAACCATTCGTAGAGACCATAGTTCACTGTGATAAAAGGTTAGTCCTTTAAATTTTTTTTTCTCATTATTTCTTACGCTATCTAGAGTAACAAAACTTCCCACATTTCCTATTTTTTCAATGCCTTCCTATAAATTCATACTACTATATAAATCTAAGTCCTGACTGACTGATTGACTAACTGACAAACTAACTGATAATCAACGCCTAGCCCAAACCGCTTACCCTAGAAGGCTGAAAATTTGCAGGAACGTTATACATAAGTATTAGGCGCGTACTAAGAAAGGTTTTTCAAATCCGCCGCCATCTTAAAGAATGGCGCTCACAAATGTAAAAATTCTTCTCTGTGCAACAAAGTCCGCGCGTTTCAACGGATTTCGGAAGTATTTAGTACACTGGTTTCCATTAACCTATAGACGGGCTGAATGGCCTTTTGGATTCGATTTGTTGCCATCTTTTTAAATGGCGGCTAGAAATTTAAAAACCCTTCTTTATGGAATAATGTCCTCATGAAATGTAATAAAAAATGTCCCGACGGGCTGACGGACAAGGCCGAGTGCCTTCGGTCCTAGGGTGCTACAAAAACATTAGTCTTCAGTAAAATCTACCCATTTTTTACATCATTTTGATGCAAGTTCTTATTACACACGAGCGACGCCGCGGGAAACAGCTAGTAAATTCATATTGTTCAAGGTTTTCTCATGTAATTTCATAATTTTCACCATTCACGTATCATCAAACTCTTCGACTGGTAGACTACAACTGTCTTAATCGTTGGTTTTTTTTAATGCTTTTCGGGTTCCTTCACAATGGAGCGAAATCCCAATCGGTCGAACCCAAAATTCGTAGTTCGGCTTTAACCGAGGCGCTGGCAATGGTAAATTAATACCCGTTCAGGATAATTCGCTTTTCAAAATATCGTTAATTTTTGGGGTTCACCTAGAAGAATATTTTGGAAATTGGGTATATGTGGTTGCTTAAGAGTGCCTGTGGGTCAAAAAACCCGTACGGGTCGAGTCGGAGAATGTCGGAATGCCACTGTTTTCAAGATGAGATACACTTGGGGAATAAACACGTTCGATTTTACTCGAATAAATTAATCGATAGCTATCAAAGACAGATATTAGCGTATTGGTTTTAAAGGCCGACTTCCAGCGAAAAGGGTTCTAGCGAACTGAAAACGGTAAAACCGAGCATCGAGACTAAGAATGAAGCGACCCTGCCGTTTTTTGAAGCCCCGCTGAGTCAAAAGTTGGAAGGGTTCTCGCTAACTGAAAGCCGTGCAATGTGGTTCTAGCGAACTGAAGATGAACAATAGAAATCCGTTTAAATTTATTTCCTCTCGAATTTTTGCTTTCCCCTGAAGGAAATTCTCTTCAGCGTATCTCCCGTTCGCTAGAACCACATTGCACGGTTTTCAGTTAACTAGAACTGTTGTGAATGTAAATAGACCAAAAAGATTATCGCTGTACAGTAGGTCAACATGTTTTATACGTATTAACGATTGATAAGAAACTGTGTATAAAAGTAGCTCACAAAAGCCCAAGAGGCATTCTCCGTATTACCTACCGACAAGACTGCATCCTGTTCTCTTAACATTAAACGACTTGTTAACTACTTAACAATAAAGAAGTTTTATACAAAGTTAACATTGTTTTTTGACTTGGCAATTATCACATTATAACCCAACACGCAAACACAACAAGAACCCTTCAATCTTACCCCAGCGGGAATTCGAAAATAGCCACGGTCGCTCCATTGTTAGACTCGATGCTTGGTTTTCAGTTAGCTAGAACTATTTTCGATGGAATTTGGCCTTTAAAGGTAGAACAGGAACCAAACGTTGACTTAAAGCAAAGCGCGAGTCCAGTGGATCCCCATACAAGGTGACTTTTCCCCTGAACTCTAGCTTCGGCTTGGCAAAGGCCGGAGGCATTTGTGGGCAGGATTTATACATGCACTTATAAATCCCTCATATTAGCGTTCGCCGAGCTAAATCCGGGGTTCAGGAGGAAGGTCAACTTGTAGCGTATCCACTGGACCCGCGCTTTGCTTTAAGCCATAAAAAATAGCGCGTAGTAAATTGAGAGTCAAAGAGGGAACGTAACTTAAAAAGCACCATCATTGCAGTACCTACCCCGGTGCACAGCAGAGGAGCCAGACTGTAACGTCTCGTAGTCCGTTAAGAAGGATATTCAAAAGGGTAAATAATAAAAGAGGGTTAGAGCAATGAGCAGCGGATATCAGAGTGATTAGCAGTAACTTATGCTAAGGTACGCGTTCACGAAACACCTCGGTCGTAAGTTGTAAACAAATCTATTGCGCGTGTGCGTAACTCTAAGACCACTCGGTACCGGTTTGGAAAGGATGGGCTGATTTGACCTCTCTTAGCCTCCTTATATATGTCCTCACTGGAAATAGGCTTCAAGAATCTCCTCCATGGAAAAATATTAGAGGAGATTTAGCTGTAATGGAATCCTTTTAAATTTCTCACTGCCTTTAGAATTCATTAACAATGCATATAACTTTTGATAACTAAGCTGTACAGGGTGATTCAGGTATTTATGCGTTCCTTATAACAGTAGATTCCTTCCGAAATTTGCAGTGGAAATTTCATGATCCGTTTTGGTCTAAACAGCCGTTTCAGAGTTTCAAGCCCTTTAACTTAGGACCCATTTGGGCCATAATACTCCCTTCAGACGAGGCGTAAAATATTGGTTTAATAAGACATAACTTGTTTAATGCGGTTGTTACTTTTGAAAAGGAATCTGATTGTAAACCGTTTTAGTAAGCATGGGCGAATACTCGAGTAACACGAATAACTCGATCGAATATCGAGACGAATAACCGTCTCGATATTCGATAAGCCCCATTTCAGGTATTCGAACGAATATCGAATAGTGAATTTTACTATTCGGGCCTACTATTCGTTAAATATTCGACTAACTATTCGTTAAATATTCGATTAACTATTCGTTAAATATTCGACTAACTATTCGAGAAAACAAAAATATTAACCCTAAAAATGTTTTAAAAAATTAATGGCAGTTACACTTTTTAATGTATAAGTTTCTATGAGAAAATAGGCCTGAAGTGCTACTACTCTATAGCGCATCTAAATTCTAAATATAATTTAAATTGATTTTAATTAATCCTTCTATTTCTGACTATTCGATAACTATTCGATAAGGGCAATTTTAAGTTAAGCCTAATTATTCGATATTCGGTTCCCAAACAACTATTCGTCTCGGTATTCGATAAGAAAATTTTTCACTATTCGATATTCGTCTCGACAGTCAAAAACTGGTATTCGCCCATGCTTACGTTTTAGTTTAATGGAATTCAGGTTTTCTGAAGAAACTTACGACATCTAACAATGCCTCTCACTACCTTTTTCAAGCAAGCTTAGGTGTTAACATGTCATCTGAAAAGGGTATTGAACAAGAGGGAAAGAAAAGTTTAAAATGAGATATCATCTGACGTCTATTTGGTCTAGTACTACGAATACGCGATAACTCTCCGATCTCATTGAGGGATAACAGCGAGACTTCACTTAAGCTATGTTCACACTTGCACGCGAGTCGGTTGACAACTCGTTTGCCCAACCAGCTTTGAAACACTCTTTATTGCTAGTTCGAAGCGATTTCAACAGCCTCGGTTCTCACTTTAAGACGCTTCAGTTAGTGCTGTCTGCTTATCTTTTCGTTGGTGTCGTCTGCTATGGCCGGTGAAAATATCCTTAATACCAGAAGGGAATAAGAGAGAAGGGAGACATTAGAGCCTGCTATGGTAACGAGAGTCCGACCAACGTCAAGAAAACCGCGAAAACTTTGCGCAAGTACACAGCTTTTAACCAATTTACTGCAAATATAGTTCTTTAAATTCTCCGCGGTATCAGCCTCATGCGGCCTATTTGTCTGCTAGATTTTCATTCTCCAAAGGCTTAGGGCTGTCGATGTTTCGTTCTTGTGTAATTATAACCTCAAGTATGTATTTTATTTAAATTTATTACCTTCAAATTATCTGATTTTGGTATGTTCTCAATTCCCGTGCATCTAAATTAATTGCACAGCTTGATTTCGTTTATCAACATGTTTATCTCCTTCAATGTAAAGTTGTAAACAAAACTACTTTTTATACGTCAACCGAGACGTCACCTTCTTATCTGACGTCACAGCTACGACAAGAGTTAGATAGCCAATCAGTGAAGGGTAGTTGACTTGAGGTTGGTAAGACTGTTGTTACGAGTATAAAGCATTATGGAGATATAAAGTGTGTCCCTTCTCTCTTATTCCCTTCTGTTAATACTAGTCTCATCCCATGTGAAGTACCCCTGAAAACTAGAAACTAGCTTCCAAAGCCGCTTTAAGTTGGTTCGCGAAGCAACTTCAAGAAACCGCATTTGTAATTAGCTTCTCGAGTATCAGTTTTGTTCACACTTAACTTTGGAAGCGTTTTGACTCGCTTCGAATCGGTTTCCCATGTAAGTGTGAACGGGGCTATAGAGAAGTTGACCATAGACCTTTAATAATAATAATAATTGATGTAAAATTCTTAAAATAATAAGCGTCTCCTTACTAGTTTAGTTTCAATCTCATTCGTAACAACATTAGCAACATCATGTGCTATAGAGCTCGATTAAAACCATTATAATTTCTTTTGCAGGCATAATCAATGTTTAAACGTCAACTGATGTTATTTTAGCTAAATTGAAAACCGAGCATAAGGCATTCTTGCGTACTACCTCACCAATTAATAAAAACTGTCTTTGTAGACAAAGATGGGAAAGTGTAAAAGATAAGTGTAGAAAATTAATTGCCTGAAGTTACAGATATTAAAATTTTCACTTTTGAAGACAGGATCATAAAATATCCATTATTTAAAAAATTTCTTGCCTTATTTTTTTTACTAAAACTACTTTTATTTTATCAAGAAACATATGCATAATTTTAAAAATAGCACGCGTATGCATCTTATTTTCTATCAAAAACTTACAACAAGCTTTGTGTATTCGGCCATATGTATAAAGAGAATAAAATGGACAGAAAATCTTTGATAACTAATAAAAAAAAACCGTTTGAAAAGTTAAAAATATTATCGTCATGTATAGCTCCCAAAAGATCACTATCAATCTAAAGATCTTTTCGACACTAATAACTGCATCACAGTCAAACGGCATTTGTAATTTTCTGCTTCACAATATTTCTAACAAACGTATAGTTTTTCTAAAACATGAGTAACAAATTTGTTGGTTACATTCCCATGTTATTTCCATGAGAAAAATTTCCTGATTTTCGTAAAAAGGTGTGATTAATTCTATGGAAATGAAAAACACCCTTAGCAACTTTATTTTTTTATAAAATAAACTATTGGATTGATTTCTTTGAAATTTTAACCACACATTAAGGGCCCTAATTTAGAGCTCGGCATTTTCTATCCATTATCCACAAATTGGTGGATAACCGATTACTTATAAACTATGTTGTGGATTATAATACGATTCAACATGTAAGTTATGTGGAAAATTTTCGAGCATGGATAAAGATAAAATAACGTGGATAATGGATAGATAATGCCGAGCTCTACCCAAATTGTAGTTCATGTTTTCAAAATCGTAAACATAATATTAAAAAAAGTTACAACCAATCTAAAAACCACCCTTATACATTATAGCAGAAGTGGTATGAGACTAGAAGTATTGAGCTAACCAAATTCTTCACTCGGCATTAGTGAAAAGACTTGATAAAACACAAACGGTTGGCCCTCTAGTGGCGGTTTCAGAATTTTCCCTCCAAAACGTGAGACGCTCGCGGTGGTAGACGGCCGAACTAGATTCAAGGAGCCGCGCCGGTGTTCGGCCGCTTTAGGTTGAGGGGAATGGGGTAGGAAATGTTTTTGGAACTCGACCAATTTTTTTCTCTCTATTGTAGGCGCGATGGAAGAGGCATAAAATCCTCAAATTCGTTCACTAGTGCCAGGATCTATTACCAATGCTAGAGCCCTTCACTTCAAGTCTCATATCACTTCTGATTATAGGCAACATGAAGTCTTTTCGAAGAAAGCTACCGCTCTCATAGAATAACTGCAATTTTACCTTTAATATCTTAATGTTTAGCTTGACCAGAGTATTTTTATGAGTTTCTAACTTCATTTTCGTTGTTTTGGACCCATTATTCAGTCTGCGCATGCGCCAAAGCTTGCATCGAAGTGTCTTATACCTATTCTTGGACTCTTTACTGAACGAAAAATTTTACATATTATCCATAATTTCTTGATCGAGAAAATTCCATTTTTGTCTGAATTGATTAACATCATTTTTCGGTACGAGTAAAAGGATCTGTCAGATACAAATAACAGAGCGATTGTATTTCCAATCGTAATTTGACCAAAAAAAAAAAAAAAAAAAAACAGTTTTGGCTGTATTTTTGTACTGGTAGACTGCATTTCGGTTAAGATCTCTGCGCAATTATAAGCGAGTCAGATATTAATACCTTGAACTCTCTATTGAACTAAAATGTATCATATTATTTATCTTGGTTCTATCGATAACAATACCATTTTTGTCTGAATTGATAGACATTAAACAATCTGTCAGATTCATCCAAGATGACCATGATCTAACAGAGCGATTGCATTTCCAGTCATAATATCTTCATAACGTATATTATTGACGGACATTTTGAGGATATATTTGGAACTAAAACTCTCTCAACGAAGTGTTATCTTTTTGCCAAAAGATATTCTTTAAATGGATGTTTATGCAAATTGGTCGCTGTCTATTGCTGCCGTGGACGTGAGTAGTTTTATCCTTGTTACCGTTTCGAGTAAATTCTTTCATACATTCTTTCCTAGCATTATTCATTTCGTTTTGGAAGAGATGGGAATAATAAACTGCAATACCAAGGCAGCGATTTCGAAATATTGAAAGCGTTAGCAACGAAGATGAAATTCGAGTAACAAACCCAAATTTTTTACGAATGTAGAGGATTTTTAAATTCTTCTCTATTCTTTCCTTCAGTTACACAATTTCAAGTCCTAATTTTGGAAGGTGGGGCAATTGCGACGACCAAGGAAACTGCAATGGACTTGTAGGAATGATCGCCCGAAATGTAGGAATTGCTTCGTAATTTTATTTTTACCATATGCTTGAAGTGATAAATCAGAGCCTCCGAGATATCTAGACCCGTGGGTGTTGATTTTAATGTGGGGAAATATCCAATTTCATGGAGGAAATATTTTCACCCAAAATGTGTACTAGATGTAGCTTTTATTACTGTTGCGAAGGGGTCTTTCATAAATTGTCGTTGATATTTTAGGGGCCCATTATAAAAAATTTAGGAAAGAGAAAGGTTTGACCCTTAAATTAACGTAATTATTTTATAGGGGCTATTTATTTTTTATTGAATCTTTTACCTAGATTGTGTGGAAAACAAAATTAATTATGAGATTTTAACATTGTTGTTTTTTTTAGTAAAACAAAACTTTTTGAAGTTGCTAATTCACAGTTCGGAGCCTCCGAGATATCTAGGCCCGTGTCTAGATATCTTGGAGGCACAGCACAGTTTTATTATACCATAAGAGGATTTTTTTACTCCTTCGTAACCTTTTATTTTTTTAACCTTAGCTTTTTTATCCTTTACTTCTTTGGCATGATTGTTTAATAAAGGTCTTCGGAAATTTCTAAAACATTTTTTTTTTACTATCCGCGACCTCGGCTTCACCGCTCTACGTCTATGCCTTGCCCTAATGTTGTAGCACGGGGTCACGAGGCTGAACTTATTTTTATTTTACGATTCTAAACGCGCCCCCAAGTGAGAAAACACGGCGAACTAAATTAGTTGAAAATATTTTCTCGCTTCGCGATAGGCACGGGCCTAGATATCTCGGAGGCTCCGGATAAATAGACTAGAGCGGATTCCATAAATGCGGTTCCAAAATACGCATTTAAACAACTTCTGTTTCCAGGAAAAGCTAGCGGGTATGGTCCGAAGCACAAATTCAGGCAGACAGAGTATTGAAATGAACAAGTTTGCTAGGTTGAGAGAGATTGAGTTGAACTTTCTCAAATATATGAATGTTATTGACAATTTTAGGCTGCTAGTAGAACTGCATTTTTGAACTGCAGCATCATACCTTAGGTAGTAAACCTGCAGCCCACTAAACACTGAATTTCACAATTCTGCCATATTTAACAGCAGTTTTGGGAAAACGAGCCATATAGTTTTGTTCAAGAACAATTGAATGTTTAGGGAGAGCGAATGCATGTGAACACGAATTGGATAGAAAGAAGTGATGTTGAGTAGCGCTTGAACACGAGTTAAGAGATGCTATATAGGGCGCCGGACTCCAGGCACATAAATATTGAAAGACAAATTGAGCAATAAGCACTACGAATATAAAGCGTATTCCTTTAAAGGGTTTGGCGCCTTTACGTCTCAAACTCTCAATATCAATATTAAATGTAGTTTTGTTCCAGAAACGCTTTGCGATTAACAACTCTTGTTGTAAACATTTTATCGGTTCTAGGAATGTGATCTTGGTATTTCAACCGTGCTTCTTTCTCCATCTCGTTATCGATTTGTGGACTTTTCTAATCCTTACACTCAGGATGATATGACTTTCATTAACAAAGCACCGGACTTTAATAAAAAGGCTAATGCATTTTTTATTCTCGACCCATTGAAAGTCAATGTAAGTAGAAATAGTCGAAAATTACATTTCCTACTTTTTCATGATTGGTTGCCTTTGATAAAGCATTGATGACGTCAGAGATACGTCGTAGTAAATATTTGCAAAAGTACTCAGAAAAAACCCACGCTGTCTAACAGGCAGCTCAACCATTTTGGTATGTTATCGATTGGGCGTGTTATCAAAACAGCATTGTCCAAAACGGCTTTTTCATAAACGCGTTTGCCATTACAGCCATTTCTCGTTTTAGCGCATTTTGATTACAGCGTTTATATCTTGAGCGTTGTTTCGTATTGTTGAAGGTATAAGTATTAGAGTTCGGCATTATCTATCCATTATCCACGTTATTTTATCATTATCCATAATCCAGAATTATCAACAGAAGTTGTATATTAAATCGAATTATGTCCACAACATTTATCTATAAATAATCAATTATTCACTAATTTACGGATAACGGATGGATAATGCCGAGCTCTAATTAGTATTAATTTCAGCTTTAAGTTCGGATTTTAATGGTTGTCCAACAAACAGTTTCGTGGTCAAGTGTGTTAATGCGTTTTAATGTTTGGTTGGGATGGGTTATTTGAACTCCTATAAATTAGGTTCCACATTATCCAAAATATCCTCCTATTAATTAGCTGCCACCTTTTCCAAAATATTCTGATATTGATTAGCTGCCACCTTTTCCAAAATATTCTCCTATTAGCTGCCACCTTTTCCAAAATATTCTCCTATTAGCTGCCACCTTTTCCAAAATATTCTCCTACTAATTAGCTGCCACCTTTTCCAAAATATTCTCCCATTAATTAGCTGCTACCTTTTCCAAAATATTCTCCTATTAATTAGCTGCCACCTTTTCCAAAATATTCTCCTATTAATTACCTACCACCTTTTCCAAAATATTCTCCTACTAATTAGCTGCCACTTTTTCCAAAATATTCTCCCATTAATTAGCTGCTACCTTTTCCAAAATATTCTCCTATTAATTAGCTGCCACCTTTTCCAAAATATTCTCCTATTAATTACCTACCACCTTTTCCAAAATATTTTCCTATTAATTAGCTGCCACCTTTTCCAAAATATCCTCCTAATAATTAGCTGCCACCTTTTTCAAAATATTCTCCTATTAATTAGCGGCCATCTTTCAAAAACATTCTCCTATTAATTAACTGCCACCTTTTCCAAAATATTCTCCTATTAATTAGCTGCCTCCTTTTTGAAAATATTCTCTTATTAATTTGCTGCCACCTTTTCCAAAATATATTCCGCGAACCAGTCCATAACCTGAAGATCACAAACGGTTATGAAACGCTGTAGTGCTAAACCGCTGGTTGGGAAAATAGCGCTATATTGAGAAACGCGGAAACAGCAACCGCTGTTTTGGGAAATAGCACTGTATTGAGAAACGCGGAAACAGCAACCGCGGTTTTGCTTGCACGCGGTTTTGCAAACCGCTGTTTTGGGAACAGCTTTATTCCAAAACGCTCTTTTGAAAACCGCTCAACTACCCGTGAGCCTTTCATTTTGAGGGGGTCAAAGCTTAATAAACAAGTTGGGAAAACCAAAATATTACCTCTCCGAGTCAAGAGGTCTACTACTACAAAGTTATTTACCTAGATATGGAATTATTTCTCTTTTTTGAAGTAAAAATTTTCGAAATATTGAAGCAGTATTCCAAGCATAGCGAATATACAGTAAAGCAGACGACATTTTACATCCAATAAGGATAAATCTTGGACCCATGGAAATCAGTTAATGGCAAAAAGAACAGGAAATGAAGTCTACGCTTCAGCTGTTTACCCTATATTCTGATAGCTACATTCAAAACTGGTTAGCAGTGTAAACACTATCGTCTCGTCTCACCTCAACAATATTCTTAGTTTGCCAACATGAGTGTTAACGTTAAATAATTAACTTATGATAATACCAAAGCTAAATTGTAGCTAGACGCACTGATAGTCAATGCGCACCATAAAGAGAATAAAAACTCTGTAGCTTAGCCCTACTAATCTAATTGCCAACATGATCTTTTCTTCTATTATAAAATCTTAACCTGATTATTTAAGAGTGTATTTAACTTTCGGCTCACTCTGAACCGTTTATGTCTCTTCATTTCAGACACGAAAATCAAAACCCAAAGTTTACATCACCTCAGGCCTCAATTATTTACTCTATATTTCACTAAGCTTATTGCAAGTAGTACTAGATATACCCGCCGGAGTCTAGTTCTTAGCTTTCTTCATAAAATTACTAAACCAAGGATTATTCTATATACAGATGTAGTATAGCTTTAGTAATTTATAAACAGCCATTTCAAATAATAATATTAGTAAAACTCTTTGGAATATTAAAATGAAACAGAGCTTTAAAGCTACAAAAGCACTAAATGCATCATAATTACGAAAAATATTTCATCATATTCACTTTATATTAAGGATAAAGGAAATATTATGGTTCTGTAGGATTTCTTTACACATCAAAACAAAACGAACTTCTAACGCAGCGCACTGCGGCACTAGTGTAATAACGGACGGACACACACAGACAATAACATAGACTGCTTTTTAACTCTTTCCGTATTAATTTTGAATTGAGAAACAAGATTATCTTAAATATTAAAATAAATATAATTAATATTTAATATTTTCTTCGTTAGTTATTCGCCCTATTGAACGTTACATCGTTTTAAAAAAGAACAATTAAACATTCTTGAGAGACCTGACTAATATTGGCGTTTGAAATGAAGCATACGCCCGTTGCGTCGCCTTACTCAAATAGGTAGTATATAAGGGTTTCGAATCGCAGCTATGGATAAGAACATCGCAATTGCGTGAACCTTGGCGGAAGACCCCGTCAATGGAAGGCTAGACGTTTCTCGTAACCCTAGCCGATCGCCGCGTATGTCTTAACCTTAAGGATGATGGTGGTGTTAGAAGCCAGGTGTGCAGACTGGTGTCCATGTGAGATGGACAAAGAATAGAAGATGGTGGTGTTTAGAAGCCAGTAAGTACAGACTGGTGTCCATGTGGGATGGACAAAGAATAGAAGATGGTGGTGTTTAGAAGCCAGTAAGTACAGACTGGTGTCCATGTGGAATGGACAAAGACGAGAAGGTGGTGGTGTTTAGAAGCCAGTAAGTACAGACTGGTGTCCGTCCATGTGGAATGGGCGAAAAACTAGAAGATGGTGGTGTTTAGAAGCCAATAAGTTCAGACTAGTGTCCATGTGGGGTGGACAAATGAACAGAGTTGTTAAACAGGCAATGGAGTAATAGCCTGTAAGTCGAATACAATTTCCGGGACTGTAAATGCGGTCTGGAAATTGAATATACGTTTGCTCCGATTTGCAAACTGCGAACGCGGTCACGTGGGTGTAACAACGGACAGACAGACACACAGACACACAGACAGACACACAGACAGACACACAGACACGTCGAAATTAGAACCTCTCCGTGACATACGTCACTCGGAGAGGTAAAAAGTCTTCGACCCACCCTTTCATATTCATTCAATGATTACATATAAGGTGCCAGCAAAGGCAGGCTAAAATGCCTGTATGACGCTGTGTATTTTCTATGTAATTTTGCTGTTTATAGTCAAAGCTTAGCGGTGCTGTAATTTGGAACTATAAATTACCATTGTCGTACTAAAAATATTTTCTTGGCAGGCTTGGATACTTTTGGTTGGGTTCCTTGTATTTTCATATCTTCTTGGTAAATTATTGAGTCAATTTAAATTGCAAGACCCAAAGGCTTCTCGACTGAAGATTTTTCTGGCAATAATTCTCCGTCAAGGTAAATTAAAAAAGATTTCGTATGATTTATATAACTGAAAATCTTCATAATATGCCAAAGTTTACAACAATTTTACTTTAGATATTTCTCTGAATATGATTGGCAAGTCAAATCTGACGACATTGATGTTAATTCTTATTATTATCGTTTGTGGCGTGATTGCCAAAATTTACGAATGCTCGATTACCTCAACGGCCAGCATAGCTCCTGTCTCAAAGCCAATAGACACCGTTCAAGATATGTTAAACGCAGTTCAAAACGAAAATTATGTGGTGACTGCACCGCAAAAATCGCTTCCCTTAGATTTTTTGAAGGCAAGATTTTGAAAAAAAAATCCAGATTCATGGATAACTAAGAATACTGCACAAACATCTTGAGCATGCATACTTAAATTTGCAGTTTTAGTTTCGGGTTCTTATTCAATTTGCTTGAGGAATTTTAAAATAAAAGCACTTTTGAGTAGACAACGAGCTTCTGGAACCTGCACTTGTAGCCATTTGCCAAAAGTGCATAAAAATTATTTATCGAAACATTTTTGTCTTTAGTCGGCAAGAAGTGGGATCATAAAGAAATTTGGTGATTCTATGTACCCCGGTTTTACACCTCCTGAGACAATTGAAGTGTTTGTCGAACGATGTTAAACGGAGAAGTTAGCCCTCCTGTACCTCAGAACTGGAGTTAAAAAGTATCTCTATAACAACAATATATCTTCAGAAGGGTTACATTTTGGAACGGAAAATGTCTTGGTTAAAGTAGCGTCGGTTGCAGTTCGCAAAGGTTTTCAAGGAAAATCTGTTTTGAATAAATGGTACTATTGAAGTAGGATAACCTCTTATGAGTGCCCTAACATAACAATCCTTTGTTATTAAAATAATCCGTGATAATTAACAACGAATGGAATATGCTTTCTGCCTCTGGATGGGGTGATATATTTGGATAACATAGCGAAACTTATGGTGGCCTCGTTTTGAGAGGTTTTCTTTTCATACTGCTTGATATGTTTTAGATATGCGCCATTTCGCACATTGTCCTTTGAAATTTGTTAATTTCATTTAAACATCATTATAGGTTAGGATTAATTATCTCTTCCGGTCACGTGGCTAAATGGGAACATGACGACATGAACTTTCGAGGTAAAACCAACGAAGGTCAAATCCTGATTGGATACTTGGAATTCGACGATTTTCAGTTTCTGTTCAGTAGTGTATTAATTGGTTGGCTACTTGGTATAATTATGATCTTGATGGAAAACGTCATTCATATATTGGAGGAGCGTTATAAGAAGCTTGGACGTATTTATAAGCATAACCGTCAACGGAGTTACAATCAGTGGATCTTCTGGGATACATAACTGAAACGAAATTATGTCGACGAAATATGTATAGATTTCCTATTAGATGTTAAAGGCATAATAACTCTGTAAACACCATTATTGCAAAACACTACGTCGTATTGCACAAAATCTCAAAATATTGTTTGTCTATATATATTTTTAATAATTAATTAATTAATTAACCTAAGCTTTGCCTATGAAGGGATTTCCACACTAAGCCTGTGGCTTGTTTACAGGTGGGTCCCTTTACAATGCATAGAGGGGTGCTGGCTAGCCCCTATGCCACAGCTAGCCGACAGCACCCTATACTAACTATTACCGTTAACCTCTGAAAGTTTTGATGGAAACAAGGAGTAGTATATCGGGCCCACACCACACCCCATCCCCTAAGGAGACCTAACTTAGCCTTTGAAAGCGCCTAGCTACTTTCCGAGACAATTGTTATTGGTCGAAGCCAAACTTGGTCTCTGATTCGCCAAAAAATCCGTCTGCTCTAAAAGTTTCTTTTGAGGCGCTGAATCCCTTTACAATCCCGGTTCCCAACATTCTTCCTAGTGTTTTTCTATTTTAAAGGTACAAATTGTTAACATTTTAATCATAATTAAATTGGATTTAGTTCGTAATTAAATTTTTACTTAATTTTATTTATATATTAGGGGTTATTATAGAAACCTTCACCGAGTTCTTCACTTAAGCCTTGGTAAGTGAATTTTTATTTATTGACGGCGACGCACGCGGCACAAGTGTTAAAATAACAAAATTAGGTATAATTTTTAGCAAATATGGTTGCTACAAGACACTGTTTATACCCTGGTTGCCATAATGACTGTCGCCACAATACCTTATTAATTTCCAATGCTCTCTTCTTCACGAGAACTAGGTTCTACACGAGGTGACCCCGTAATTTCAAAACCGGATTTGTTTTGTCGTCTGCTTATATAGTCAAAAATCCTCTTAACACTATTGGCTTAAGAGTGTCGCGCAGTGAGCCAATCGTATTTGTCTCACATAGTAGTTAGGGGAAATGGCTAAGTTAGGTCTCCTTAGGGGATGGGGTGTGGTGTGGGCCCGATATACTACTCCTTGATGGAAAGGAGAAACCGGGTTAGACCGCGGAGGAAAATTCCTTTAACAAGCCTTTAACTTGCAAACCCTAGGCAGAAGGATTTGTACCCACATTTTCACCCGGTACCACAGTCCAGGATTGAACCCGAGATCCTCTTGCTACTACGCCACCCCTCTACACATGTGGTGTTATTAAGTCTATGTAGGAACCAATTAGATGCTCCCCTAACATTATTTTTTCCGCGATTAAAGGGCGAGTTACGAGTTTTTCTTTGCTAAGCAAAATGTAGGCGTTGTAAATAATTTGCATGAGGTGACTCTTCTAAATTACTCACACAATATTATTTTTATTAAAAAACTGTTTTTGTTTGTCTAAAATGAGAGGCTTGGCAATAGTCAACTTTGAAAAATTGTATAATATTAGGCCTAACGGAAAGGTTTTGTTAAAAAAAATCATTCATAATTTTACGGTTAAAGGGTAAGTTGCTCCGGTACCCAAACTACCAAGCGTTTAAAGAAACGTTGCTTTTAAACTACGTTTGGTCCCTCTAAAGATTAGTATGGTATCCTGTCGCTAACCGAGATTAACACGAAAAACGAATTCCGACCGAAAACATTATATTGCTTTAAACTAAAGCTTACTACACATCAGCGCGTTTTAAGTGTTGCCTAGGGTATTCGGTTTCCTCCGTCAAATGCGTCGCCAAATCTCGCAAAGGCCGTAACGCAAGCTTTGGCGCTATTTATCAATCGCATTCGCTAGGCAACCTTTCAAAACGAGTAAGCTTGAATTAATTGACTAGTTCGTTGTTAAGTTGAGCTAGCTCGCTAATCGTGGTACACCAGGTGTGTCGCGAACACCGGACTTGTTTAGGTGGTTGGCTTCCTCCTAGTGTTTGCATTTCACCCTTTTATATTCCAAAGTCACTGCTTAAAAAATTCTTAAAATATTTCATAAAAAATAATAAATATTAAACAATTTTATTGAAGTTGAAACAATATATATCTTAAACTATGTAGAGTTACAATCTCATCATAAAATTAAAGTTAATGACAGTTTTCAATGGGTTAAAGTGTTCGAGTCACCAAAAATCGCTATTTTTAAAACTAAAAGGTTTTATTCCCATCTGAAAGATCAAATCTTTCTGATTCAGAATATCTATTTATATAATGCATTATAATTTTTCAAATATTATTAAAACCCCGGCTTTCGGAACCTACTAGCAGAATTTTTTCAAACTATTTTGACAGTTAAATTTCGCGGTACTCCATATACCCCTGGTGACGTCACGATTCGAGCGCGCGTGAACCGCGACTCCGCAAGTCCTATTTCTTTTATTGATAGGTGGTGATCGAATTTGACGCGCGCGCGATGTTTAAAAACTAGGCTTAGCTCTCGTAATGAAATCTGTCTCGAAATCTGTCTCGCGCTGGTCAACCTCTTACGACGTCACCAGGGGTACATTTATAGTTTATTCCGTCTTAATGAGGTATGTGAAATGTCAATTTTCTTTTTCATATTACAAAATGAATAAATTTCTATAAGACTTTTTACTTTGGATCTACTGTTATTATAACTAAATTGATGTTTTAAAACGAAAATTAGCCACTTTTCAAAAAACGTGGCACTAACACTTTAAGTTGCGACGCTGTACAATAATATTTTACAGCGTCTATTCTGACTAGCTAACTCTTTGTTAAAACACCATAAGAGTAGAAGACAGCAACCTGAACCCTCATTGAACGCAACCTAACGATTCGGTGCCAAAGCGCCGAGGATGTTTACTGCGACGACGTCTTTTCCGCTAATGGGGTACAGATGCTACGTTGTTTCGCTTTCATAGCTTTATTCTCTTAATCCGTTACTTTTAATTTTGGGAGAGCTCAAATTTGTATAAGTGTTCCGACCGACTGAAAAATCGAAACCATAAGTCCCCGTTCGTCGCGTAACTTATAAGAATCACTCCAATGAATAACAAAGTCACTCAGTTTTTTGCTTTAGACGAATTCAACGCTTTATTCAATTTCAATCAACTCAAATTCTTTTATTTCAATCTGTTCCTTTACTTTAACTTTTCTTTTGCATTATTTTTTCCGTGGTATCTAAACCTTTTCCATTTCTTTTAATTCCGTGGTATCTAAACCTTTTCCATTATTCCATTATTTCCTAGGTATCTAAACCTTTTCCATTATTCCATTATTTTCGTGATACCTTTCAATTTTCTAAGTTCCATTTTTTAATTATTATGTTCGAAGACTGTAGCTCCTTGCCTGAGCTTCATTTCTTTTATTTCTTATGTCCGACTATGGGCGTCTAGCTTCTTCGCAAGCCCATTCCCAAGTGATTATTCTTTTACGTCCAAGTGAGGACTCCTAGCTAGGTTTCAAAGTTCCATTTCTATTTTCCACCCCCATATTCAAAGTTCAGTTTATGTTTTTACCAATTTTCAATTTTGGCCAGAGCATCGGCCTTTACCCTTATTATTCTATCCCCTCATTTTCTCTTTTATTTATCTTAACTTTAACTTTTTACTAATGCACGTGCATGTCACATAACACCCTGAATCTTTAATCTGTCCTATCCAAGCTAACAAGTTTTATTACTTTGTTTTTCAAGCGAACCGATCCCTTCGGTCAAAGATTCAGTTTAAAGCAGTTATACTTATTTTTCATACACAAATATCCGACTAAAGCTTTCTATGCTGTTTTACAAGGAACGATAATAGTCCAAAGTTTACAAAAATATAAAACCCAAATGAATACAAACACAAAAAACATGAATATTTTTGCTCGCTCGGGAATTAGGCCTAATTCTTTAAAAACATTCAAAAAATGCACATCAATTCAAAATTCATACACTTATTTTCAACATACGTTACAGTTATAAAGATTTCTACTCCATCCTTCTCTTACTTTCAAGCCTTAAAAATAGGGATTTAACTTAAATCCATTGATGGGGGTCAGTTTTCTGTCAATGTTCATGTTTTCAATTCCTATTCTCTTCCTAAAATCAGCAGAATATTCTAAAATGTAAATTAGCTTGTGTGGATGACAATGATAAAACGCGATATTTTTTACTACGTTACGGACATCTTGGTGAAA